>JAUYWH010000026.1:4495787-4517577 GCA_034779795.1 Ctenopoma multispine
GTCACACACACACAGTCACACACACACACAGACACACACACACACACACAGTCACACACACACACACACACACACACACACACACACACACACACACACACATACACACACACACACATTCACACACACACACACACACACACACTCTCACACACACAGCGGACATCCTCTTTGTTAGGAAGGACATGATGCGAGTAGTCCAAACACACACATACACAGGTTGCCTGCTACTGACCCTTTGTTCCACCTCATAGACGGAAGCATTTTCTAATTGCAAACCTTTGAGAGCATAAAGACACAATCCAACTACTATCACTATTAGTTATAGTAGACGACGCTGCTCGACTGTTAAACAAAGCTATATTACACAACCAGTGCTACGAACAAATTAAAAACATAAAACAAATTAAATTAAATCTGACAAATGTAATCCCTGAGCAGCACTTTGGTTTTTAGACAGTAAAGTGTTAACTTGGGGAAAAACATAGAAGATATTTTCAATCCATCCATCATCCTAGCTACTTTTCCTGTGGAGGGTCGTGGGGGTGGATCCCGAGTCTTCTTGCTGTGCGGTGACAGTGCTACGCCACCGTGCCGCCTGTAAGATGTCTTGTCAAAGATAAATGCATTTTAAATTTTAATGTATTTATTCTTTATTATCTTTTAAACATTTTCTAGGGAAATATCAATGTGTGTTTACAGTTAATGCATTTTATGATGGCCTGCATCATGAAGCAAGTTCAACTTTTGGCTTTGTTACATGACTACACGGCTTCACAAAGATTAGCATCAGTGATCCTGGATAAGAGCCTGTGACCCACCTAAATTTACCTACACTGTCAGGAATACTGTCATTAATAAAAAAAACTTATTATCACCAGTACTATTGGTGTGGTAATCTGTTTTAAACCGAGTACACACAGGACTGAGCTGTTGAAATAACACATTCATTTCAGTTAATAAATGACAGAAACACATTTAATCGTGTTCCATGATGCCATTTGATCTGGTGCATTGAGAATAGGATGATAAGATGAAAAGTAACTGCTGTTGTGCGAATTTCAGCACCAGGGTGGAGTGAAGAGAGGATTTACTATTTCACCCCAAAACCAAACCAATCACAGCGTAGTTCCAACTTAACCAGGGCACAGTGTACTCTGCAGAGTGACGAGGGCCGAGTATATCATCTAGTACATCAACACAAATAAGACAGGGATAGGTTAATGCCAAAATGTGCAGCCTCTCCTTCATGTGGGCTAATGGAGTTTATTTTGGTAGTTTGTACAATAACACTGAGCATAGGGACTTCAGCACCTCCTGACAGCGGTCACAGGCCGAGACTTAGTGAGCGCTACGCTGTCACCTCCGTGCAAAGCTCTTAGCAGCAAACCTAGACGTTCAAGCTAAAATCTAAAAGCATTGTTTCACTTTAAAGTCTGTGTCAATTATAGAAATCCCTCTCACCCAGTCTACAATGAACTGGGGCAGACGCAAAGTTCATTCAGTCACTCTGAATGACTAATATTTCTTTGTGATACAGAAATCAAATGTTATCAGCTTCCCAGTTATGATTTCTCCCAGAGTTCTAAGCAGGAAGACCATTATCCAAACTAGTCCATAAAGATACAGTCACTCTCCATCTGAGACTCACCTCATCAATTTCTCTGATCCACCTGTCGATGCCATCAAACGACCACCGGTTGGTGATGTCATACACCAGCAGGATCCCCTGAAGAGGGAGAGACACACAAACATACAAATTAAATCAACAGTGAGTCTCACAGTGTTAACACAGCTAGAGTCGTTGTTTCCTGAGGTAGTTTTCCACTTCAATTTGCTTTTGGTCAATACAGTCAACACAAATGCAACATTTAACTTCAATGACCAAGTGCAGTTACTTCCTGTTTATATTCTCACCTGAGCCCCACGGGAATAAGAACGAAAGATGGTGCAGAACCTCCCCTGTCCTGAGGTGTCCCTAATGAGAAAAATAAAAAGTTAGACAGTCGATTCACATTAGTCAAGCTGCCAGTAAATCAATTCTTGAAACAACTGCAAGAAGAGCAGCGGGATTCAGGGGAAAAAAACAGTGCCCTGACAACTTCAAAAAACACTGATTCAGTTTCAGAAAAGGCAGGGGTGTGTAAACATTTATGCACTGGCTCAGAGGAGCAGGCAGCTCTCCAAACTAAGCAGCACAAGGCCAAATACACATTCATCACCACTATCCTTGCACTACATTCCTCTGTCAAAGTCTCATAAACAAAAATATGATGGGTACTGAACACAGAGTGAGGCAGCAGTCAACAATGTGTAGAGCTGTTAACAGCAAGTTAACTGTAAACTATAAGTGTTCTGTAGCTTGTTGTTTTGTATAAATGTTAATAAATGTAATGCTGGACATCTTGTTTCTTGTAAACATATGACATCATACTCTGTATTTCCAATGCATGTTCATCACTCATATTTGGACAACTATAACCTCAGTCTACTCCTTGTAATTTAATAATTAAGGATTAACTGAGCCTGTATAATCAGTGAGTTTTCAATAAATGATGTAGAAACATTATGGCTCTCATAACTCACAAACCTTGTAAAAGGGTATTTAATACAGATTTCACGAATACAAAAGGAAACGTGGCCTGAGCAGCATCACGGCCTGTTTCCCTTCTCAGGTTTATTTAGAAACTAGATTAGAGAGAGAGTTTAGAAAGCATCTGATAACAATTTCAGACCAGTTTGCATGTTTTTCCTGTTTAAACATTAATTACAAAGACTAGTAACAGCACAACAATTGTGTGTTCACCCAGTGTTTGTGTTGATATTCACAATCATCTGTCAATCAGTTTTTGTTCAGTTCTCCAGAAATGATAACCCTGCTAATGAAATGTTTACACCGCTTTAGACGGGTGCTGCAGCGTTGCTTTTTAAAAATGAAAATTAAATGACGCTCATTATGTTTCACAGATGCTGGATAAAACTGACAGGCTGATATCTGCTTTTTAATAAAAGGAGGAATCAGCCTTTGAAATCAGTAAAACAATGTTCAGATCCTGAGGCTTAATGACACAGTAATGATTTCTATCTATATAAGATCTGCCATTCTCAGGACACCACTAAAACAATGAAGAGGCTGATTTACTCTGAGTTGCTTTAGTACATTGTTTACAACCCCAGCACTAGCTTTGGTATTCCCTCTCTCTAGGTCATTGACTAGAACAAAATGAAAAGCAACACAATTTAACAATTTGTTTAAGAAACAGACAAAGACATGCATTGTTAATGTGGATGTTAATGTGGGATTGGCTGACAATAATAACAACAGACTTATCATTTAAGCTTTTAATTTCTGCGGTTTCTATTCTTTCTCGCTGCAGAACGAGACCGAGAACGAGAATAGACCGAGCCAGAAATGGAAAGGAAGTGCGAGCAAGAGGAAAAGACGAAGAGAGGAGGAAAGACTGAGACAGCAAAAATAAAGACATTTCTGCATCATCGGGCTGCCTTTAAACTTCTCCCTCCATGGGGAAGAAAAGGTGTTGGTTCTCCCCTGAGGAGCTGAATTCCTTGGCCTACTTCCACCAAACAGGCTTCACCTAACACTGCAGTGTCTTAACTGACAACTACGCACATCTGCTGCAAGATTATTTGTAAGGCATGAAACAGTATGCAGAAGACAAGGACTTGGCAGTAAAGTGCATGTACCTTGCAGTTCTGTATGTTTTATTTTCTGTATGATAACTTTTAGTGTCTACAGTTCTGATTTAGACAGTAAATATATTACTAATATAATGCTGAAAACAAAATTCTTCCCCTAAAGATGCACACCCATTCTACAAACATTCCTATTTAGTGTGTCATTTTATTCCGTGTATTCATCTCTTTTAAAATACGCCACATTAAGTCACTTTAAAAGGTTGAGTTTCGACAGAGGCTGCTGGATTGCAGTCAGGCAAAAGCTGAGCTGGATGAGCTTGATCGTGTTGGGACCTCATTCAAAGAGACGAGTTTGAAATGACTCATGTAAAAGTCACGTTCATTTAGAAAGCTGTAGGAGGCTTGTGCAGTTTGCACCAATAAAAGTTGTGAGTTTGTGCGAGACCTTGTTTCCCCCAATCTCCACAATGAAGGCAGTGAGTGCAAAGTCAGCACAGAGCATACAGTCACAACGGGAGCATTTGTAAGAAATAGGTGAGATTGAAAAACACCAGAATTTTCCTTTATATGAAATGGAGTAAATGTAGTGAGTGTAATGGCACAGTAACAGTCAGAGGTTATAATGGTTGTGCTGCACACAGTCAACTGGCAGCTAAACTGCTGGTGAATTAACCACCGACAGCGAAACACGACTGAAGCAGCTGATTCCAATATACTGAAGGAAGTGCGGCTTCACTACACTGCAGAGATATCCATCTCTGACCCGCTTAGGTCTACACTCGTTTTGTTTCGAAGCGTTTAACAGCACATGCCAGAAAAAAAGAGCAGCAGCCGTTCTCTCTTTTGTACGGACAACAACAGGTCACACGCTTAGCAGTGGTGTGTGCTTACCAAAGCTCCAGCTTCACTCTCCTCCCGTCCAGGAGGATGGTGGTAGTTTTATAGTCAATACCTGGACAGAAAGAGAGAGCAGAGAAAGACAGGCATTACATAAATGGATGCATGAAGAAGGCCAACATCAATAAAGACTACAATACCGCAGTCAGAGACAAACTGGTGCTCGACAAAATGACTCATCATCTACTTCAGCCACTTAAAGTGTAGATTTACCCACAGTACACTGCAGAGGACTGTTATTACCTGTGAAAAGTGTGACAACCATATATTTAAGGGTAGCAAAACCAAAGCTGACACGGTGGAGACGTTTTAGCTTGCTCAGAGTATTAATTGCTTTGTGTCCCTTTCCAACTTGTTTTCATCAAGAGTAACAAGTAGGCAGAGCTTCTTTAAAACACTGTCACTGCCTCAGTGATTAACTTGACTTGACCCATCAATCATGAAACACTTTTCTATATTAAGTGTTTTTTTCCCTTTGGTCAGATAAGTTTTAACAGTGATAAACAGTCTGTCAGTGCACAGCCTGAACTAACTGTTTGGGCCTGTTGGTTGGCTCATCTCTGAAAAACCTGTCTGACTGCTACACCTGTTGCTCTGCTGCTCCGTGTCTGGACACGTTCTCCAGTTTCCTGTGGTTTTCACTGACTCTGATACCACCTGAAGCCAAACAGGTGAACCACTGGGTAAACAGTGTTTTCCACCTCTGACAACATGTTTATCTTTTTAGTTACTAGTTGTATGTGATTTATATTTGTAGACCTGTAGAAATTCCTAACTAGATTTTTTTTTAAAACATAAAGCCAACAGAGAACAAACAGTGTCAATTGATTGATTAGTACATCTACATGTAACCAGCAAATGTTTTAGAAATTTTTCAAGGAAAAGCACTAAATATGAGCCTTCTGAAACAACAAAAACCTGAATGTATTCAACCTATACAGTCAAATGGATAACAGCTGTTCTACTCTGAGCTGAGAAGTTGTTAAAACATTTAGCAAATATTTCACTTATTTGTGTTTTATCTACTAACAAATTACTAATTCAGCTTTGCTGGCCTAAAAAACAGTTCTCAGTGGACTCTCACACTTTCATCATTCGACCACTGGATATATATTTACTCTTTAATATCAGAAACAAAACTCAGAATTAAGTTAAAAGGGTAACAGTAATATTTTACCAAAAGCCACAGAAGCATGATTTTCCAAGTTCCCAGACTCTCACACATGACTGCATCAGCCTCTGCCAGGTAGCAGATGCTGGCTAACAACATTAGTAATATCTTCCAATTTTCCAGGCAGCATAAAGCTGCTGCTGAGTTAAAGTGCTGAGCTCAGACGTGCCTAATTGAATTGGAGTGAGTGCAGGGCTTCGTACCAAGTGCCTCCTTTCCTCTCATTGCCAGGGCTCACATAGAAATCCTGGATAATCAATAGATTTGCTGATGTCTCTGATGTCTTAGCTGAAAAGTGATGCTTCTATTCTGGGAGCCAGCTGACGCTGTCTGATCTCTGGATTTGCTCAATGCTGTGTGAAGCTTATAATATTTAGCTTTTGTTGAGACTGTGTCAGAGAGGTGTTGACTTAACTCTGTTGTAATGTTCAAGATGATATTTGTGTCACTAAACAAAAAACAAATACAGCTAAGTCCATAAATACTTGATGCATCTGTGTTTAGATTCAGCTGTAATTAAAATGTTTTGGTCAAAAATGTTGGATGAACTGTGTAGGAATTCTAGGTTTTATTCTGAAACCCTGAACATTAGGGGCTCAAAAGTATCATAAAGTAAGATAATTGTAAATTAAATTGTTGCAAATCTTTTGCAGTCAATGACTGCTTGGAGTCTGGTGACTGACTTAGCTTCCTCTAGCCAAGTCCAATCAGAGCATTTGATAATGCAATGTAAACCACTGGTATGTCCCAAAAAGAGCAAGGTCACATTAGAGTTCACTAAAATGTTTACAGTTCTGGAAGCATTGATGCACGCTTAGTAACCCAAGTAAGGAAATCGCAGAACCTGCAGTCAAATAACCAACAGGTGAAACTTTCTGGGATACAGTTCTGAAACATTATCTTATGGTCAGATGAGTCAATCACCTGACCTGGATCCAACTTACTGTAGGCATAATGCCCCAAGAACAAGCAGGAAGTGAAGAAAGCTGCAGGAAAGACATGGCAGAGCACGAGTTTAAGACTTCAGACATTTACTGACAGCAAATATCTGTATCTAAGTATAAAAACTAAACAACATGGACATAATAATCAGTGTAAGTATATTTTTGTAATTGATATTGCAAGGCAAATGTGGACATCTGGATGAAATATGTGTTTAGGTGAGTATTTCACAGAAAGTCGCTGCATTGTTTTTCCTTAGGACTATATGTTGACAGGGCCAAGGGTCATCCATTATTCCATCATAATGACTACAGCAGTCTTAATGCATTACCATAACTGGTAAACATAAGAAGATATATCAATCAGTGGGGTAATATATCAGCCAACACAAGCTTATAGTAGCTGTATCAGTATAGAATACAATAATGTCAGTAAAACAGGTTTGTCAATGACACTGCTACACAGAGAACATTGAAATGTTATACATTTAATTACATATCAAACAACTAAAATAACAGTTTAAGGGGTGCTTGTCTATGGTGTGTTTGTTTGTCTAGAAATGATTACTGATGACTAACTGCTCAAAAAGCAAGTGGCTCTAATGTTAAGTTAATAGAAAAGTCAAGAAATTAAAACAAAGAGCAATTCAACACAAACTATACATCTATATATTATAGGTCAAAAATGATCTGAAAAACACTAGTTTCTGGATGGGACTACTTAGGCTGAGAAAAATATAATTTTACAGCGATCAACATCAACATAAGAGCCTAATAAACCAGGTGGACAAGCCTGTCTAACACGCAGCTGGCCTCTCAGACTGGATATTACTATACACTGTGTGGCTGTATCCTGTGGGAGAATGAACAGGAGCCCACAACAGTAAAAACTTCTGTAAACATGAATACCATTTAATATGAAATTACATCCCCAGGGTGGGAATAATATGTAGAGGCTGTGAGGGAAGAGAAGAAAGAAATAGTGAGCCAAGTGCAGAAAATCTGATTTAACATCAGTGAGGCTGAATTTCTAGCGGAGTTAAATATAAGCTGCGCTAATATTCAACAGTCTGTGTGTCAGTAGGTGCATCTTCCTAGAGGATTAGACCAGGTTTGTCTTTTCATCTACCTACCAACACCCTCTAAACCCCCAGCAGGACAGTATAGAGGGTAACCAGAGATAACGGCTGCCTATGGATGTGCTACTGTCAAAACAGCCAGTCTGCTACCACAGAGAAACAATGTACAGCCGTGCCTGGTCGACGCCTGGGGAATATTCCATTGTTTGTGTGTGCTGTTCTCTGAATTTCACTTAGCTGCACTCAAAAGTGTCCTTTCAACCTACCTTTGCATTTTAATTGGCTAGACTGCCTCAAAGGTTGTGTTATCTGATGGCTACTGTCAATCAACCGTGAAATTCAAAACCTTATCACAGCGTGAAGAATTAATCTCCTAAAAAAATCATCTGTAACTTCAACACACCAAGCAATGGTTTCAAAGGAGCAACGGCAACATATCAACTACAACTGGCTCATGTAAACATACACACAGTGACACAACAGAGACCTGACGTCCAGCAGAGATTGTTTTATTTTTACTACTGAGATCAGTAAGTCTCTGCGTGTAGGCATGAGGCCTAGAGGATCAAGTAAGCAAAAACTCGTCTTCGTGTGATTAATTTCAACCAAAAAAAACCCCGGTTATGTAGTGAAGTTAATGGAACATTTGCTTACAGATAGGGAAGGTAGGGCTACAAATGGAAAACAAACATTTTAGCATGTAACATTACAAACTACAGGAAGTATTTTCCTGATTTCTTTTTACTTTTTTTGCATATTTGTCACACTTACATATCTCAGATCATCAAACAAATTTAAATATAACAGAAAGATACTGAGGAAATACAAAATACTGTTTTTAAATTAAGTCAAAACCTGCCTCCCCTACTAAGATTTTAGTAAAGAAAATGCATAATGATTAACATTTACCATTTGTTAACAACATGTATATATACTTGGGTTTTGGACAGTTTTTGCACAGAATAAAATTTTTAAATATGTCGATTTGTGATGAACCATTTTGTCTCTAAAATGTCAGTAAGTTGTAAAAAAAAGGCCTTTCAGAGTTTTACAGAACCTAAATGAGAATGGTAAATAAAGCAGTAAACCTTCACATCTGAGGAGCTGAATCAGCATCCTTTGTTTCATATCTTACACACTTAGGTTCCCCGTCTTTTGCACGCTAAATTCTCTTTGCCAGAAGGATGGGAATCGATAGAAGAGTGTGTGTCTCCTCAAACACCGAAGCAGTTGAGCTGCATCCCAGTCTGTCCTTCATATTTAATGAAGCTGTTTGAAGGCTTTTGATCTTTCTTACATCAATTTGGATAACTTCCTCTTTCAGAAATTCTTTAGAAGTTGTCCTGGTTTGCAATTTACCTAAGACATTATCTTTTGAAGAGTGAGGTTCTCCACAAATATTGATGCTCAGAAACTTCAGGGGAGGGTAGAGGTCATGTCCACTTATCTGTGGGTCACTTGCACACTTATCTAACTAATGTGTCAAACAGAATTCTATCCAGAGCTCTGCAGTAATGTGGTATAATAATATTTCTCCAATTAAGTGATTGATTATTGTGGCTGTAAATATGATTATGTTTGACTAACACTCAGTAACTGAAAGATATTAAATATATGATCACACCAGATGGAGAAAAGCAAGAAATTCTAACATACTAGGATATATTTGGCATTTTTCATTTAACAAAATTTCTAAGCAGTGGATTCTTTTTCTGTCAATGTTTCAGCTCTATTATATTGAAGACAACAACTAGTGATTATTTTCATTATCAATGAACATGATGACTAGCCTTGAATCCATTGTTAGTTTATAATCATAGAAATCAGTAAATTCTGTAGTTGCATATATAAATTCTCTGTATTTTTGCTTAAAGCAGAACTTCAACAATTAGCTGATCATAAGAATAATTAGCAGACTAATTTCCTCTGCATCAATTGGTTTTCTTTTGAATTTTAACTTCTAAAACACGATGATTCAACCAAATAAAACCTTTTGCAGCTTGCAGCAAGTGCAGCAATGAAAGTTTGGTTTATAGACAAATAGGGATTCTGCAGACACACATCACCTGATGGGGGGGGGTCTTCATTCCAAATATAAACACGCAGCTTCTCGCTTTGACAGGATTCATTATGTAAGCACTGCTCAAAAGGGGTTAACCTGCTAACTGGTGTATTTTTCATGAACAGTTGCTGTCGTTGCTACGAGGGAGAGATGAAGATCTTCATCTGAGAAACAAAATATTTACACAGAGACTCATCTATGGCTGCATGCCTGGTGAAGACTATTCGCTGGTGTCAACACCTACACAAAGCTTAAAGTGGAGAAAGGGGGCTAATTAGGCTGCAGGCGTGTAATGGATGAGCTGTTTTCTTTTGTGTTGTGCTGTTTTATTACAGTTCCCTGACAAGCTCATGCAACCTACAGTATACTGGAGAATCATCAGAGCGATTGCTGTGATACAGAATTAATTTGTAAAGGCTGTAACCAGAGTTCTTGCATGTTTTAGCCTACTTACAAACCCTAAATAGTATCTACTATCACTGGTGATTATTTTCCAAATCATACTGCAACACTTTAGTCCTTTTACAGATTTATTTCTCTTGCTGCCTCCAGTTCGGCTACTGGTTTCAGTCATTTGAGAGTTGTAGTATGTATGTGATGTCCATTGCAGTGGACATCATATCTATTTTTGATATTGTAATGCAGCTTTAAGTGCAAAATGACCATGCAACTACACAACAGTAATGTGATTTGGACAACAGGTCCAGGATACACAGTGCTGATTACAATATAGTGTTTCCTGTAGGTAAAATTAATGTTGGGCGACATACCCAAATATAATTACTTCTACCCACAGAGTCTTTTTTATATAAACTTTCACATAATTGCTCAGACATAACCATGCCACAAAGACAAGAAAGTTTAGTACCATCAAGTGCGATTGTTCTCTGGTCTATGTGGTCTCCTGTTTGAGCTTCCTTTTGATAGAAATGGGAGCATGTGTAAGTATGCATGCATGCACAGCAGCCACAGACCAGCAGCTTACGGCAACAGCAAGCAGTGATCAGGTAGTGTCTGTCAACCCTGGAGCAATAGCGGTGGGAAAGCCTGGTGATCTGAGATCCTCCACTCAGGGAGGGATCATCTGACTGGGCACAGTTCCATCTGTCTTCCATTTCAGGAGCTAAATGTGCATGTGATCCTGAATTTACCCTCTGTAAAGTAGCAAATAGAACTGACATTGAGACTATAGTGTAGTATTCAACCTTCCTTTGTCTTTGCATGCACAGCTAACAACACCTAAGATTATATGAAAGCATATTAGCTGGGTAAGCAGCTTCATTTATATTTCCCAGCTGGACATAGAAGAAGTAGTTTAGAAAAAAGAGGAACCACAATCCTACTGAGGAGGATGTTTACTTTAAAATATTACACACCTAACACCATGTAGATCTAAAACCTATTGTCTTGTTGTTAAACAATGAGGTCATGAAAAGCAGTTGCTTAGCAAAGAGGCATTATCAACTAACAATGCACATGTATTTACATCTGTCTGACTCACTTCCATCTCAATGCCCTGTGTTGTGTATGTTAATATGTTCCACACAAAGAAATACAGCTAGTGTGCCGTAGACTTTCATGATAAGCAAGTATGACACAACACAAGGAGTTCATCGTCACAAGAGGGCACAAACTGAGCCGATAGGTCCCAGTCAGCTGAGACAGGAGTGACTCACCGCTGCTGTAAGCATATGGGGACTCAGCCGAGCCATCCTGCAGGCTGTCCAGGATCTCTCCCTTGCCCACGTCGCTGTCACCGACCAGGAGAAACTTGAGCAGGTAGTCATAGCTTTTCACTGGGCTGCCCTGGCTGCCCATGGTGTCTCACATCTGAGAAGGTGAGCGACTGAAAACTTTCCAGTTGACACAAGGGATTGACAGACAACCAGCCCTCTTGTGTTGTCCTTCTTGCTTGCTATCCACTAGCTTAAAGTGGTAATTTTCAGACCACAAGGGACCAACAACACAGTCTCACAGTAATGTCCTAGTCGAAAAACAAGGCAGATGCCAAAAACGAGGTTCTGAAAAGCAATGCATGCTTATTGCAAAAGTTAAAGGTAATAAAAGTAATAACTTGGTCTCAGGTGGGGCTAACAGGCAAAAAATAAGAAGTCTTACCAAATGTAAACAAATGGAAATGCCTTTGTCTCTAATGACTGACAGCTAAAATATATGTAACCGCAACCTAAACCAAACTTATTTAGTGAGCGCACATACTTTATCTTAGTGAGATTAAAGTGTATTAAAGATTAAAAGGACTGATCATCAATATGCTACTCAAGCTGTTTCCGGACGGGATCCCTCTGGTTGGGTTGTTGGCAAAGTCTACGTAGAGAAGAAAAATATGCTTTTTGTCTATAATGCTATGTGCACTACTTTGCAGTTTGTAGACGGATAACACTGCTAAGATACTTTTTTCTAGCATGTAAACAAACGCCCAGTCCCGGAGAGAGTTGGTCCGTCTTTATGCTGCTTTTGAAGAGAAGCTTACCAGGGGAACAACAAGCTAGCCCAACAGAGCTAACTAGCTTAGCTATTATCAATGCTGCTAACGATAACGTCACCAAAACACGTAAAACTAAAAATATATAAAACGGCGTCACTGGTAATGTTATGTCACGCTTCACACAGTCACTTACAGGGTTGTGTTACCCGTCACAAAGAATGAATGCACAGCAAATAAATGCTAACTTAGCTAACAGCCCGTAGCCCAACTTCAACGGACGTCTGTGTGATTTCAGGCCCCCTTGTCTTTCTTCAGTCCGGGGTGACAGTGATTCCTCTAACTTCACTGCGCCGTATGCAGAAAAATCCGAAACTCCGCGGTGGGATTAAAAAGCTGTGGCACTTTTACGTCCAGTCCAGGTCTGTGTATGTGTACGCGGTAATCTCAATCCGTGATGTTTCCATGTTTCTCCATTATACTGAATCATAATCACAGCTGAAGCTGCTCTGTGCCGCACAACACCACCGACTACACCGCTGACAGATCGGCTGCTGCTGTCGCTCCTCCGTGCCCCCGCCTTATCGCATATGATTGGTCGCTCAGTTCGCGGTGACACAGACCGTGACATTCATTGGCTAAGGAAGACCGTCAATCAAACTTTGCTGTCAACAACAGAAATGGTGAAGACAATGCGGACAACAAAGATGATTCATTTATCAATGAACTCTTATTGACATGGATGGATTACGGACGGGCATCTATCTGAAGCCACTGTCTGTATGTTTGAAAATCACAATCCGCAGATAAAAAACACAAAACGATAAAGACAGGCGCAAAACGCACAAAAGACATTCAGAAACTAACAAGGAGACGTACAAAGAGACAATAGGTAGATACACAACAAAAGGGCAACAACAAGAGATGTGCTATTATTTTATCAGTCCTCCCATCTGAGTCACCAAACAGTATTCCCCGAAATGTTGGACTGTTTCTTTAAAATTCAAGTTTTATTTTGGCCAAACAATGCAGAGTGATATGAAACACAGTTGTATAAAAATTATGAATAAGGTAGAGTTATTAAAAATTGTCAGATTAAGTGTAATAAATGTTAATAAATGTTTTTGTCACACTTTAGAAGGGAAAATATCACATTTACCTTACCTAACAGTTTAAATGTTTCATAATTACGATATGAATAATATTATAATATGTAATGCACATTAGCAGGTTCTGTGTGTTTGATGCTATGTGTGTCAAATCTGTTTCTGTAACGTCATGACTCATTTCTTGTTTTAGCTTTGCCAAAACTCCTGAGGATCAACGCCTACACACATAATGAATAGAGATACAAGACTTACTGTACTGGTAGCACCAGCTTGAATGAAATCATCAGAAATAATATGATGAGTGCATTTGTTTTGCTAACAGGTCATTACATATATACATATATAGCCTACTGTATACACAGTGTATTTTATACATAACCTCTAAAGAAAAAACTCTGCTGGATGTGATCTGATTCATCAAATGACAACATTAAAAGCAGACCTTTAAGAGGTCTGTAGCATTAACATGGATATAAATCAAAATGTTAATTTATTTAAATAAAGGTTAAACTGTCCCTTTGTTCCACATTTAACTATTAAATCTGTTTTTTTGTTGTTCATACACAAAAAATACCATTTAATTTATGATGGGTGGTTTATTGTTACATTGGCCTGTGTGCTCGAGCTGAACAGTTTATAAATAGGTACTCATAGAAAAGAATAGATATCAGAATACTAAATATCAGTACACTTTATTAAACTGCAATGTAACATTTAGCAGAGGGTAGGAGGAAGACTAAAACAAAATTAATCCCCCCAAAAAATCCCAGTTTAACTACTACAAATGACACATTTTTACTAACAAGGCAAAAGGGCACAGTGTAAATCAATCATTCACATTAAAGGAACAGTCAGAAATGTTTGATGAGAAGTAAATGATTAGTGCCATGTGTCCAGAAAGGCCCAAAGTGTGTTCTGCCTAACGTAGCACAACATAACTGTAGGGAAAAGCTAGCCTAGCCTAGCCTAGCTACCTAGATTGTTGTTGGCCATGAAAAATGAAAATGAAAATTCATGGCCGACATTTAATTAAAAATGGCACATTAGCCAGTGTCCAAGTGTCCTTGGACAAGACACTGAAAGCCAGTAGTAGCGCTGACATGTACTGTCTGGCAGCTGCACAAAGAACAATTTCCCCAAAAGGATCAATATATTATGTCATTGTTAATATTATTATTATCATCATTATTATAAATGAAAAAAAGGAAAAATGCTGACAAACAGACAATAAGCAAAATCTGACTTAGTTTGCATAACATCTTAACATTTCTCTCACAGTTACAAAACATGGAGGAAATATGGCAACAACAAATGAAGCTAAAATAAAAACACCTTCACACCATCATTTCATTTAGACTAAAACTACTGCAGATTAGAAAACATTGTATTTAAAAGAAACATTAAAAAAAGGGTTAGGGTTAGTCCCTAGTCTGTCCAGTTAGTACCAATCAATCTAGGCTCATGCTAATAAAAGGTTAAATATTTAAACTATCTATAGTCAGTGCAGTTGATCCATACATGGAAATACTGTCTAACTTTAGCTTGTCTCAGTTTGTGTTAAAACCCAACACACAATGTGTTAACACTTCTGTATACCTTCTGCTCAACTCTCTCTTAAACTGTTAAAAATAAACGCTGAAGTAACAGATGGCAGAGACAGTACAGCAGACGCTGAGGTTGTGCACCAGTCGAAGCTTTAAGAGAGAGCGGAAAAGAGAAAAAGAGCTCAAATTAAATCTCACCTACAATTTACCAGGAGGCATGTGGGAGTCTCCGAAGTCTGACACTGGTTGTGCTTCTCAAATTTTTTTCACATATTTGCCTGGAGTGTAGATTTTGGTCAGCATACTGATCCACCAGTAATTTAGACCTTCCAGATCAAGGATGGCATTTATACTACAATTATCAGGTCATCTCAGTTTAATTAATAGTGTTACTTCTTAAATCATAAGCAGGAAACATTTTTCATTTTATTTTTTCAATACATTTGAATGACTTTGTAGAGACCTGTTTTCACTTTGATATCAAAGTATGAAGGAAGTAGTAGTATGTTTGCCAATGATGTCAAAGAATGCCACATTAAATCAACCATGATTCAATATTGTGACAACTTCCACGAGGGAGTGAAAGCGTTTTAGGCTGTGCATGCTAACTGACAGCAGTGATATTCTGTCTTTCTGGTCTGTGTGACCTCACTAACAACTAGGATCTGATAGTAAAATGAAAGTGAAATAATGGTTTTTGATGTTGGACATCAGCCAGTGAACAGGAGAGGTAAATCATAATCAGTAATGGCTTATGTCAAGTATCAGTATATGAAAGCTCTACTTCTGCATCTTCCAATTATATTTTGATATTTGTTGACCTAGTCGGGCACCCAGAGGTCAGATTAAGGGGCCATCAAATGTACTGTAGTATGAAATATCCTCCATATCCTATGATGCACAAGTGCAAACGGCATCTGTGAAAGTTTTGTAGTAGGATGATTCTATTGAGAGGTCTACAATGCGAACTGCAGTTTGCAGACTAAATGCCACACGCTTGCTGGTTATTGAAACACTTGTTGAATCTTTTTCTTACTTTGGTCCCTTATTTTTTTTCAACTGGAAATACCTGAAAAAACCTTTGTATACAGTAAAGGGAATGTTTTCATATCAGATAATATAATAACTGATGAAAAGATAAAAGGAGAACATGAGGTCTTATTTATCATTCACCTTCAAGCTGATAACGAAACAATAAGAGTTGTTAGTCCAGTTAAAACACACTCTCTTTGACGTTCTTCCCATCTAACATAAAAGCAGCTCATGCTTTCTCATTTCCCCTCCATCTGTCCGTTTCCAGCTCATTATTTATTCAGGCTCTTCCCTTTCCTCCGTTCCATCAGTCTCTCTCCGGCTGGTGTCTCTTAGTCAGTCTTGGTGCTTTTGTGTCTCCAGGGATAAATCAACTCCCCAACAAACAGTTTCTTGATCAGGGCGAGCCACGAGTCTTTCGGGTAACAGCTGTAAGTCGGGGTGCGGTATGTCTGGACCACTGTGCTACACTTCAGAGGATTAATCTGAGAAAGAAAGAAAAAAATGTAAGTTACATGAGGTGAAAACATTTTGAATAGCAGGGAAGAAAAAATCTACGTTTAAGTTGTTTCTAAAACATTTGTGTTGTGAATTCAGTTAAAACGATGGTAACAAAATGGTTAAGTTATTTTTTTTAAAGGGAGACACTTTTTTTAAACATTTTTGTGATCTACTGTTTACCAAATATGAAATTGATTGGTCAAATAAATAGGACTAAAGATTACACCATCATTATTGTAGAAATAGTCATGATGAGAATAAATATTTAGCTTGTGTCCTGCTGCCAGCAACAATAATAAAACTTTTTGCCCAAACTCTTAAAAGTAATAAAATAAATAGTAGTAGAATAAAAGTACCATTTCAACATTAAAGGACATTAACTTAAATTCAATCAAACTACTTCATCTTCACACTTTTATTTAGTCTGTGACTTAATTATAAAAAATACAGACCATCATCATCAGTAAAGCTCTGCAGTGCTGACATTTCTGAATCAAATACTTCACAGTATAATATAAATCTCCTCTGTTAATGACCAAACCAAAAACTACATGTAAGAACAAAAATGTGTCGTTTTACCTCCATCATCAGGTGAAGGGCTGAACCGGGCTCTTGACAGAGCACCCTGAACTTTACACCTTCTGTTAAGAAGAAAAACACACATAACAGAATAAGACTATACTCTGTGTACTGCTTCTCATCATGATCCGTCCATCCATCCATCCCTCCAGAAAAGTATTTATTTCTTCATGCTTCACTTTTCTTTACAATTCTATCAGCAAGGTGTGCAAACATTAAGCAGTATTAAGTTAGAGAACCGATGGTGTTAGTCCGAGGTTTCACCTTCACCTTCATCTTAATATATCTGTTTAAAACACAATAAACATTATCAGATGAAACACAAACTGATAGGTGATTCAAGTGATGTACCTGCCAGCCTATAGGGCCGAAAGATGCGGAGGCCCACAGCAAAGAGAGGAAAGGAGTTGATGAAGTCCACGCTGAGGTGGAGAACGCCCTGGAAAAGCACCACCACCAGCCGCAACTGTGCAAAACAAGAACATTCCCAGTTTGCATGAGCAGGTTCAAATCAAGGGAACACTCATTTCATGATTTGAAGTGACGCTGCATACAGGATCTATTTATAACTATCAAACACACCCTGTGTATTTTTAAGAAGGCTGCATATTATTTTATTGGTGGTTTGAACCACTGCCCTCGGTAAAAACATGAAGTAAAAGATTAAAGAACTGTTTTTGTACACACTGTAAAAATGTGAATATTTGTGCAATATTCACTGTACAATACCTGCAGTATGTGGAAATGCTTTATAATGTATGTATATATGTTTTTACTTTCTCTTAAATTAGATTTTTTCATTTGTACATTAAGGATCAAATTTTAATGGCACGGTAAAAACATTCTATTCTATTTTTCTAATTCTCTAAAACTTCTATGATTTTTCTCTTTCATTACAAAAAGATAAAGTTCACTCTTATTGTTGCTGCTTAAAGTGTCTTTACACGTGTCTCATCTTACCAGAGTGAAGACCAGGTAGTAGAGAGCCGTGGTGGGCAGCAGGAACAGCAGGATGGTGAACAGCAGCGTTCCAATGAAGAGCTGAAGCACAAAACATAGTCACAGGAAACATCTAAATCTGTGCCATTATAATGCTGATGATGGTGGTGGCGGTGGAGGTGTGCATGTGTCTATGTGGGCCTTACTTGGTCCAGGTCATAGGAGCAGGAGTCCTCTCTCTGCCGCAGGACGTTCCACTTCTTCCCTCTGAAGAGCCTCCAGAGAGACGAGAGGCCGTAGATCTTCAGACAGTAAAGTCTGACAAAGGAAAATACCAGTTAAACAACGTGTAACCGGCTTACAGTGTGTGTGAACACACAGAAGAGAGAGAAGGAGGAATGAATAAAACGTCATTACTATGAATTTCAGTGCACAAGAGTCCAACAAGACAGAACAAATGCCACCATCAAACCTCTCAGCCTTATCTTTTACCATTCTATTACACTTTTTATTTTTACTGGCAACTATATTTTATAAAATACTAGATATTTCTAGATGTTTTCACAATGAAAAGACATAAAGAAGACGATGGAAAAAACCCTCACATTACATTTGCCCTACATTCCACAGCTATCTCCACCATCACATTGGATAGGTTATATGTTTTAGCTAACTCCATTTTGTTACCCAGTTGGCAAAAAACCCAGATTCCTTAAGCTCTGACAAAAACAAATCACTGACAACAAACAGTGGAAAAAAATATGTAGCGGGCCTCTTATCTTTGTTAGACATAAAAACCAGGACCAGGTCAGCTGCAGACAATTAACATCAACTCTGTAACGTTTGTGTTTTAGAAACTATGATCACAACAAGACTCTTAAGACGTAACGTAAAAAAAAAGTGCTTATATAAGAATGCTCTTTATTCATCTTCTCCAGTGTAGAGAGCGAGTTGTGATCAAAGCGAGAGACAGTCCAGACATACAGATTTAATAAGTTCCTCTGACAGCGGTTCTCAAATTGAATTTAAAGAACATCCAAAAGCTGTTTGAGTATAAATATGCAACAAGGAAAGCGGGTAACATTTCATTATGCACAGTGGGTAAAGGAACCGAGCTATATTTAGAGCAAATGCATAATTTATTCAGTCCTCTCTCCTCCAATATGCAGGACTATCATCACAGTGTTCAGAGTTACATCTACTGCTAATATTCCTACTGGATAAAATTGGGGAAATCAAAGGACATGCATGTGCAGTACGTGAGAGTCAACTTAGCAGCCATGATTGAAGAACATTAGGACTAGGATTAGGACAGCTTTAACCACCGAAACAGAACTCTCCGGTGATGAAATGTTGAGATATGGCTTTACATGCACCGATGCATGAAGAGAAAACAGCATCATGCTGACGACACAAGGCAGAGACACTTAAATCTCATATTCTTAAACCATTTCATGAAGCAAAAGCTGCCTTAGAGTTATTCTACCCAACTATAACATACATCACAGTCAACAGTCTTAGGCACAGATAATCTTTTTGACAGACAGTCAGTGCAGAGTTGAAGACAAGCTGAAGACTGTCTGTCTGATGACTTCATGCAGCTAATAAAACTAAAAACCATCTCCTACTTTCAAAGATCATATTGAGCCAAAGAGCACAGGAAGGGCAAAACGTCATCAGGGGAACAATTACGTCCAGAAGAGACGAGTAGAGGAACGGAGCGGGCACTGAAGGAAGAGACAACTTGAAGCACTAAATTATTTGTACAAGCATCTCACACAGTTACGTAACGTAAAAACAAAACATCCTGTTCTGCAAGTCAGATTCAGGTGATGTGCTTGTTTGTTGTACCAGTTATAATTACAAAGGACAATAACAATGATGGTGTTTGCACTTTCACTATTACGTCATAAAAACACAGCTTCTAATGTGCATTTGAGTCTAGCTTGTGTTGTTGTTGTTAAGTGTCTGTTTTCCAGTGAAATGAATTATTGCATCACTTAGCATTTGAATGGACTGATCAATTAATTTTCTCATTGATTCTTCTTATAGTGTAAAATTTAAGTGCACTGAAATGTTGTTTTGTTTACAACTGATATAAACAATGACCTCTAGTAATGACAAGAACAAAAAAAGATTAGTTGGTTAATCCGGCCACGCCTCAGACCAGACAAACACTATTTGCCAAGTTGCTATAAAAATTATGAAGAATGTTCCTCACTACCAGATTAAAACTCAAGATTGTTTTGGTGACCTCTTGATTTTTGTCTAATACTAAAATTAGGCAAAAACAGGAAGGAAAACAATTTCTTTTGGGCACAGGGCCCAGAGGATGATCATTTTGCATTTGGCAGAATCATTCTCCTGGTGATAAGTGAGACACTGTAGCAGTGCTCATGCATCATAGTATATTCACTGTAACATACAGGTCAATGAGGAACTTTCATCAAGTGTCTTTACTAGAGCAAGAGGAAAGACAAATATTGGCATAAACTGCCCCCTGCTGGTAAAGAAATGCTAAAATTGTAATTCGATGACACTAATTTCCTGTTAATGCAAAACGTCTGATAACTGACTATTTGATTACTTAAATAACTTCTTAACAGTATACTACAAAGATTAGTAAGCAGTACATACTGCTAACATTAAGTACATGTAAGGATTGGGAGCAACTGGTGTTGCTGGACCCAAGTCTGAAGCTGAAGTTAGAAGAATAAAGCTAAAGTCAGATAATCTGTGAGAATCCATTCAGACTGAACCCAAACACACAAAACACACAATTATCACATGTCAGCGTGCACCTTTTAAAATGAATAACAGAGTTCAAACTGTTCCCTGATAAGTCCTGCTTATCCATTACTGGAACATTTATATCAAAACATATACAATAACACATTCTGATAAATCCCACCTGAAACATTGGAGGGTAAGTAATCAGTATATTTCATTTAACCAACACAAAACTCAAATCTTTCAGATGAATTAGGGGTATATAGCTGATTATACTACTCAAATGCTTCTGTTAGATGGACAAGTTAAGATCCTTAACATTGCTGTATCTTGTGAAATGATTCATTGTTAAAAAGCTCAACTCACTGAATTGAAAATGTGGCAGTTTTATGCAGTGGATTTGTATTCACTTTCAAAAACAGGTTCTATCTCTGAAATACAGTGTTATTAACTATAATAAAAACATGCGTATTCCAAAATTAGTACTAAATACTTTCACTTTTTTATTTAAGACCATTGTTTTTATTGTTCTGTGAGTGACTGACTGTGCGCTGAGGTCTCACCTGGCTCCGTAGACGTAGAAGCAGTAGATGTGGAAGGTGAGCAAGGCCACCATGTCAGACAGTAATGAAAGGGCAAAGGTCAGGCCGAAACAGGCTGACAGACCTCCGTACCAGAGAATCCCCTCAATGAATGGAGACATCAGGTGGATGTAGCCTGGAAAGAAATATTATGCTTAATGAGATTCTTAAGACACTGATGAGGCTTTTAACACGAATACTGTCAGATATAAACAGAAAGAAAATCAGCACAGTACACTGTTAATGTGTGTGTGTGTTTTATATTGTAACTCACTGATCCACAGGTGAATGTGGTAGAGGAAGAAGCGACCTAAAACTTGGTCTAATGCCCGATTCATCTTTAGCCCGGCAGGAGCTCCCATCAGCCACTGCAGCAGCTCCTCCAGTTCTTTAGCCACATGCTGCAGAAAGAAGGTGTTTGATGTCAGAAAAAAGAAACAAGCTATTATACTAAATTCAGGTTAAACAGAGGCTCAGTTGTTAGGGCAGTCGTCTACAAACTCCAGGAATGGTGGTTTGACTCCC
>JAUYWH010000026.1:4524143-4537825 GCA_034779795.1 Ctenopoma multispine
AAACACCACATACCTGTCCACTTCAAACCCACTAACACACTGAGACAGAGACTTGTCCATCCCAAAGACCGGATACCAGAACAGACAAGACCCTAACCCACTTAATGGGGGCAGGAGGTGGGGCTGTTACATCTACCCACACCCTCCTCGGCCTGTATTTCACCTATTAAGCCCTTTTAAGGTAGGTGTGATGTGAAGCCAACCTGGAGGATAAATTTATGGTCACTAGACAACTTCCCTCAGATTGAAAAAGTTCTGTAGATGCAGAATGAAACGTCTCTACTTGAAAGAAAGAAGTGCAGTTGCCTTGACTCAATCTTCAGACAACTAGATTATTTGTGGCCTTGATGATGGTTGTTATTAGTTTTTTTTGATACCTGAAAATGAAAAGCTCTTGCTGCTCTCAAATAGAAAACTGGTGGTATGTGTCGAAGTACAAACTGACCAGAGACTTTTGCCACACTTCACCCTCCTTGCTGTCGCTGCTCCTCTTTCCTTCTTTCCCGCCACTTTCTAATGTCACTAGTAGTACAGAATCGTAAAACGAAGATGATTCTTCTCAGTAACATGTTGGTTTGTGTGGTGCAGCCTTGTGGTGATGCTGTGAGCCTGCTGGAAAATGTAGCTTTGATCTCAGAAGGAACCACTGGCCTGGTGACCTGGGAGGCTGCACTCTACCTGGCAGAGTGGGCTCTGGACCACCGGCAGGTCTTCACGGGCAGGTATCCAAAGCCCCTGATCCTCCATAATGTAAATCAGGATTTGTTTGATTGATGTTTGTGCTGTTTCCATCACAGAGATCCTCTAACTGAAACACAGTTTAAACATTTTTCTTTAGGTCGGTTCTGGAGCTCGGCAGTGGTGTGGGCTTGACCGGTATCACCATTTGCCGTTCCTGCAGCCCGAAGAGATTTGTCTTCAGCGACTGTCACCCCACAGTCCTGCAGAAGCTGAGAGACAACATCCAGCAGAACGGTCTCACCGAGCGGACGTCTCCTGCAGCCAGTGTGGAGGAGCTGGACTGGACGACAGTGACCGAAGAACAGATACAACAAATGGAGGTCGACACTGTCGTCGCTGCAGGTCAGATTTCAGTCTAATTCTCTGTCTGTGGTTTACTAGCAGGCATACAATGGATAACACAATAACCATTTACTACAAATGATCTCTGTGCTAATATTTTGTTGCCCTTACTCTTCTGTGGTGTTTCTACGTGTTTACATGCATATATGTAACAAGGCCACAGTTGTTTCTAATTAAATTACTACAAATGCTCATGTACAGTATTTGACAATAACAGACTCATTGGTGAAAGTAGAAGTCATTATACAGAATGATGTATTTCTGTATTTCAATAATTCATCAAGTTTGACTGACACTAAATAAAATATTGTCTAAAGGACTACATAGGTAATGTGACTGTTAGATTGTTTTGTGAGGGGAAGCTTTGCTCTGTCTTCTCAGGTCAGGACCTCAGGGCTGAGACAGTGTCTTCGATCACTGCTAGTTAAAAGAACAAGTCATGTTTCAAAATAAAATGCACAAACCGGTTTGTCCCCCCTCCTCTGTATTGTACGGGGTCATATTGTACAGCTCATCCCAACTATTTAACTATGTAAGTTGTTACCAGGAGGTTCCTGGCACTAGGTTTATTTGAAGGTAGGTAGATATAGATGGTTAAAGAGAACTTACATCTACAGTCTATAATAAATTAATAGTATTTTATAAACACACATAAACAGAATTCACTGTGAACCTTAGTTTCATTATTGGTTTTTACACTGTTTACCTTTCACTCCAGTACTTGGAAAAGTGGTGGGTCAATTCCACCACATATGTCTCAGTATAACTTCAAAAACGCTGCCTCTTTAGGCAGTGTGATAAAACCTAAAAGATGTCTCTTACCTGTGTTGCAGATGTGGTGTATGACCCCGAAATCATAGAAAGCCTCGTGAGGCTGCTGTCCAGGATCCTGAAGTGTTTGTCTGCCGACGTCCTCCCTGAGATCTTCATCTGCTCCACTGTGAGAAACCCAGAGACCTACAGCAGCTTTAAACAGCAGCTCGGTAAGAGGCCATGAAGATATTGTCCTATTAGACATCAGGATCACATATTGATACGTCTTCTACAAGTTAGGCTAATCTGAAGCCTGAAATGTAAACCCAAGATATTATCACCTTAACCTCTACCCATGTTTTCTGTGGTGTTAATTAACTCACTCACTGTTTTGTTTTGACAGAAAATGTGGGAATTAGACATCATGTGATCACAAAACCCATCAGCCACGTGTTTCCATACAACAGAGTCTCCTGCATAGAAATGATACAGCTGTACAGATGACACCGCTGTGGCACAATAAAAGGTTTTATTTACAAATGTTTTCGTTTTCTTTTTACATTCAAGTGTTCTGATGTAGAAAAAAGCCACTGGAATGATTCATATTGTACAAGTTGACCGTTTATCTCTTCTCTGTCTTAGTACTTTGATGCTACAAGACATTAAAGAACTGATGTACCTACTTTCTTTACATCCCAAATATTCTATCACAACTCGCCGAGCCATTTGTCCCTGTTAAGACAGGGGATAAGTCATTTTATGTTGGTGTCAAAAATCAACATAAAAGAGAAACACAATCTGTTTTAGAGGTATTTATATCTGAGTATTTCTGTGTGATCCATAAAAATCCCACATTAGTGTGACTGTCTTTTCATTGAGTAGCAGTGATCAGAGGCAGGACGTTCTGGTCCCAGTTGTCGTCCCAGCGCTCTCCTCTGTTGGCTCGGAGGTTCCTCCTGAACAAACCCAGTCTGCTGTCTGAACTGGGAAACTCTGCCAGGAGAGCCTGAAGACAACAATCAGCATCAATCATTGAAAAAATGTGTGTGAACATGAGAAAGAGGCTACAGAAACACATGAAAATCAACATATCCAGGCTTCTGTTTCTCACCTTAAGCTGTTTTGCGAGTTCCTGAGAGTCTCTGAAGATCAAACCATTCTCCTCATGTTTTACCAGCTCATGTAAACTGAGTAGAAAAACACTGCTGTGTTAGGCTGGATACACACATCAAACTTCAACACTGCACATCGATACAAAGACTTTTCTTGCACCTTTACCTTCACAGGACATTAGACTCATGCAGGAGTTGGAGCATTACATCTTAAGTGCACATATTTACAGTATTTTATATATTGAAAAAAGTTTCTCCAAGCATTCAGTGCTGCAGTATCATATTTCTCAAGACTTAATTGTTGAGTTAAGTTTGTGGTTTGAAAGTGTAGATCTGTGTGTTTAAATATGTAGAATTTAAAATCAGACGGTACGATGCTCACCAGCTGAAGTGGATGGCACAGACGGGCAGGCAGCAGCCAAACATGTCCACCACCTTCATGGGTAGATCCAGACCACTGGACGACTTGTGGAGACAAACACCCAGATCTGCTGAACCTGAAACATAAACTGAGTCTGACTAAAAAGATGCGGCCGGTGTTTCAAATATTTCCTCATAACACTGGGGCCAAAGCCAGAATCACAGTTGCAGCTTTAATTAAAAAAAAGAAAAAACACTGATATGTGCTTTCACACAGTGGAAATAATGATGTTTTTTTCAGTGGACAAGGTTTGTATCAGTCTTACCTAATAAAACAGGATAGTCTTCTGCCTCCAGCCAGGGAGTGCAGATCTTCACATGTTCTAAATGTAAACTGTCGATCAGCTTCCTGTAGTGTTCTTTCTGAGGACCTTTACCTGCACACATACACACACACACACACCGAGACTGAAAACTAATTTGTAATGAGAAATGTGGACCGACAGTGAGGCAGCAGGAGAGTACCTGTGATGACACAGACTAAAGATGGTAATGAAGCTCCTCCTTTAACGAAACCTTCGTACTCTGTGTGATTAAACAAACAGTCGAGTGTTTTAGGTTCTGTGTGTAACAGATAGTAAATAGCAGCATTTTAAAACTTCTCATACCTTCCAGAGCCTTTAGTAAAATAGAAAAATCTTCATCCACTGTGGAGAGAAAGTAAATGTGTTTGATTATAAACAGCAAAATAAAGACAGTGCTGGATTTAAAATCACTCCTTTTTAAAATGACAACAATAAATGTTTCTGCTTTGCACAAAGTCACATATCAGTAAAGAACTTGTGGCTCTAGCAAAGACTAATCTGTCTGAAACATGAAACGTTGCCCTTTTCTGCATGACGTAAATCGAGGTACCCCTCTCTTTCTTTTGGAAATGACTTTGTGAAGCGAGTCATTAAGACCCTGTAGAAAATAAACAGACCAAACTTTCCTGTGACTCTTAGAGGTTACTCAGTTTAGCCACTTTTCAAAGCTCACTGTGTGCTTTGTGGTTACAGTCTTTACTCTTACTGGAGCATTAATAGTAAAAGTAAGTTTTTTGGGCTGCTCTCTATTCAGGGTCACCACAGCAGATCACTACGCATTGATTTGTTAAGGATTTTACACCAGATGCTCTTCCCTACCAGGCGTCGAACCAGCACTAGGGGAGGACCAGCAACAGTTGAATTGAAAACTGCTCTAACCACTGCGCCACTGGAATTATATATACTATATAATGCAAAGTACAGTGCTTTTTTACTGGAGCACTGAAACGATAATGAGAATCATCTCCTCCTCTGACCTGTCCAGCTGGTGCTGCTGACCAGCAGCGCTGGTCGCTCTGGCCTCAAGGTTACTTTGTCATCAGTAAGGTCACGAACAGAGAAGATCGTTCTCTCCACTTTGACATCCTGAGACCTGAAAAACACACAAAAGTTGGGAGCTGAAAAACTGACTTTTAGATGACATGATATGGGTTTGTGTTTTTTCTATTGTTTACTTACCCTCTGTACTGGAACTGGGTATAAGCATCGGCCAGTCTCATGAAGAGCTCGTGCTGCAGCTTCAGTGCAGATTCTCTGAAGATGGAGGCTGGTCTGTCATACAGAGTTGTTGCTCTGCAAAGATTAAACAATTAGTAATGTTACAGCAGAGCTGCACTTTCCTTCATGATGTCAGTAAGGATCTACAGGCTGAGTGCTACAGTACAATAGCAGTTGTCTAATACAGTATTTTTACTGCTGTTAAAATGTTAACACACTTTCTTTCTCTGTCTGTTTTACTGTGTGTGTGTTTGAAAAAAATGTTTGATCTAACAAATTTAACACCTGCTTTTTAAAAATATTAAATCTATTTACATGTATTTCCATAACCTCGTTCAATATTTTATGCTGCAGAAAAGAAACTACTTAAAGTATACACTGCAATTAAAAAAGCACCATACTTTACATTATATAGTAAATAAAGTATAATTCTATACTTTTATACTGCCAGCACTCGCTGTAGTGACTGCTACTGAAGCTTTAGAACTTTGTCTTCAAATGTAAACTGAAACACGACTACACAATCTAAGAAACGTAAAATAAATCATACTCAATGCCCCAGTTTTTCTGCAAGTCGTCCTTCATAGCGTTGGTAACACACAGGTTACGAGTTGCCAGACGGCCGAAGAAGTGCTCGTACCTGGAAGAAGACAGGAATAAAAACAAATGGTCATAAACACAAATGACAGAGTCCAACAAAAATTCTATTGGTTCGATAAACACAGTATAATCCCAGGAATTACACAACTATTACAAAACTGATAACACAAAAGCTTAATTGCAAAGCAGAAATTAAAGCTAATTAAAGCAGCCATACAAAATAAAAGACAACACGACCTAAGGGTTCAGTTCACTGCCGCCATAAAACTCACAGTACTGCAGCAGTACTAACCACTTTGCCAGGCGGACCACTGGATGTCTCTGGCCGTGGCTTAGGGACATGATGGTGTATCCGTAGTTGTGCCAGTCAATAATAAATCTGCTGCCACGCAGGACGCACACCAACCAGGCCACTGCGATGCTAGGTAAACCAGGAGGATTCTGGGACACAAAACACCATCATTAGCATTATCAGACAGAGGCACATTAAATTTGAATACATGTGAATTAAAGAAATTACAACAACACAAACGAATCCATAGATAGATAGCAACTAATATAATTGTATTCTATTCGTGGTTATTTTAAATTTACTGAACTATTATTTATTCTATCAAATAATAACAAACAATGACAAAACCTTTCAGGTCAGTTCTACTAACCAATCAGAAAATATTTTTAGATTCAGATAAAATTTCTGTTGATTTATTCATTGATTAGTCTGTTTACTTTATTGTTTACTGTTTAGTTTACTCTATATCCTTCCTGACCATTTTCTCAGTATAAAAAAACAGAAACACAGTTTGCCATCCTTTAACAGGGCTGATGTATAGAGACAAAAAGTCAGTGACATTCACAGCTACAGGTAATTTAGAGTGACCAATTAACCAAACCCTAACAGCAGGTAACCTACACAGATGTGGGGAGAACATGAAAAGTACAGACAGAAGTGAACCGTGTCCTCCTTGCCGTGAGGCGACAGTGCTAACCTCTGTGCTGTTTGTTATTTATCTTTAATCCAGACATCAGCATTTAACAAACCTGCATCAGAATTTGAGCCTGTAGCTCCATCCTCAGCAGCACATGAAGAAGCTGCAGAGACTGAACGAACACCTTTGTCACATATGTGAGGATTTTTGGTCCCACTGGAAAAACAACACACAGCGCTTTGTGTGATCTATGTCACAAGACGAATACAACAACAATATAAAATACAACATAACATGTTTGCAGTTACCTTGAACACCCTTCACCTCTGCTATTGGGACTATTTTGATTTTCTTCTCTTTCAGGATGTCTTGAAGAGGTTTGGTTTCTAAAATGAGGAAAAATAGCCCTTAACTCAAACTTGCTTCAGATGTGTGTGTTTCTAGTTAGGTCAAGCACATAAAGTAAATGCATCTACATGTGGTTCCAGTAGTAACTAGCAGTTACATTTAGATACACGTGATGTATAATAATATTTTGAATAAAGTTGATGGTCTTGAACTTTAACAAGAACAACTTTTTTTAGACAGTCTGATATGAGGGGAAACATGAATGAATGACACAGTGTAACTGTTGTTGTGTGCAGTAATCTTACCAGAAAACCCGACAAATGTAACATTATATCGGTGTTTGCTGAGGGACAACGCGTGATACTGCATCCGAGGACTGCGACCGATGTCCCCCAACACCAGCACACAGACCCGCCGCTCAGTCCCACCGTCCCGCTGCCGTAACCTCCACAGCAACAACGACAGCAACACGGTTAATACAGTCAGACACACGACCGAACATGTTACATCTGAAACTGTTACATATACGAGCAAGGAAATAGACGCAGTTAACGCAGGAACGAGCCAAACAACTGTTCCGGCTCCGTGCGTCGCCATGTTTGTTTGCGATGACGTGGCTGTGTTGGGGGAGGAGCTTAAGATTTAAAGAGACCGCAGACTACAGAGGCGCTAAAGGTAAAACCCAGAAGCTAGCTGTGGGTCACTGTATGTCCAGCTCAGGGTTGGATCATACGCTGGAGACAGTCTTTAGGCTGATCTCTAAACAAACGGATTATTTTCTGTGTTTAAAATAGAAAGCAGCAGGAAGGAAAAAACATGAAAACATACCTCACTTTATCTTTAACAACTTGAAGGATGTATCATGTTAAGGTATACAAATAATTTTAAGATAGTATAATGGGGCATTATGACATTACTGATGACATTAATGACATCAATCAAATCAAATGTCCTTTTATTGTCAATTCACTTTATGTGCCGAACATACAGGAGGATCAAACTGCTGTTTCTCTCTCATCTTAGTAGTTGTACCTACAGTATAAAATATAAAAACATATAAACATAAAGAAGCAACTTAAATCAAGTAAACCTATGTGCAATAATGTCAATAGTGCAATTCAATAACAGTAACAAAAAGTGAGGAGGTGCAGAACAGAGCAGCTTATGAGATGTATATGAACAGTGGTGCAAACAGCCAACAGCAGCAGATATGACAGTTTTGTGCAAATGGTTGTGGTAGAGTACAATCTAAGTACTGATCTATCAATGTGTACCAGCATTATGTAGCCGGTCAAGGTCCACCTAGTTTCTATTACTCTATATTAGAATAAGCTTGTTTGGTCCAGTGTTTCCCAACCCAGGATGTGGAAGAATTTCAGTGGGACCACAGGATCAGACTGGTCCTGACATGATTCATGAAGAAAAAATTAATCAACTGAGAGGTAAAAAAAAAAAGCATAGCCATGTAATGTAAGCATAAAGTGAAAACACTCAGGTAAATTAAAAGGTGGCTAGCTCCAAATTTAGATAAACATTTTAGTAAATACACTCTTCATGTTTCATGAAGTTTGGATTTTGTAATAGCCCCTCTGACGTCACGGCTTTTTCCTCCTGCAGCCTCCCTACTTTCCTCTCCCGTTAGAGGAGAGTCAGCCCATCCTCCCTGCGCCTCTGCTTGTTCCTGTCAGAGAAAACCGTCCCGGAGCCTCCACACTGGATCTATCCGAGTGAGAACATGCGAGCAGCGAGCCTCCAGCTGGCCGCGGCGCTGGCTCTGTTTGCCGCAGTGTCCGGGTCGCAGGCCGAGGTGATCGATGACATCCTGAGCAGCCTCTCCAGGGGAGCATCCTTCCTCGAGCGGCAGCATGAGCACATCAACCTGGACGGGGTGGTCGGGTTCCTCATGCTGCAGGGTAGGTAAACATGAGTCCTTTCAGCTGCATGAAAAACAAATTCACTGTGCTACCTCAGGTCATTCAAGGAAAAGAGACGTATGATAAAAGGTTCTTATGATAAATCTCCAATGCAAAATCATCAAAGCTGCAATTCACAACAGAAGCAGAAGTGAGAGAGGAACAGAAAAATTATGCTGAATCCTTAATAACTCAGTGATTATTATATTATACAGGAAATATTTTACTGCAGTAGTACATGTATTTTTACTAGTTACTTTTTGCTGGTGATACCTTTTTAATGTACATGATGATATTTGTACATGTTTGAAAGTAGGTCCTTAAATGCTGAACCTTTAGTTGTGTTTTAGTATAATTACATAGTTGTATACTTGCATCTAAGTAAATAACACTTCTTCCATTACTTACCCCCCAAACCCTGAGAACATAAACTCAACACTTGTGTGTCAACAATTGTTTAGCATTAGGTGTCAGTACATTGTGTGAATTCTACATTTGCGCATTACTCCTTAGACACATGAACATTATTTGTGTAAATGATGTTTTTTTTGTTTATCTCACTGCTCCTGACTTTTTGTTTCTCAGCTGAACTGAAGGAAGCAGTTCGGACGTGGCCTCACACCGACCCGGTGAGCTGGGCTCAGAGAACCTCTGCCGTCGCTCTGGTCAGACGTCTTGACCAAAGCTTCAATAAGGCTGTGACCGCGCTGCAGCAGAACGACCCAAAATACTACAGAGGTGAGATTTAAATCACCCATAAAGATGATTTCAAACTGTCGTACTAAGCTGTCAGTGAAATGAGTATCACAAAGGTTCAACTCGATGACTCAACATTGTTTCTTCCCTCCACTCCCATGTGCCATGAGCAGAGTTTGAGCCGCTGCTTTCCTGGAGCTTCTGGTTGATTCCTCAGGATTGGAGCTCCACAGATCCCAGTCTGGTGTACCCCTCCACCATGACCACCGAGTGTTATGACGAGCAGCTCAGCGACAAATGTCTCACCCTGCTACTGGGAACCTGGTACAAACACACAAGTACAGCACCAAACAAAACAGCATCAGTCATAGATAGTGTTCTGAGTTTGTGTGTGTGTGTGTGTCTGAGCAGGAAAATGAATGGGACACCCTGCATCGTGACCAAGCCCTGTCGGGACACTATGACTCGCTTCGGTTGTCCACACTACTCTCTGTCCCACCAGCTCCTCTACTTCATGATTGGAAAAATGGTGAGATGTCCACCAAAACAACAACAACACACGAATCCACCCTAAATAACCGACTGAACATTTAGAAGCACAGATAAAGGAAAACACATCATTCTTGTACATTAACTAATGATTCTGTTGACCTTTAATTCACCATCAAATTGACCCTTTTGTGGAGTAAATCTGAAAGTGATCAGATGCTTACAAAACAGGAAGTGTCAACAAAGGGTCAAAGTGCAGACCCAAGCCAACAAGAAATGTCTTCCAGAGAAATTCATTAATGGGAGCTATAAATACCCACAACAAATTTCATAGGACTTGGTCAGCAATTTTTTAAATATCATGCTCTGGAAGACTGAAATCACACTTACAAAAAGTAATCTTTACACAAAATAAAAACATGACAAAGCTTTCAATTTTACACCATACAGTAATAATAGAATGAACCTCTCAAAATGCAGTTACCTTTAAAATACCAGCACATAAGATATATGTGTGTTTCCCTCAGAGAGGCTGCACCAACCTGCTGAAAGGCGACACGCGAGCTTCCAGAGCCAACATGACTGAACAAAACTACCAGAGGATCTTCTGCTCCAACATGATGAAGGCCAACCAGGATATCATCAAAGACGGCTTAACTGAACAGTCGGTCGACATCTTCATTGAGAACAGTGAGTAAATTCAGCTCTGACAGTGTCCTGCTTTCAAAAAGATCAAAATAAACTGAAATCTGTGAGTTTAGACTGTTAATGCCCAAAAAGACATTTTAGTGAAACAAAGGAAACGGTATTATTAATATTCTCAGATTTAGATTTTAGAATAGAATCTGAAGTTAAATATATGATAAATTGCATGACCTAAAACAGGAAATTCAGTTTGGAAGTTTTATTTTCCTGATTGACTTGTCGACAGTCCTGATTTGCGGATTGGCTGGTTTCTCGGACTTCTACAAAGCTGATTGGCTGCAGCACATCCTCAGACTGCAGGATGAAGAAGTTGGCTGCTTTGGGAGGGACCGTGAGTGTCTGATAATCATATATATCTGTTTTGAATTGTGTTGAGTTGAATTGTTCTTACCTGTAAAAATAATCTCATTTTCTGCTGCGCTGCCTTCACAGACTCTTCACACATTGTGTTTGCACTCTTGCACACTTTTCTATTTTAACCGATGGGTCTGTTTAGATCATAATTGATTTTCATTCCTGTCACGTATATTTATCAGTACATAAACTAGCTCAGAGTAAGAACATCTGAGATTCTCTGCTGTTTCTTTCCTCAGAGAGCATCATCTCTCAGATCATTGGAGATGAGCTGCTCGAACAGATGCAGCCTCACAGAAGAGTGAAGAGGAGGGAAAAGATACTTCCAGGTCGGTGTATGTGATGCAGTTCAAACTTAGAACCAACTACACATATTATACACATACAGATCACTCCACTCCTTTAATTTACATCTGTGATACTTATATTTTGTTACTGGTATTTTTACTCGAAGGATCTGTGTAGTGGAGGGATTTACTATTTCTTATCTTACAGATGGTTGTTCCAGTCACATGACAGCGGTAGCTGTCGGTGCTCTGGGAGGATACCTGAATTACTACCTGACAGAACAGGACATAACAAAGAGGCCTCTATCTTGAAGGGGAACTGTCGTCCATCATTTCTCGGCTTCCTGCCACACAGCTAGGGATTCATTCACTCCAGAAAAAACATAGAGATGTTCTTCACGGCTGAAGACTGACTCCTGATAAAAATGTTTCTATGTATGCTTATGAATGATCAAAATGCTAAATATAAGCTGTGGATTATACTGGATTTTCAAAGAGTGTAACAAAGACCATGGTTTTATTTGTATAGTTTGTGCTGCTGGAAATAATTAATCCTAAACAAGATGCCTTTTGAAAGTAGTGATGCTCCAATATAGACAAACAGTTGTGTCATTAAAATTAATGTTTATGTTCCCGTTCTGCTCCACCTGCGCTCCAGTCACTAACCCTAACCTTCAGACTCAGTGGTATCCTTTACAAGACACCTTCTGCTGGACTGTTCTGTACTTCGACACTGAAGCTGGTTACTGAAAAGCTTGACTGGAGCATCTCTTCTTAAAAGTGCAACACATATTTACTGTCAATTAAGTGTTAAAGAAAAATCCAGATAAACTAATGTTAGAATTTTAGGGACACTTTGCTTTTTATTTTAACATAAAAATAACAATCTTTTTTTTCTTAAAATTTTAGTTTTTTCACATTTTGTCTACTGAATATATAAATATTAAGGCAGCTGTACAACCAGCACTGGCCAAAGATGTGCATGAACTCTAAATACAGTATATGTATATGAACTTACAAACTGTGGTCCTTGTATTTTATGTTAGCAAAATAAACTACTAAAACAAAGCTTGAATATCAACATTTTATCCCATGCTTGTGCTCTGTGAAGAGAAGCTGAGCTGGAGCAAAACATTTTCTTTTATATTTGTACTGTGAAAAGAACATAAACTGATTATGTAAGACATCTGTTGATACATGCTGGGATTATATGTTTCAGCCAAACTCCCCCACCTCAGCTCAATTTCAAAATAAAAGCTTCCCCTGGTGTGTCTGTGTGTGTGTGCTGACAAAAGAGTGATCACGTGAGTCCAAAAGCCACACTGAGAAAGGAACTGGAAATACGTTTAAGTCTGAAACATACTGTAAAGCTAAAGAGCAAGTCTGACTGACAGGTTTGTGTGTGTAAGAGTTCCAGTGTACTGTAGGTGTGGTCACTGTTTTGATCCCAGTCAAGTTCCATTATCCTTGGAGTGGAAGACAAAATGCCATACTTGGTAACAGTCAAAGTAGTTCTGGTCTGAAGGATCAGCAAAGCTCAGATGTTACAGTGACACCTGTGTGATGTCACTTGTTCCAACCAATGACCTCATAGAAGAGTGCTTTGAGAAGTCGAGCCTCGTAGGTGACTGTGTTCTTGCCGATGTGAATGCGGATCTCCTCCAGAGGCTGCTCGATGATGGCTGACACCTCTTTACCATAAACTTCAGGGGAGACAGAGAACACAGTTATAATCACACTATTAACACAAATTGAAAAAGACTGAATGTTTATAGGCCCAGTAGTGTCTCCTGGAGAGCCAGACATACCCCTACTACTGTAGGGCTAAGTCAATAGTGCTGGGATACTACTGTTACAAGTAAGCTAGTAACCTAGACATCCCTCAAGTACCCTGACCAATAAAAAAAGAATCCTAACATGATGAACATTAAAAATGAAAATTAAACTGTCTGTTTAAGAGAGTGGACGTACACCACTCGTGCAGTTTTCTATGTGTGTATGTGACTGCTGCTCACCCTCACAGTGCTCCAGGAACTGAATACACTCGTGTATCACAGCATCCCTCAGCATGACCATGTGTTTGGACATGTTCTCCAGCAGAGAGAGGAAACAACGCTTGGCGTAGAACCATGTGTCCGTCCCCAGCTGCACACACACACAAACAAACAGGCAACATCAAAATAACAACATTAATCTCAATGAAACATAACTAAAAGACATTTTAATTGTTGAGGACAACATGTTACAGTGACATTCTTGTGTTTAATAGTCTGAAAGAAGCTGAATTCAGACTTGACGGTCAAGTTGTGAAACATTGGTGTAACTTTGTGTCTAGCTAGGCTTCACATTCCTAAACTGCTCTCTGCTTTCACTGTGAATCAACTTGGTTGCGGAGATTGTGGTGAGGAGGGGAGGGGAAACTCTGAGGATGACGGCTTGTATTCACAGCTGGAGCTTAGTGGATTCAGCT
>JAUYWH010000026.1:4546975-4557956 GCA_034779795.1 Ctenopoma multispine
TCTCATTCAATGTGTTTTGGGGTGAGCTGGACCGCAGAGTGAAGGCAAAGGGGCCAACAAGTGCTAAACACCTCTAGTTTAGTACATAACTCCACATGTGTTCATTCGAGTTTTCAAATGTTTTCAGAGTTTCAAACAACATTGAATGAATTGGATGTGTCCAAACTTTGGGCCTGTGCTGTATATAAAACAAAGTTCTTAGCTAATCAACCTGTGTGTTCTCCTTTATTAAGAATAAGAATCGATAGGAGAATCGATAAAGAATCGAATTGTTAAACAGAATCAAAAATGGAATCGGAATCGTAAAAATCCTATCAATTCCCATCCCTACCTCTGGGTGCAGCTGTAGGAGCTGCTTGTAACACTCTGGCGCACTGGTAAAGTCCTGGATGTGATAGTAGCAGTAACCAAGAAGAGACAGTGCTGCCCTGGACTATAAACAAACAAAACAAAATAAAACTTTAGTGACAATTCACAATTTCCTGGAGCTAAACATGACATATTAAAATCAAAACGGTTCCCAACCCAAACATTTTTAGATTACAATTGCTTCTGCAGCTAATTCATCTTTATTGTATGAATAGAAATTTCACAAAGTAGAGAAAAAAAAAAGTCTTCTCAGGTCTACCTCTGTTTCTCCTGCTTTGGTAGCTCCGAACTCAACATAGTTTGTCCAATATATTCACCATCCCTCCTCTGCACATGTCCAAACCACCTCAACCTAACTAACTTTGTTTCTATATTGCTGAACATGAGCTGTCCGTCTGATGTACTCATTTCTAAGCCATTTAATATTCTGTTGATCGACTTTTATTACAGGTCTCCTCAAACGGTTATTTGCCAGTTTTGCTTAGAAAGTGACCAAACAATTCAATAATTGTAGCATCAAAATTAAAATTAGATAATATACACATTTGCCTGCAGACCACCTTGAAAATATATAGCTTTCTTTATACACATATATATGTGTAGCTTAAAGTATATGTATATACTTTAAATTAACACTTACTTTTTGAAGCTGGCCATTTAGGATGTAAATTGTCTCTACATACTTTCTTTAATACACAAGGCGACACAGGTGACACATAACAGTGATGTTTTATAAAAGTCTTTCATCTTGTTAACAGATTATTAACTTACTGTTATATATCAAGTGAACCACTAATACCACCAGCAGTCGTCTGTATGTTTGTCAATAACTAAGAAAAACGACGTTGAAAAATGTCTGAATGTAGTTTCGGTCAACTTTTGTATCGAAGCTAGCTTATGGCTAGCGTTAGCTCAGCAGATAACCTCAACTACAACGTCATTATTCTCACCAGTTTGTAGATTGTAGCAGTGTACTCTCCATCTTTTATAGCCTGTACATGACTTCAGACGAGTAGCTTTAACAACTACAAACTAACGATAATGAACTATAGCATTAACTAGCTTGGGTTTCCATGTAGTGTACGAACGAAGCGCATAAGAGCTGTTACCTAGCAACGAGGCAGACCGTTTGACAGACGTGTGTAACATCCAATCATCTAAGAGTATAAATCCACGTGAGGAAATTTTTAGTTTTTTAATTCAATCTTTATTTAACTTACAAGTTACAACATATACGTCCAGAGAAATGAGCATGTTAGTGTTAATATTATTGTTCATATTGTGAATGACTATTGTAGAGCTGAAAACAACAGTTTTGTATTACATAATTATTTAATTTATTTACATAAACATACAAATTCTGCAAACATTAGTACCGTCTTCCAATAGCATGTTATATTTGCTAATGCAAATGTATTAATTTAAAAACGATAAATGATCATTAGAAAATCTGTAAACCTGTAAACATGTGCAATGATGGAACTTTTTAATTTAATTTAATTTAATGTAATTTAATTTTTGTCTGCGTGTCAAATAAGCCATGAAATGAGAATGATGTGCAAAATATTTTTAAACAAGAGAAAAAATTCACATTTATCTATCAGAAGATGAGTTTGAAAATTAAATATTATAAGTTAATAGTCATTTATTTGTGAATTTTTGTGACGTCTACAGTTCTTTCTCTCTTTTTTAGGTCAGAGCACGAGCACAACTGCAGAATACACTAATGATCTCATATTTGAAGCTGCAGGATGTAACTTGATCCAAGGGCCACAGAGATGTAGTACACACACACACACACACAGACACAGACACACACACACAGACACACACACAGACACACACACACAAACAGTAGTCAAAACAGATGAAACCAACCAAGTTCCATGGAGCTGTGCCTCAAACCTAAACCACAATGTGCTGACCACTGTGCCTCCATAATGATGGGGGAAAGGGTAGATATTGTGTGTGTGTGTGTGTGTGTATGTGTATGTGACTCTGAGTGTGTGTTTGAAAATGAAAGTCTGAGATTTTGTGTATATGCATGTGGATGCATGCTTGTGTGCAGTATGGGTGTGTGTTTTCTCTCTCTCACATTTTTGCAGTTTATTTAAGCCTGTCACTGCCTTCTGTTGGGATCACAGCGACGCTTTGCAGTAGAAGGGCTGCTAAACAACAGGTACAAACTTTTATTACATATTGGTCATACAGGTAATTGATTTTTCATTGTTTCATTGTGTAGACCTTAAAAATAAGAACAGCCAAAGGACAGCTATCAAACGAGAAGGAGTTCTGCTTATAGTAACTTATCCATCCATCCATTATCTACAGCTTAATCCGAGATTGGGTCGCGGGTTATAGTAACTTATAGTAGAGTAAATACTGTGTACTTGATGTACTTTAATTTATTTCTTACCTCAGTTCTCATGTTCAAAATAAATAGTACATTTAAGTGAACTAAAACAAACTTTAAAAAGTGCTAGAAACAAAATTGGACATATCCATAGCAAGGTTTTGTTGCAGCTTTGAAAGAAAGCATGAGCAGTGTAACTGTAATGCATGCTTGAGATGAAACTGAATGGCATGCTTTATTAATGTTGAGCATGAATTTGAATAAGACATCTGCCGTTTAAATATTAAATGACTCTGGGAAATTTGCCTTCTTTCTCCACAGGGCCAAGCGTCATGGTCTCCAGATGTTGTGGTTAGAGCTTATGAAATTTTGGTTGCTTAAAAAAAATTACAGATACTTTAGTGAAATCAGAAAAGTAGACAGAAATGCTAGTGCACATATTCATACTCATACAAGCCCTGTAACACAAGTTGTGTGAGTGTGCATACCTGCAGAGGCATTAAAAACACTTTTTTAGAGGTACCTAAGTCAGCATTAAGTGATGAGTCTGATGATCTTCATCTGTGTGTACACAGCAAACCTTTAGCACACTGTGTGCTGTGATAGTGTGAGTCTAAAGCAGCAGACAGATGATTTAATATTATATCAGCAACATTAAGCAATTTTAATTATACAACCTGATGATTACTGATGAATTTTTCTCAACATTTTGGTCTCTTCCAGCTCCTGAGAAAAATATCTATGTATAGTGATATCTACAATATCATATATTGTGACCAAAATATGTCTTATATACAAAGCGTAATCATGGACTGTAGAGGAAGCTAGTATGCTGCAGAGGTAAAAGACTAAAAACTTTTTTGTATACCTCCTTGTGGAATCCATTCAAATCAAATATAAGCAAGCAGAACTACAAACGTCTTTTCTTACAACTACCCACATCTAGTACTAACTGTGTGGTCTACTAGCGCCTCTGTGTATTATCGTAGGTATGTGTCTGATTATGTGTATGTGAGTGTGTATCACTGGGCCAAACGCAACGTTGCTGAGGTACAGTAGTTGCATGCAGTACTCTGCATGCCTCTGCGGCTCTCCTTTCGGTTTTCCACTATTATTCTGTTGTTTTCGTTGTGCGTATCAGCTCTCTGACTGGAGTTTGGACTCATTCCTTAATGTGAGCTGACTGCAGAGCTGAGAGTTTATCCCCGAGGCTTCTCTCGCTGCTCAGCTCTCTGAGGTGCCTTAAAAACTTAGAAGTCTGTACTCAGAAAAGTTCAATTTCTTTTTCTCTACTTTATTAGGATTGATAGTCACAGCGGTGGCAAAACCCTACAAGGTTTTATGAAGGAAAAGTGTGATCCCTGCAGCATGCTGACACAGGCTAGTTTTAGACTAAAATGAAGACAGAACATAGAGAATATTGGGAAAGAAGATCCTGAAATACTAGAGGTTTACTAGCAAACTGAATTGCCACAGTGCCATTTATGGGCTCAAACTTCATTAAACTAACAGCGTGAATTGTTTATAAAATCAAATGAAATCAGATAGCACAGTTCAAATATATTGATCGATCTCGTCCCCACAAGTGCCATCACATTACTGGTGTGTATTTACGACACACACCAGTAATGTGACCGAGCAGTTTTAAGTGATATTAGAAATAAATATGTGTTTTAAAGACATTATTAATGTTATTAACAGACTCTCCACCCAAAAGTGCTGACCATGGCCTCCAAATTGAGTGTGCTGCTGCTGTTACTGACTGTTGCCACAGTTGCAGTGCTGGCCCAGAGGAGGCGTCCGGCTTCCACCACCACCACCGGCGAGTGGAACTACAGGGATGGCTGTGAGCACCCAGATTTGTCTCTGTTTTTTCTGGGTCAGAGGTCAAGTTCAGGGCTCATCATGGTGATGTCAAAGCTAGAGGTGAAAGATCACACCGCAACCTCGCTAACCTGTCCGTTAACGTGTGAATGCCTCTTTGTTTTGATTTACTTTTGGGAGAGTGAGCTGGTAGTTTCCCTTTGCTTCATGTTAAACAAGATTAGACTGATCCTATGTGAAACTGGTCCAGTGTGGATAATAATATGTCTCCCAGTTTTCTGGGTTTGTTCTCTGACCTTATGTGATCATTTTTAGCAAGGCAGAAAAGAGAAGTTTGACAGTTTGGGGTCTTCATGTATCGACTATCTCGGTATGACAATTAAGTAAGCTATTTCCCAAAATGTCAAAGTGTTCCTTTAAATAACTAAAGAAACGGCTGCTCTGCATCTTTGAACTCTGTAAGTAGAAGAAAGAATTAGGTTTGCCTAAAAATTATTCTGAATTCACAGGTGTTTTAGACTTTAGACTGAGAATACTTTTTTTTTTTTTTGTGCAATAACTGTAAATACTCTCTCTGCCCCAGCTGAGAAGGTAAGCATGCGTGGTGTGGCCAACCTGACTCAGGTTCTGGACAACTGGCGGTTCGACATCCTGAACCAGATGAAGGGGCTCCTGCAGAATGATCACCAGTCTCTACTGCCTGACTACGCCAGGTATGAAGGGAGAGAAAGTAGAACAGAGGCGCCCCTGTCAGAAAGCAACACACAGGATATTCTACTCAAGTAAAAGTACTTAAGAACAACATCTAAATGTTTCTTAAAGTACAAAAGTAAAAGTACTCCACTAAGAAAACAATGTGTTGTCACCTACTGACTGTGGAACAGAAACAGCAGTTGGTTAACACAGGGCTGATTCTAACCATCTTATATAGTGAAAGGAAGTTAATGTTAAAGCATATGTGGTGGAGTAATAGTGATATATTTTCCTCTGATTTGTAGTGAAGTATAACCAAAACTAGCCTAAAAATAAAATAATCCAAAGTACAGTACTTGAGTAAATGTACTTTGTTACTTACCGCCTCAGATTTTAAGAGTATACAACTCTCAAATGATTGTGTTATTTTTTTCTCCTCTGCAAGATAAACTGTAGGAAGACATTATGGAGAAAAGACACAATGAGAAAACTCTGTGGAAAAGACAACAGTTGAGTTTAGTGGGAACTTTGTTCAGTGTAAATCATCTAAGACATCTCTTTTACTTTCGTCACAAATGATAGAGCAGGAGTCTTTGTTCTCCCTTGTTTTGAATGAACAGAATATTCCACATGAGTGAAATTAAACAGTCTGGGTGCAGAGAATCACCACAGGAATTTGGTTTATGCTTTAGGCTGAAAATAAAGTCAGCAGCTTGATGGGTACACTCTGTGGGCCATGCTGTCATAAGACGCTGCAGCTGAAGCTGCATTTTAAAAGTCAAAATAGAAACATGCTGTTATGCAGTGTGAAAAAAAAAAAGCTTGAGTTTTCCACAAGGAAGTCTGGTGTTTTCCGCTCGGCACCACAGTTTAAGGGACCACACCTCGTTATAGCCCAGTGGTTACATAAGAATCTTTTTTAGAGTCTGAAAGTTTATAGTCTATTTTATGAAACTTGTGCCTCACTTGAACACAGAATGACAGAAATTAGTTTTTTTTAATCACTGATAACTTCTAAAAGCATTTCTGCTGCTGGGGCCAGATGAAGGGCCCCATCACCTCCTGATCCAGATCACATGAGGTGAGCTAACCACTCTTTGTGTCTCTGTTCAGGATCCAGCCCCTGTCTGAGGCTTTAGATGACCTCTACAAAGAGTTTAATGCCCTCAAAACTCACCTGGGTGATCTGACTGAGAAGTTCACCGCTATAGAATCTTTCATCGATGAGGTCAAGGCTGGCCGTGTCAGCAATGCCAACACTGATCCAGCTCCTGGCACAGCTCCGGCTCAAGCCTCCCCTCCAAGGAGGAGGGTGGTGAGGAAGAAGAATCTCCCCACAACGGGCCAGTGATGTGCTTCTTTTATTTTGATGTTTGCTTCTTCTCAGACTGTTACTGTCTGCTGCATCTGTCTGTGCTGCCGCTCTGAAGCTTTTAATCCTCTTTTAATTTCAATATTGTTGTTATTGTTACATGGGGTCTTGACTTATAAAAAATATATAAAAACTTTTCAGATCAGATTATAGATCACCCCACCAAGTAACAAACCATACAAAGAAAATGTAAACAAACTGTACTGGGAAATGCCAACTTACTTAAAAAGATCAATTCTAGTATAATAAAAAATAATAATTGAAAAAATAAATTTTATATGATTTCTCAAGTTCAATTTAGTTAGCCCCACCATGACTGCTGGAACTTCTCTTTTCTACTTGCTTATTGGACAAATAAAATTACTGTTTTGGGGTTTATACTTTGCTGCTACATTATATGAATTGTAATAAATGTACTTTTTGCATTCATTCATCATTTCAGTTTTTCTTTCTTCAAAATCAAGTTTCACTTTGATCTGAATAGAGCCAGACTGAGGTTAGACTGGTGTATAATGTATAAAGCTGCTTGAGTTGAAACAAAAATTGTTATGTCAATTGCATTGAAGTCTTAATAATAACAATAGGTTTTTCTTCTGTGCTCATATTTAAGAAAAAATACATTTTTCTGTATTAAACTAAACTACAGTCTTTTCCTGATCTGTGAACATGAAACAAAATCTGTCAGAGGTTTCAATTCAAAACTACAGGCAACAAAAAAGTCAAACAAAACTCTAATGTATCTGGGTTTCTGAGATGTGACCCAATTTGTATTACATCAGAGCTCCTTAGAGGAACATCAGTAATCCTGTACACTGTATAGTATAACATACTGTGTGTAATCTGCTCTTGCTCTCGATTCTGAATCACTGCAGGAGATGATGTGCAAAGATCACACAAAAAGGAGGAGACCCAGGCTGAAACATGAAAATGTATGATGATTGACAGCAGTAACCAAAAAACCGAGGCAGGGTAAAGGATGGAAAGTAAAAGTAACCAAAAGTACTTCTTATTTGTTCCTATTTTTCTAGTTTACTGCTTCTACATATTAAATATTACAATACATACAGGAAACTCTTTTTCAGCTACAGTTACAACTTGGTACTTACTTTGCAGATATTTTTTTTCTGCCACCCAAACGTACCTATTCTTCTTTAGACGTTGATTCACTTGTTTAAATTAATCTTGTATCTTGTCAAAGATCACAGGGAGCAGTCTATTGTCTGGTATTAAATAGATAAAGAGCTGCAGCTGTAAGTTATCTCTGACAAGTTTAGAACCTACTTCTTTGTTTAAGATAACATGGATGTACAGCAAAATCCATCTGTAACATTTGTTGAATGAGCATGATAAAAAATGAATCAGCTAAAAATTCTGCTTAGTATCTTAATTTGATTTAATTTGTTCAGTTAACTTTTCTTATTTTATATTTTTTTTAAATAATAAACTACTATGAACTAATTGTTTAACCTTAGTTAACTTAATGTTTTAAGGCATCGGGGGAACTTACAACACATTTTTAAGATGAACCAAATAAAAATAATTTACATTGTAGTTTTGTGTATGTAAAAACACAGTCAGTAAAGTAAATGCATTTTGCTTTAAAATACATAAGCTAACATTTAGTCATATTTTTTTATAAAAATTTTCTTAGAAATTTCCTAAAAATTAGCTGATGTTTACCTATAACATGCTAATATATTTCAAAGAATGGCAAAGGCTATTTACTACTACAAGGAAAGTGGACAAAGTGATAATACTTACTAAAGTAAAAAAGTAACAAAAAAAAATTAAAAAAAGGAAATTAGATAGTAGGTAAATGGACAATAGTTCCTAAACTGATGTCAATATCCATCTGAACAACATAAAGCAGCAAATACAAGTGTCTGTTTCCAATCACGTTGGGTGAACGTTGAAAAAGAATTAAGAGGGGGGCAGTTCTTCAGTTCAGGGTAGCTCCTCCTGTTGACCTCAGAAGGGCCTTGAGTGATCGACTCTAAAGTCAATAATCACATTTGACTGGTAGAGATGTGACATTCAATGACATATGACTGGCTTTCTAAATGAGAGGTCAGAGGTCAATTAGCATCACAGAGAGCGGGTACAGGTACGGGTAAAGGAGGCCAGTGATTTCACAGTTTGTGTGGGATGAAGACAAAATCAGTGTAATCAGCTTCAGAAAATGTTATGAATTTGATCTCTCAGCGGGATGATCAGCAATACTGTATCTCACATGAAAATTTCAAGAAGCAGAGCGGTTCTTCTTCAGTCCTATTGTCACCATTGCAACAGTTCACTGACACCAGAAACCATGAAATTTGTTATTGATCTGAGTGCCCCTGTGACACAGAAATGTGAAGAGGACACTAGAAGAGAATCCACTCATGAACTGGTCAAGTGAAGCAGACCAATAAAACTGTGTGATGATGATTTATGGCATGAAAGTGAGTGCTGGGTTTGAGTTTGTCTTTCTACCACCTTGTTTCATCTTGTATTCATCAGATAATTTACTGTACAGTCAGTTGTTTAATGAACTGAGCCAGTTCATCGTGTACATTTGGAGCATTTACACACACAATTCAGATTCAGAAAGAGAAACTGACTTGTAGCTCAAATATAATCACCACCTTTTCCTACACTGTGTCTCAGAGATTTTAGAGATTTTACATATGACACATTTGTTGGCACAATTGATTTTAGATATTTCTTTTAGATATTTTAGGTTTTATTCAGTTATATTCAGTGTTTTTTGAAATATGTGTTGTTCTCTCTGTGAAAATTAAAACTAATGTTTGAAAGGAGACTCATTTCTACAGCCCAGAGCTGCAAAAATGTCTCTGTTGATGTGTTCATACATTTTCAGGTACAGGATATTCTTCTCAAGAAGAAGTATTGAATATTGACAATGTAATGTTTGTACCTCTTCCTGTAAAACACAGCTTTCAGTCTTACTCACACTCAGTTGACTGCTTGAAACAGGCTGATTGCATCATTTTTTCCCTGGCGATGTGCCCGCATGGAGCTGTTTGCATTTCCTGGATTCAAGGTGAATAATTTTGGTGTGACTTAGAAAAGCATCAAGTGAAAAATGGGAGTGAACTTTTATAAACTCTAGCAGGGGAACATTGCTCTGGAGGTCAATTTGTGAGCCTCGGTGTGCAGGGGGATGTAACAATTGATGCAGACATCATTTTTTCTAATGTTCTCTGTTCTTCTAAAAGGTTCAAGCAACATCTTAGTTTATTTGACAAGGACAGTGCACAGCAATTAATATAGCTGTAAATGTGCCAGAGTTAGCCTAGAGGCTTATGTTGCAGCTTAAAACAGAACATAAGAATATAAAACCAACGTTAAAAAGTGTTGAAAACTATCAACAAACATATGAGACAAATACAATGTTAACATCACTACTACTACTACTACTACTACTACTAAGTCTTCATACAGAGCACTAACTTTCCAATTCTCAGCATAAAGTCACAGAATAATAAGTATATATATATATAGATATAGATATATATATAAAACATTATGATACACTAGTTAAAACATACAAGAGCACAGACAAAGAAGCACAAACATGCACAACAGAACTAGGAACACAGACCATGACATGCAGTACACGAAGCTGTGTGAGGACAGACCGGCCAGAAAGCAACACGTGACAGCACAATAAGCCTGAGGATAACAGGGTGTGACGGCTATTTAGTGCTGACAGAACTAATTAGCCCCGTTAAATGAGCTCTTAATAAACTGTATATGTCCCGTTACATTCTTCTGCAACTATGCTGTTGTTCTTCTTTTGTTCTCCCGACTCAAACATTCATACATTTATTATTGGGCAGTGGTGAGAGTGGATTGATTTCTTGTCAGTTATTTGTAGTGTTTGTTTGTACAAAGACTGTAAAAGTATGAGAATAATTTTTCTAGCTTGGGACCAAGTTGTTAAACAAGAAGTGATATGAGAAATGACAACAGATTTCATGTACCTCCTGGCTGCATCTGTTGACATGTAGTTTTGTATGAGTCTGACATTAGAAATATTGAATTTGCCGTTACATTGGTTCACAGTGTAAATAGCAGAAGGCTTCATTCTGTACTTGGACAAACTGAGAGTGACTGAACAGATATGATTGTATCCACTGAAGCGCATTTAGAGAATAAAAAAGAAAAGTTTGATGATGTGTCACTGTGTCAAATGTCTTCTTGAGATCAAAAAACACAGAAGCAGCTATTCTAAAAAAGACCTGTACTACGCAGAGAAAGAGATAAGATAAGATAAGATAAGATAGGTACAAGAGTACAAAAAATTGAATAAAAAATAGAATTAAAATAAAATAAAATAGAATATACAATAAACACACAATATATAC
>JAUYWH010000026.1:4558153-4576885 GCA_034779795.1 Ctenopoma multispine
TGTTGAAAGCACTGGAGAAGTCAAAGAACATGACCCTCACAGTGTTCCCTGCCTGCTCTAGGTGGGAGAGGGAACGGAGAGGGAAGGGATGCTGCCACAAGGCCTTGTTTGTGTCTCTTCTTGGTGTCTTGCCTGGCTGTCTCTTGGAAATTTCCTATCAATCCCTTGTGCTGTTCACAAAAAGAAAAGTGGAGCTGTTGGCTTGTTTCTGACCACATTTAAGTCAGAGGGCGAATCTGCAGCACTCTTAGAGGAAGGCTTTGATGAACACACCATCCCCAACGAGTTTCTTTTAAGATCTTAATCTGTGAAACAACCATCGCACAATCTCTCTGAGCTGATTTACTGAACTGTTACACAGTGACACTCGTGATCAGAAATGTGCAGATACAACAGAGCCAAACTGTAATCTAAGTATAAGACAATGTAACTGAATGTGTCAAATTAGAAGAACAAGTTGAAAAAAGGTAGAAAAAAACAGTGGACCTCAGTAAATCACAGTTTATGGAACTGATCATTTGTGGCAATTAATTAGACATAGCTCTCTATTTTGCACTGTGGCACTATTTTTTCCACGGCTAATTGAAATCACAGTGGACTGAAAAAACAAAAACAAATGAAAGAAGAAACTGACGATGCTGCTGTCACTGTGTTGATGCTCACTGCTGAAACTTTTTAAGCCTGAATCATTCTCACCAAAACGGAGTAAAGAACAAAGTGTGAGCTGAGACAGCTTCCACAGGACTGTGGCTTTGGAGACACCCTAACATTGATGCTTAGAGATAAGGTGAGTCTTTGGAATAAATGATAACAGGATATAGTAGAAGATACTGTCAGGGAATCCTTTGGAAAAAGTCTCAATATACAGTACATACAGCACATGAAGACCACAAATAAGACGACTGTGGATCCCAGTAGTGTGTGAGAACTGAAGAAGTATGGTAGGATACACTAGCGCACATCAAAAGATGCTGCAAGTAACTAGCTTTAAAAGTTCACCTGTAATTGTTTCACCATGTTTATCTTCATACAAATATGCTCTGAGCTGAATTTCTTCTATTGTTATGTGAATAAATATTCAGTATGCGCTCTGTTTTTCCCACCAACTCCCAACACTCTGTGACTTCCTGAAGCTCCACAGTCCAAAGACATCAATATCACGCTCTGATTTCATTATTCAGCAGGTGCAGATCTACAGTTCTTGTTATTGTCTGAATTCATGGAGCCCGGGATGTCAGTGAGCTTCTGATGTATTTCATTTCATTGGCAAACTGATGTTCACCAAAACAAATAATACACTAGTTTAAATCACTTACAATGAACATCAATCTCTGCTTGAACACTTTCCACTATTAATATTTTTTTTAATAGAACAGAAATACTGACATAAACAAACATCTTAAAACATCATCCAGGCATGGTCCTGGACCAGCCGGTGTTCTCCCCTTATTCTCTCCTCTTTCGGTCTCGTCTACTGAAGTCACTCAGATGGATCTTCATTTTGTTTCTACAATATTTAAGAACATATCGCCTCTTCCTACTTTGCTTGACTTTCTCGTACAATGATCATGCACCGTTTCATTTCTATCTGTGCCTGCTGCATTCTCCGTTATCAGGAAACACGTGCCAAAGCTCCAGTTTGTTTTGGCCTCTGTCAGATGTCTTGAAGCTGTTCTGCTGAATAATGTGCATTGTGACACTCGTGGCAGTTATTAACAAGTAACTCTTCTCAAATCCTACACATCCTCAGCCACTCGTGCCCTGTGGAAAACGCAAACCTGGCAATCGTCCACCATGCTGGAAAGTAATTAAATGTTGACTAGCAGCCTTATTCAAACAGCTTCACACTAGTTTACTCATTATTCACAAAACTGTTTTGAAAAGGAATAAGAGCAGAAGCACCCCAAAGGAATATTGTTGCTATAATGCAGAATTTGCAATTATTGGTTGAAACCTTTTATTATTAATCCAAATGAAACAGGATAAATTATGAGAGAATATTTGCTGTGTAAACGCATTAGAAAAAACTGATGAGATAAGATCATTTTCTAACAATAAATGTATACACTTAAAAAATATTGTATGTATAATGAATCTTAAACCAGTCATATCACTAATCAATTAGATAGAAATCCATCATAGAGTTGTTCAAATCTCTCAATAAAAATATCAACCACATGGTGGAGTATTCTAGTTATTACGATAAACCATCTAAGAACAATTAAAACACATGCAAAGTGAAATATTATTATATCATATGCCATATCAGAGTCAGTGGGATTCATCCTCTGAAATGCATGTATAATTGTATGTTACACAACTAAACAACACATGCTTTCCGTCTGTTCTCCGATCAGCAGTCATTGGACGTGGAGAGAGTTGGTGTTGTTCCACTGACGGATCATCTACACTAATGTGTGGTTTGAAACAGTTTGAACGGTTCTGTTTCCCAGCTTCAGTTTGTTTCTTCTCATTTGTTATTTTCCAATAACGGATCAGACGCCAACGCACTGATTTTTCTTTTTCTTCCCCTTTCTCACTCGTGCAAACAAACCGAGGCAGGAAAGCTGAAATGAGGCAGGCAGAGTAATCCCTCCTCCATCTCCCTGTCATGGCTTCTAATCCAAGTCCCAGATGCCCTGGGCTCCTCAGCCAACTTTGTGCATTTGTGTGCATTTGTGTGTCTGTGTGTGTGATGGTTAGGACGCTGCAGCTCAGCACACACACAAACAGAGGGATTTTGTTTGGAAACAAAGCTGGAAACAGCTGGAATTGGGGAATGTCTCGTTAATTTGTTTGGAGACTCTGAAGACCTTTGTGACGCGAGCCACAAACAGCAGACGGCTTCGTGGCGGATCAGACCGTGTAATGGCTAACTTTCATGTTAAACTGGTAAACACGTAACACGTAACACATCATCTAGACAATGTGGGAAAATTGAATTCCTGTGTTTGACGTCTTCGCTTTAGGGAACCTGCATATAATTATTTTCTTATGTTGCCTCATTATTTATTTCTATTCTAATATCTAGTTTCTCACAGATCTATTGTCAAACAATCCTCTGACTGGTCCATTTGTTTTCACACAACAACCAGACTACACCAGAGTCTGCTTCTTTTCATGCAGGTCTTGGTCTGGTTGTTTGGTCTGCTCTAAAGTTTGCTTGACAGCTTCACACCAGCCTGAACAATCTGAACTAAAAAGGTACCTGTTGGTACTCTGGTGCATTTAGATCTTTACTTTTGTTTGTTTGGGCTGTTGAGAAAGCTATCAAACAAGCTCTGGTGAGGAATTAACAAGGGTTTCTGTCCACTTTCAGACATATGTACTGTGTTTAGGTTTATTTCTGTTGTGAAAGGCCCCTAACTATGTGAATTTAGTTAGGGGGCTTAATGAAATAATATGAGAGGAGTTTGAAGATCATGGGCAGCATGGTGGTCTAGTGCTGTCACCTCTGGAGGGCTGAGTGCCGTTCTATGAAGTGTCTGCATATTCCGGCCTCCTCCCGCAGTCCAAGATGTGTCAGGGTAACTGGTGAGTCTAAGTTGCCCGTAGGTGTGAATGTGAGTGTGAATGGTTGTCTGTCTCTATATGTCAGCCCTGTCATAGACTGATGACCCTGTTTCCTGCCCAGTGACAGCTGGGATTGCTTCAGCACTCCCACGAAAGGAAAAGCCGTTAAGATAATGGATGGATGGAGTCTGGGGATTACACACGATGTTGTGATGACATCATTTTACAGGGGTAGTGACTCTATGAACTATACAAGACTACCTTCCTGATGAAATGGAGGAGGGAAGAGCAATGGCTGGATGGGTACGACGTGAAGCGGAACAATGAGATGACAGCTGACATCAGGAGAGAGGGGAACAGTTTTAAAGTTTCACAGTAATGAGAAAGCACTGTAAGACAAACCATTCACAAACCATCTCAGTACGTAAAAGGTAAATCTGAAGATATAATTCTAAGGGAGATTTCTTGTTTCCTAAATTGACTCGAAAAATAGTTTTTAAATGCTGGAAACGCAACGCTCGACACCTTTTTCAGGACACTCGGGAGAAATGATGACAGAGGTGTGGCCAAAGCATAGAGGAAGCTCTTTTCATCAGGAGACACCTGAAATTGTCAGCCATAAAAAAAAAAGAAAAAACATACGTCATGTCTTTCCCATTGGGATGATAAGCCCCTAACGGCTTCGCTGACGTTTACAGGAGCCCCGGTGACAGCAGGTCACAGCTTGTCTTTCAAAAGGACAGCTTTGTCTGTTGCAGGAAGTGTGGAGGACAAATATGTGGTGGATGCAGGGACTATTCTGGAGCCAAACTGGCTGCAGAGACAGACTGGTTAGCGCGATTAGGAGTCACGGACGATGGCAGCTCCATTTTCTTGGGGAGGCAGTTTGATTACAGACACACTGATAAACAAGTAGGTGACACCTGAAGCGGAAAATTTCCCTTGTCAATTTCATTCTCTCTCTCTCTCCTTGTCCCCTACACACAGACACTTACACACATGCACACACAGCACTGTTGTCATCCCTGTCCAATAATGCCTTAACTGTGGTCCTGATACAAAGCATTGTGCTGTGACTGCACCATAATAACCCCATGCACCTTCCCCTGTATTTACAAAAATACAGTTTTATAACCAATTTAGGGCTGATATAAATCTTCTCTTAAAGGAATACTCCACTTACTCTATTATTTGAGAATGTGAATTGAAGGTATGTCTGCATAGGTTATAATAAACTTAGTACAAAGTTTTAAGGGTAAAAAGAGATGATTGTCCTTAACTTTTCAAAAAAATCTGTATGTTTATGCAGTTTCCAAACATAATTTATACAACAGCAACCTCGATATTTGTATTAATCTTTGTGTCCACACATCAAGTGTCTACAGTAAAATACTTGGACTCTTTACTTTATCATTCTCTGGTAAAAGCAAACTTTACTTGTCTTGTTCACGATGTAACAGCCTTTGAAAAAATGCAATCAGACTGTTTTTAGACAGGTGTGATAAAGGTAATGTTTGGCTGCAGATGCCAATTTAGGGTAGCGGTCGCTGCTTTGCTTCTAAAATGAGCCAGAAGAGACTGTTCACGGCAGGGAATGAGAGGGGTGTCAGGCACCCAAGTTAAGATGTATTTCCATGTTTTAGTAGTGCAATTAAAATGAAATTATTACTGATATCTTACATATAGTAAAAAAATGAATATCGGAATATCAAAATCTAAAACCAAATACCTATACAGAGAATGAATATTCAAACACCCGTATCTGGGTCCAGCCCTAATGTGTTTATAGCTAACAAAGGTAGCAGCATTGTGGTCTGTAGACCTTACTCAGTCCTGAACAACCCTCACACATAATCAGCAGCTGTGAAGACATGTGACCAAATGAGTGAAAAATGCTAAATAAGCAGTTTTGGGGGTTTTCAGTGTGCATGAAAAGATCACCGCTGGGCTGAAGATTGTTTAAAAGGAGAACACTACAATGTTTATGTGACATTTTACAGAGACAAATGGCCACAAAAAACATATGATGACCTTTGAAAATGCAAAGTTGCAAAATCAGAATGACTTAGAAGCTTTGCAGATAAAACGTATTCACTGCATGTCTGAATGCAGGACCAGAGAAAAGACGCAGCATACAGCACATTTAGATACAGTATATTTCAAAGCAGGACGCAAGGTATTCAGTTTTAATAAATAAAGGAAATGACAGTGAGCACGTGACATCAGCTGTCGGCACACACGTGAATTCTGATCCACTCTATTTTTAACTTTCAACACACAAGGTTAGACAGTAATAGACCTGCCAGGGATGTATTTGAGTTAGGACAGTGCTGATAAGCAGCACATACTCCTGGTGGGATACTAAATCATTTTGCTAGTGAATAAAAATACAAAAAATGTAGAATTTATTATTGTGGGAAATAAAAACTGTTGTGTGTCTTCATTCATTTGTAAATAAACTAAAATCATATGCTTTATTAAGGTGATGGTGGTTTTCAGCATTGCTCTTGTGTGTTTTTCAGTTAAGTGAGTGTCCTATATGAGTCTATTTAGTGCTGCTTTACATTAGAGGCTCACGAATATAGACTTTCCATGACAGACACGGTATATCTGGAGGTACCAGGTCAAGTTCAGGAGCCGGCTGTGTAATAAGTTGCTGTCGTTGTAAATCAGAAACTAAACAGACACAGGCTGTAGCCACAAACAGCAGGACAGCAGACTTGTTCCACTCTAGAGAAGAGTTCGAATAAATAAATAAAATGTATGAATGAATGTTTATGTTCCATAGATCTCTGGTTGTGACCATTTGGTGATACAGCTGTCCCATAGCTGATTTATGGTATGCTCCTTTTGTGACACTTTAGTGGACATTTTCAAAACACGTGTACGTATGTTTTGTGCAGCAAATTTTACTTTTACAAACGTGTTATTAATTCCCCAGTCGGCTACACAGGATGAAATACGCTTGTCCATGTTTTACTCAGTGTTAACATGAGTGTTAAAACTTTTTACAGTATTGTTGAAAACTCAACACGGAAGTTTCGAGATCAGTGTCACGATTCTGTCTCCTGACTCCTCCTATCTGTCTGTGATTCGGTTGGCTTTGTTTGGACTGTCTCCTGAGGGATGGATTTATCCGAGTCCAATTAGTCCGAAGAGAAGCTGCTGACTCCTTCGAGTGTTAAATTGGGTGAACTGGGAACAGAACAAATCCCCATTTGTGATCAATAAAACTCTACTGGTGTCAGTCAACTGGGAAAAGATTCCCAGTGGTGACCTTAGCTTCTGTAGCATGCAGGTACATTAAATAGTTTGTTTTAAAATAACACCTTAAAAATATGCCAAATTAGCTGTTCCTGTACAGTACGTAAACACATTCGATAGTGAAGGAAGTGTAGGAATCTGGTGATTCAAGTGTGGTTTCTAACTGATTAACAGACGTCTGTTGTCAGTGAATGTCACACATAATGATCCCCTCGATGTGTAAATCACACTGAATGATTTCAGTACGTGTTTCATGTACCATTTCTCAATTAAATGCACCTCACACAGTATCTTTGCCTCACTGAGACGAGAGTTCCTGCAGAATGTACATGTTTTGGACCCATAAAAGAACCAACCAAGTATGAAGCCTTACCATTTCATTTATTTTGTTTCATCCAGCAGGTACAGGCGAGATGGACATTTGCTCAGGGCGACATGGTGATCAGTCTGTCAATGCTCATTTGCAGGTCACATCAATGACATCACACCACCATGACCTGGATGGAGTGGGCGACCTAATCCTAGTTTATGTGCTAATCAGGAGCCTACCTGGGGGGATTTGCAAACATGTAGTTCGACGAGGGCCCCAAACAAGCTAGAACCACCACTGGTAAAAATCTTTTTACCAACACACCTGAAAAATACTGCAAAGTGTACTTTCGTCTTCTTTGGGCTTATTATTAGGAGATGTGTTACGATTAAATGAGAAAACGTGTTTTCTTTTTTGTTAAAAAAGACTTGTATTGATACATATCAGACAAAGACACTTATCATTTTTCATATACTTCAGTTAGATTTCCCTTATACCAATTAAAACCTCTGTGTGTGTGTGTGTGTGTGTGTGTGTGTGTGTGTGTGTGTGTGTGTGTGTGTCTCAGTAGGACACTGAGGATCCTCCACTGTCATCTGCTGCGAACTGTGACACACACGCACACACACACACACACACACACACACACACACACACACACACACACACACACACCTGTGCTGAAGCAGACATCTGTAATCCATTCTAACTGCACTGTATGACTCTACATAAACTGTGCACCTGTTCTGATACACAAACACAAAAAAACCCCTCATCACAATAATATACAAAGAAACAATCATGCACACAAAGCACACATGTCCACACACATTATGTGCCTGCACACACAGACACACGCATGTGTCATTCATTCATAGGACAGTCACGAACACTGAGCAGACGGTGGAGGTTGGCAGCGGTTTTGAGTTCTCTGTGTGAGTGTGTGCATGTTGGCCCTGGTCTGAAGGCCACGTGGGTCCCACAGGCAGTGGGAGCGCAGCCCATCCAAAGGCCCGTCTAGATGTCTGTGTGTGTACATTTTTGTAAACGAGACACACACTGAAACTCAAATTAAGGATCATTCTGGTTAAGGATCTTAGTTTCCCAGTGCCACTAACTGCTAAAATAAATAACAGAGCAGACTTTTAATATATTATATTTTATGTCAACAAATTAAAAGTCAAAGTCATTAAAAGTTTATCTCTGAGTACTTTCTGTCATTTCCTTCCCTGCCTGTGGCTCTCAGCCTCAAACTCATTTGTTCCTACTAAAGATGTACATGTTTAAGCCTGTGACACGTCAGTGCAGACCGTCGACTGTTGGACAGCGTCGGGCCGTCAGTGAGCGTCTGCTGCCCTAGTTTTTGCGGTGTGTCCTGCACTGCCCACTAGTTGGGCCCCGTCGTTGAGAGAGACGGCTCTGAATCATTGCAAAATACCAAGGGCTGACACCACCAGCGCCACTTGCAAGTAGCTGTAAACAGTATGAGGTGAGTAATAGTGGGATGAAAATCTGAAGTGAAAGCTGGTTTCTTTATAGTTTATATAATCACAGTTTTTGGGATAACCATGACCTGGATGACTGAGAAGCTTCACAGACGTATAATCACAGTCCTAGTTCTTCAGACTGCTCCCACCTGCTGGTACACAGTTATTTCCTCTGAGTGTACATGGCAGTTGGGTGCTGGCTGTGGTCTTTGTGGTGTCTTCGAGTGACACTTTTTGACCCAGATGAGGGTGATGGGAGGCAACACAGCAGGTGGCCTTGGCTGCTGCAAGTTGTTTGATGTGGGCTTAGTGTGCCTGTGCCTTTAGAAACACCTCACAAATAGTTTCATTTCGTTGCAGTGAAAAAGACTCACAAAAAAAACCCGCTGGACACTAGTGTTTCTGCATTTCCAGTGGTGGATTAATCCACATTTGATGCTCCAGGAAGAATTTGTGGGATAGACTCAAAATAAACTGCATTGTGTGTGTTCTTGGCAAAGAAGGATCATGTCACCCAGTGAAACAGTGTGGTTCAGTGGTATGATTTTAATAGTTTGAAACTCAGTGGCTCATTTATTGTTTTATTATTGTGACATATTTATTGTTGGTTAAATGGAAAAATCATTCATACAGAGTAGCTACTGTTTGTACAACTAATATTTTTTACCATTTGTTTTTTGGGGGGGTATAAACTTAACTTACATGCACAGGTGTTTGAGTTTGGACCACATCTCTCATATTCAGAAGCAAACTCTTTGGTTCTTCTCCACAGTTCTGGGCTCCATCTGGACCCTGGAGCTCTCCAAACAGTAATTCATTTATCCCGCTTGATGATGAGCAGCACTCCTGGGTGTTAATACTACGCTGACAGAAAAACACAGCAATACACTGAGAGTGGGTCGTGTAGAATAACAATCCCACATATATATACACATATATTCTGTACTATTTGATAGGGAAGCTGTCTCTAAAACTAACACAGGAGAAACTCTTGTCTGATATAACTAAGTGTTATTTGACTCAACCTTTGAAACAGTGGAGTAGTTGAAACTCTATCGTCCTCTGTATTGAGAGAGGTTAATTTGGACTTGGATGTAAAACAGCAGCAGTAGGAAATGTTCAGTTTGTATTAGCAGTAACCGTTCTGATCAGGCTCTGAACAGTGATCAGTGCACAGTGAGGGTGTGTTTCCATCCACCCGCTTCATTAGTTGCCAAACAGTCTTAATTGACTTTCTTTTGCTGACTGTGACTCTCTCACACAACAAACTCTGTATACACACGACTATGTAGAGATGATAAGAAACAATGTACAGCATATCAGATTCTTCAGGTGGGAAAAGCATAAGCCTTCACAAAACACACACACAATATGTGTCAGCACACACACATACACACACACCACCAGGTTTGGTCATTCACTGTTGTCAGTGGACAGGTATGATCATACAGAGAAAACCCACCAGGTGTATTAATAAAGAGCCTCCACAGGGCGAAAGCTTTGATGAGATGACACACACACACACACACACACACAAACACATAATGTCATTCATTTCATCTATAAAAGGATACTTAAAGAGTGCCAGGTGGCTGGTGTCACACTCCACCACCTGTGTCACTGGTGAGACCAGATGCTTCCTCCCGCAAGTGGCACCCTGTATGTGTATGTGTGTGTATGTGTGAGAGAGGGAGACTGCAGGAACTCCACTCACCTGGAAATCATCTCCCTTCATCATTGTCCCGCCGAGGTGTGGAAGCGTGCGTGTGGTCTGTCCCGTTCCAACAGCAGGAGGTGTTTCATTAATGTGAAGTGAGTTCTCAGTGACTGTCAGCTGAAACACACAGAAACCTCAACATTGTAACCAGAATACCACTAGTTTCACCCATGAGGGTGGGAAAGATCTTGACTTTCTCTGTGGTTTTTCTCCAACAGTTCCATGATTTGAAGCTTTGACGAACCAAAGATGTGTCAAAATGTCTTGGTGGATGTGAGAGAGGCTTTAATTCAGGTCAGTCAGTTTTGCTTGGGGGAAGCGTCTCCTTCCCAGACAACTCGCTGGGTGTCAGAACCCTGATTTCCTGCCCCAACATCAGCAGCACTTCAAAGTGGGTTGGGGCTCATATTGCCTATATCCTCCTGCGTTATTCTGTGTGTCGACAGTGCGTATGTGGTTTGAGTCATGAGAGGCTGTTTAATTAAGGCATATGGAATTTTCACAGCAAGAATAAATATCACTCTGTCTGTCTAAAGTCAAATTGAAAGGCCAGATAGCCATAAATGTAATTTATGGTATTGTGCTGCTGCTCCACAGAGGATGAAACGTCATGGTTTTAACGACTCTAACTTTTCCTCTAAAGACAAACTCCACTTTTTGTCACACTGGTGTTAAATCATCAGCGCAGTATGTGGTTAATTGGTGAAACACTTTTCATAGTGTAGGGTCTAACAAACACGACGTCCTTCAGGGAATGAAAACAGCGCTGGTGGCTTTAATCTTTTTTAGGTTAATAATTTAGGTCTTAGAGCTCATCATCTTACAGTGCACACGTGGGGATATATTAGAACACTTACAAAGTATCAGTATCTGCATCTGTAATCTACCTGAAAGATTTTCTTCCTCCCTTCTGTCTCTTGCTCATTTGTGAGGCTTCATTTTGATTATTTATGACTTACTGATCTTGGAATTTAGATTTATTTATTTAGATTAGAAGCCATTTCTATTGTTGGTGTGCAATTTCCCAATAATTTACTTATAATTTCCCAGGACATTTCCTGGAAAGATTAATAGTTACCGGGGTTTAAACATCAAAATAATGTTTATTTCATTAGCACTGTTGACAACAAGGCAAATTAAAGTGCTTTGCATAAAACAAAAAGAATAAAAAAACAAGGTACAAAGACAATATAGAGGTAAAAAACAAAGCTAAAAGAAAGTTCAAATGGGATTTAGAGTCATTAGGTGACCAGAAACATGTGTACATGGTACATGAAGATAATTGTTTGCTAACCAGTTTGATATTTGGAAATAAAAGGTGATGATTGTCACTGTTAACTTCATTATTGGTTCGGATCATTTATTCTGATTCAATCATTTAACTCACGGATTGGATCATTTTTCGGATCAGCCCACCTCCAATAAAATGTAACTCATTATGTCATGTGTACAGTAACAAACTCAGCTCGCCTGGGCTCCCTCTGTCTGCTCTGTGTGGGGGGGCCGAAGTTGAAACATGTATTTTACACTATAAGAATATACAGGTTTTTAACATGTTTGTGCTGTTTTTAAATGGCTTTGAATGAAACATTATTATATATCCATGCTAAAAAACTGACTGTGTAAAATAAATATCGTAAAAAAACCCAGCAAAGTTGCCAAGCAGTTACTATTAAGACACAGTAAATACCTCATGTCATTAAACAGTAAGTTTCTGTAAAGAAATGAAAAAAGCAAAATATGAAAAAGCTAAATATGAAAAAACAGGGAGATAAACATTATATAATGGTGCGAATATGTAATTGTACCAGTTGGGCAGCAAAATGACAGCCAATGAAATCACAATGTTACTATACCATTTTTTGCAGTTTTATTTTTTACAGTTACAGTGCTAACAGCACCACTGGAACCACACTGCTCAATGTAAGTATGTGAATGGTGAGTTTGACAGTGCACATGAAACAGCCTGTTGCCCTTCACTACAACTTCAATTTGTTAGGCTAATGATCAGAGTAGACTCTGATTTAATTTAGGAAGAGATGGGGGAGGAGTATGTGTGTTTATACTACAAGCAGTGTATATACATTGTGTGTCTAAAGACGAGTTGGAGGTCACTTGTTCATCGGACATCTTAGCCCTAATTTGATTAATTTTGCCCCCTTGGCATTGGAGGGTGGAATCTAAATCAAGGTGAAATGGGAGGTGGAAGGATGAAAAGAGAGACAATAAGTCTGTTGAAGGACATGTGACATGAGGTATGAGTGAGAGCTGTTTCTACTCTGCTGTGTGTGTGTTTCACAGAAAAATCCTTCATCTGCACTTCGGTGTAATGCTCATGGCTAAATTTTCATCCATCAATGTCTGTAATTAGCCATATTAATTAATACTTGATCAGTCCTCTTGGGGAAAGTTAGTTTTGTTTTACTTTTCCACGCAAAGTCTCTGCACCAGACGTGACAGTGGACACGTGGATGTGGGTTATTCAGCAGACTGAAAATTCATACACATAATATTAAGGGACTACATTATACTATTTGGTATTTTTAATTGTAAATCCACTGTTGTGATGTTAGGCAACCATATAGGAAGGGACATATTACCAAAACACAAACTGAACTGAAGCTCTATTCTGACTGTGTGTCTTAATCGGCTGATTGACTGAACTTCAGTCTTTCTCACATGGTCTCCCTCCTAGATTGGTCCTTTGATTGTAGTCTGACGTTAACAGACAGGTCTGCTCTTTAAAAGGAAACGTGTCTGGTGTTTGAGATGTATGTGTATGAGAACAGATGCTCCTCTCTGTTTATGTGTGTTTTAAATGTATTTGATCTCAGTTAAATCAGCCAGTGAAGCACTGGTTCGTATCTGAATTTTTATTTGATTTGAGTTTTACCAGTCATTGATATTTTATTGTTGTGTGATAAAAACACTGTTTAGAATTAATTGTCAGTATTTGTTTTTATGCTACCTCCCTCCTTAATAAACAGACACTGTATTTTAGACTATGGGCCATTGAGGGTGGGCCATACCTTTGGTTTGTTAGATTTGAATTTGTTATTGTGTTTTGTTTTGTGTGTGTCAGTACTGTGTTAGTAAGTGCAGGGTATAAGGGAGCACATGTATTGTATTGTGTATGTGTTTTTAGTGTAGGCTAGCCATAAGAATTTAATAAAAGCCATGTCTCTGTTTATTTGCAAACTTATCTGAGTATGGTTGACTTAGTTTACATTACCTTGGGTACCTCAGGTCGTATACATGAAAATACGTAAAAATGTAAAGATGGCTTTTACTTACAGAGGGACTGTCATTTCGTATACTAACAAATTAATTGCCAAATTTTCAACTTCAGAAAATAATATTACTCACGCAACAGTTCTACCTTTAATAAAATAATAGAACACATATACATGATGGGACTCTCTGTTTGTTAAGTTAAGTTAATATGACGTCTACACTGTGGTTAACTGTTTAATTTCCTCACACATTTTCCAACACAGCCTGTCCCCTGAACACATCCACATAAAACAGCGTCATCTCTGCCTGTGTTTGAAGTCCGTCTCTCTCCAGCCGCCTCTCTAATCGATAGCCAGCCCGATATTACTGTGGGACGGTGGTGAGTTATTCTTCGGAGCTGCAGAAGGAATGAAGCAGGAGGCTGATGGAAGAGGGAGCGTGGAGTCATAGGCGGGGAGGGGATGAATCTGAGCGCTCGAGCGTTGACTCAGGATTGAATCTGAGACCAGTTCATGGACAATATGAGAAATGGTTATTGTGCATGAACAGGAGAAAGTCTGAGAGAGTCTGCTTGTCGATGTATGTATGTAAAAGTTTTTCCTTTCATTTATACTGGACAAATCCAATGCACGAACTAATGTGTTCTTCATTAGAGAGAGATGCAGAGAGAGGTTGTGGAGAAAGAGGTGTTAGATGAATGCATCATTAGAAAGTGGCCTTCAGAATGACATGTAGACATTAGCTGATCTGATGCTCCTGCAGCATGTGATAAGGTCAAAAGTAAGTGGACACTGAATTGAGACTGTGCTCTAAAATCATTTGTGATGATTAAGTGATGAACACTTAAGTGTTGTAACCAGGCAGATAGAAAAGTGCTCAACTTACTTACAGGATAATGTGTTTAGGAAATGTTTAAAGTCTCTGTCATTATCGTTTTCTCTTCAGATCTCTCTCTCTCTCTCTCTCTCTCTCTCCGTCATCCGTTCAGGCTGAGATAAACTGTCCCTCTCTCTGTGTGTGCAGACTCTGCTTAAATCTCCTAAATCACTGGGGCTTTCTGTCAGACACAAACAATGTTGTTTTCTTCATAAGGAAGCAGCCGGTTAGCCGGAGAGAGGACAGATATGTTGTAAACCAGAGACACCAGATTAAGCACAGGAATAGCTATTGATCCTTCATGCAAACACAAGTTTGTCTTTCTCTCAGTATATTTCTAATCATATTTCACTGCTGTCGGTTTGGGTTCTGGCAAAAGAACAAAGAAAAGGTAGAAACAGAGATAAAAACAGAATGTGAGCATGGATTGTGTTTCCCATTAGCTAATGAAGCTACATCTTCTTCTGTTCAATCAGCAGCAGAGATCTGGCTCTCTGGAGGCTGATAAGGAGGGAAGGCTTTACCTGAAACTGACCAATCGGCTGTTGGCTCTGTTGGAACAGCCCTGAACAGTTCAGACAGATATTTGCTGTCTGATGCGAGCTAGACAGACCTACAGTATCACAGCAGGCTTATCACAAATAGGCAAATAATGGTCCAAACTGCAAATGATATCACGTGTTTTAGCTGAGGTATGGTCATTATATCATTATATTTAATTAATTATTATGTTATGCTGAAAGATTGGCTATTGTTGTAGAAAAAACCTGGATGCCTTTTGGCTGTCTGGGTACATTTAATTGATCCGTTCAGTACTAACGTCTTTGTGACTTGTCATTTACACAACCTGCCTCCTAAAAATTTGATAATTATCATATTGTGGAGATGTTGTGGTTAATGTGAGTGAAGCGTTTTTGTCTGGTAACCCAGCCCAGAGTCTTTCATTTTTCTTTTCCATTTGTCAACCTCATTATTTATTTGTTACCAAACTGTGTGTAGGCCTGCATCTAAGCAGTTCATGACTCTGGGCTCTAATTGCATTTGCGTTTTCCTCACTTGCGTCTTAGTCAAACACTCCCTTCAAGATGTAGGATCCGAACAACTTCTAGGGCAAGTGAGGATTGAAGAGCGAAAAATGATCTATAAATGGAAATGGGAACAACTGTACTGTATGTCTGTGACTCTTAAAATCACATTATAAATAGAGAGTATTATTTTTAACAACACTAATATTCTACAACATGTGCTCACTGTCAGCAAGAAACAATTAATTCGTTTGAGTCCCCAAACAAATGTGTATTGGGCCCAGCAGGCTATGAGTCAAAATAAACTACAGTGTGTGTGTGTGTGTGTGTGTGTGTGTGTTCTTTGACCACTCTTCAACTGCAAACATGGAGAAAAGAAGGATGAATGATCACTAAAATCAATGTTGATATTGGAAGTGATTCTCATGCGAATTAAACCAATTAACATGACCTGTAGGTGTGCTGATACCATCTGCACACATGCTGCTCACCAACAAATCTCTCTTTCAACTGAAGAGGAAAGAAAAATAAAACCCTCTAATCGCCCAGCTCTAACTAATGGTTCCAGCTTCACTTTCCTCCAGATCAACAGAGAGATCATCCAAAAAGATCCAAATCTTGGGCAGTTAAATCCCAATAAAAGACAAATACATGAGTGAGTTAATTTCTGTCTAACATTATACACAGATTTTTGGGGCAGGGGAGGGTGGGGTGGTTCTTCTTTTTACACTCTCATCAATCATCCACATTTGATGTTCTTAATACACACTTAAATATCATAAGTCCCTGTTGCTTTTGTTTTTTACGGACGACTTTAAAGGACTGAATAATTGAACAAACAAAGTCGACTCAAAGAAGAAAAAAGGCAGAAAAATATCATGGACTGTTCGTCTACCTTTAGCTGCCAGTTAAAGAACTGTCCATGTCAAAATCTCAGAGAGGTGAACACAGACAGAACGAATGCTGTGAATAAAACATCGACTCTGCCAGTAGTTGGGCTGACACAGACACATATACACTCCACCCTGTTCTGCCAGGGTAAAAATTTATGGTGCATTTCCTCCTTTTCACATCCCCTGACACTTTGATTACAAAGTAAAATATCACAGAAATTGGACGTTTTTTCTCTCCTGGAGATCAGGTAGAGGCAGGACGACAGCAGAGAGTGAGCTGAACAAGACAGGTGAGTTTTTCAATAACAAGGTCCATCTCAACGCCTGACTAACCCTGACACATGACAGAGAGGCCATCAAAAGAGAGGGATGGCCCTGATTCACGCTAAGCCCACCCCCTCCCGAGGGTGACTGAATCCTGAACTGGACGAGCCCATCGGATGGTTAATAGTCTCTGTGAATTTCAATTGAAGCTCAAAGGATTAGGAATAAACTTCCAGTGTCTCCAGTGAGATTTCTCATACATGCTGCAGAGACTCACGACAACTTCCAGAATGTGACTGTTGTGTTGGAGGGTTTGCTACTTAAAAGGAGATTTTGAGAGTAAAGAAATAATATAAGAAAATGGCCAAAACTCTATCAAAAAATATCAAAGAATTTTAAGAAAAACACACTGCTCTAAAAGAAAAAAGGTTTTATTAGGTGTGTAATGATGCTCTTGGCTGAGACAGGACGATACCTGATACTTGGCTCCGGACACAAGGTGAGACGAGATCTTAAAACTAATTTTAAGAAATCTTCAATGACAAAATGTACGATTGCTCTTATTCGAAAGTTACAGATGTGAAACAATGCAGGTGCTTCTTGAAATGTTTTAACTAATCGTCTTGTAATGAATGTCACTCCAGTTCTACTTGAGTAAAAGGCAATATGGACACACTGTAAAGGCTTATGCCACAAACTTAACACACGAGTGGACCCACAAGTGGCTTCATGACAAGCAAAAGTAAATAACATCCCTGTTGCTGTTGTTGTTTCCAGTCAACTTTACATGAATATGCTTTTATATAGCACTCTGCCAACCAACTAGTGATGACCTTCTGTGGCATAAACTGCTTGGGGTGCCATAAAAAAAAATATATATATATATATATAATTATATATATATATATATATATATATATATATATATATATATATATATTTTTTATGGATGCTGTGCTAGGGTATCTCCTCCCAGATCCTGACCAGGGCATCACTGAGCTCATGGATAGTCTTTGTGTAAACTGGCAGCTGGTGAGCATGGAGGCCAGTTAATGGTATCAATTCCTTCATCCTCCAGGAACTGCCTGCATACTCTTGCCACATGAGGCCGAGCATTATCATGCACCAGGAGGAACCCAGGACCAACTGCACGAGCGAAGGATCTAACAACGGGTCTAAGGATTTCATCCCGATACCTAATGGCAGTCAGAGTGCCATCGTCTATCCTGCACAGGTCTGTGCGTCCTTCTGCCTGCCTGTTTCCTGGAACCTCCTCCATGCTCTTGAGACTGTGCTGGGAGACACAGCAAACCTTCTGGCAATAGCAAGTATTGATGTGCCATCCTGGTGGAGGTGGACTATCTGTACAACCTCTGTACAGTCCCAGTATTGCCTCATGCTACCAGTAGTAAAGTAAACTACTGAAAAGCAGCCAAAAAAAGACAAGGAGGAAAACATGTCTGTGGCCTCCACCTGCAAAACCTCCTGTTTTTGGGGTCGTCTCATTGTTGCCTCTTTAGTGCACCTGTTGTTAATTTCATTACTGATTAAAAAGTGTTCCTTAAATTATTGTGAGATTTTGAGATTGTATATATAATCTCATGATAGCTTTGCCAAAACAACAAGTCTAAAGGTGGCCTAAAACTTTTTCACAGTACTGTACATAGATAGATTTATACATTGTAAAAATAACCCAAACTAATAACAGTAACAAAACGCTGTGATCATGTGTTAACCTGAGCTACATTGAGTGCAATGATCCTTTAGTGAACTCATAAACATATTGCCCCGGCACACAGTCTACACTTGTAGGTGAGGACATCTATTATTCCTCTTTGAGCCCCTGTGTCTGCAGAACTCTGGGAATAGAGAGACTGAAAGGCAGTACAGAAGGATGTCAGCCCTCAGTTTCTGCTGTCTGTGCCCCGTCTGTCACTTTCTCTCTCCAGAGCCACAGCGATCAATCACATCAGCCTCTACTGTAATGGCGAACTTGCTGTGTGCACCAAGTGGAGACTGCAGATTTACAACTTCAGCCTTGTTCTCCAAGCGTCAGACTCATGCCTTTTTACCAAGAACACACACACACACACACACACACACACACACACACACACACACACACACACACACACACACACACACACAC
>JAUYWH010000026.1:4577366-4597891 GCA_034779795.1 Ctenopoma multispine
CACACACACACACACACACACACACACACACACACACACACACACACACACACACACACACACACACACAGTATACTCAGTATTCTCACTTTCACAGTTTTTTCAAGGCCGTGCCAAAGCAGGCTTCTGTTCCAACAATTAATGGTTTAGTCCTACTGTCCCTCTGTAGGCTGGAACATTCATCACAGTTCCAGTAATAAAATAAAACGTTTACCTAAACCATATTTTACACCGTATTTTAATATACGTACACTCACAGGCCACTCTACTGGGTACACCGGTACAATCTAGTACAATCAAATACAGCAGCTCTGGCATAAATTGTGTGTTTACAAGATTATAATTTCTCAATTTGTAAATCGAAACTGTCAGGGTCGTTTCAAACCATCTATTTAGTTTTGTATGACGCCGGTTTGATACTGACTTCACTGCTAGTCTCTTTCCCAGGGAAATTGAGTCAGGTTATCTCTGGGACAAAATATTCAGCCATCTTATTGAACTGTGGCCGCCCAGTGAGGGAGTCTGTGATCCAACTCACAGTGTAGATGTGAGGTTGGATGGTGTTGAAAGCACTTGCGATTCTCACCGTGCTGCTCTGCCTCTTCAGGTGAGAGTTTGCTCTGTGCATTAGGATCATGGCATCCACCACCCTAGTGTGTGCCCTTAAACTCTGGTTTCATCCTTCTCTATTGGTCTCCCTGTATTATTATTTTTATACTTTCTTCTATTTTTTTTCCATCTTGTATGCAGAAGAGAAGAAAACAAGCACAAGAAACTCTGAATATTTATTACACTCCTCTTTAAAAGAGCTGAGTATTGGCTCATTTTTTCAGCTCACTGCCAAACTACTCAAGTCTGAGCTGACACCGGTCCTTCAGGGATCCTCCTTACTTGAGGACCAGTTCTCCTCTTGTGGAGAAGAATAGATGAGTCGAGTCGAAGTGATTTGAGACGAGACGGGGCAGCAGGTGCTGAAGTCATTCAAGTCCCATTCGACCCGAGAAACAGCTCATCTGTATCTCCACGAAAGCAGGAGCAGGTGTGAAATTAAATTATGACTTCAGTGATTTGAAGTACAAGCACAGGCCTGTTGTGCCGCTCTTCGCTCTGAAGGTAGTCTACACAGCTGGATTGATTGCTGGAGTTACACTGATGCCACAGTGCTTGCGTCACCACACAAGCATTTTATTATGAGGCAGGTTAAGCTGTCAAGCTCCACACATTGTGGCCCGAAGCAGAAATGAGTGTGGTGCAGCCGGGCAAATGTAGAGTGCTGTTTGAAAATGGAGTGAAAAAAGAGAAACGATTCATTTCTTGACCTGTTGAGGGTGACAGTGCTAACCACTGAGCCACCGTGCCGCCCAAACAAAGTGCAAAATTATTAACTGCCCAGAAATGCAGCAGAAATTCTACTGGCCACCTGCCTTTGGTATGTGCCCTCATGTCTTTGCTTGTCTATTGACAAGGGAGTTGAGACTGATCTTAACACAAACTCACAGCTGCACACAGACTGAGTTTGCCGATTCAAGTACACCATACCTATATTAACTTGGGTTGATGGTCCAGTCATCAGATGATGCAAGGGGAAATTTGCTTTGTTGATCACAGGTTTATAGCTGGACTTCAGCAGTAGCTTCATCTATCTGACGTCTGAGTAGTGCAATGTTTTAACCCAACAAGAAAAGAAGTCCAGCTGCTCAACTCCCAATTAACTTCACCTGGATGATCGAGAATCTTCACTGACATGTCTCAAATGCAAGATTTCTGCTCATATGTATCTCTCTCTCTCTCTCTAGTTGTTATCCCCTTATTCTCCAAACTTGTTACCTTGTACCTACAAATAACTATTGGTACATACTGTAGAGGTACACCAGGAATGTTGTACAAGTTTGTGTGGAAAGTTGAGGGCTGTATTTTAAAGCTGTTACTAGCTTCTTGCACACGACAGCAAACTAAAATATTTGGGTTTCATCTGTTTAGTCAGACCAAACAAAGCATATGAAGATCTCGCCTTGGTCTGTGAGAAATTGTAACAGTTTCCAATATTTACTTTAGACAAAATGATTAATTGACTACTCTGCAGATTAATTAATAATGAAAATAATCATTAGCTGCAGTCCTGTAATTAAATGTTTCATTTGCACTGTGTGTGTGTCTCATCGGCCTTTTAAGCTAATAAAATATATGCTAATTAAAAGCATTGAGTCATCTGATTTTGAACCTGTTTTATAGACATTTAGTTTGCATCATCAGTTTGTTGATTCAATCTAACTTCATCTATCAGTCAAACTGATACACTGATAGATTTAAGGGCTTTTTCCTTCTTCAACAAGAGCACAAATCTGCAGAAAAACATGTTTGTACAGTAATTTAGAGGAGCTTTTGGCATAAAACCAGTCAAAGATAATGGCTTAAGATAATGGAAATACTGGCACTATCCTTCAGAAAGTCATTTTGGTGGAACCCTGATATGGATGGCTGCCGGAGAAAGATAGACAGACAGAAAGTCCCATTAGATTAGGAGAGAGAAGCATGAAAAGGAGGTTCAGCCAAGGGTATAATGAGCTGCAGGTCAGCACACAGCCGCAATTCTTTACTGAGGGGAAATCAGGAAAAAATTGGGGATGAGCAGGGGTGTTGGCTGCAGACACACACTCACGTTGTACAGCTAGTGTGTGCACAGACAGATGGACTGATATTCATGCATACCCACAGCTCCTCTGCAGCTTATAGAAATCAGTGGCTGGTCACAAAGAGGATTAACAAGTCATTTGACTGCCTTCACTGTGTTTCTATTTTTAAATCGTTCTAAATCAATCATCAGTCTCTTTAAAAACACTCATGTCAGTAAACACCCCTCACGCTTTTTTTAGCTGCTCAGTTGTTTTAGTTTGTTTTCTGGTCACTAGAAAAAGCAGAGACAACTGTTCCCTATACTCGCACTGCTGGATGTGAGAGTAGGGAACAGAGGCCCCTGAACACCTGGACAGTCTAATGAATGTGATCTTAATGGTCAGTCTCCACCAACTGCTACAGAAAACGTAGCTCTTAAGCTGCTAGTTGTTCCACTTTGTGTTGCTGCTTAGTAAAGTTTTATTCAGAAGAAAGAATTTAATGGCAAATAACATTAACAGAAAAATATGGAGCTACAAATTTGTGGGGGGGATGTGGACAGAGGATGTTATCTGACAAAGCAGCCCTCCCCCTAACACCTTTTCCAGACAGTGCAAGCAGAATCCACAAGTCAAGAAGCCCTCACATTAGGAATGCTTAGCTGTGCACTTACTTCAGCAGCATCTCAACATTTTGTATGTGTCAACTAGCCCACCTTCTATCCTCCCTTCCCCACCACACACTTCTGTGAAGCATGTCTCCACAGTTTCAACCACAGAAACAAAGTCTCCCTCTACATAAGGTTGTCCAAACACAGTGCTTTAAAGTCTTTTTGCTGATCCACAGTGAATCTCCATGAAAACAGTCTTTGCTTCTGTCATTATAGAAGAATTTAGCGATGATGAGTGATGACATCCCCTCCTTGAACTGCCACCTTATCGCGGTGCAGTGGTTTGCATGTCACAGGGTTTCTTGAAAATTTGTTATTGGGCGTTTCATGCCCCTAGTCACCCAAGGCAACTGACAAAAGAGCGGTTCATGACCTCTTATGATAATCAAAAACACTGGATACCATTTTTGCCAGAAGCGGGTCACCTGGGTTTCCCTCTGGAGCCAGGCCTGGAGGGTGGCTCAATGGTGAGCGCCTGGCGATCAGGTCTAAACTCATGGGGGTCTCTGAAGGGGGCGCTAGAGAGTCTACCTGCTGGTGGACTTCAATGCTTACGTGGGCAAAGATAGTGAGACCTTAAAGGGCGTGATTGGAATGAATGTCCCCCCCCGTTCTAAACAAGAGCAGTGTTTTGTTATTGGACTTTTGTGCCTGTCACAGATTGTCCATGACTAACACCATGTTCAGGCATAAGGGTGTCCATATGTGCACCTGGCCACAGTTCATTCATCGACTTTGTGGTCGTGTCATCTGACTTGTGGCCACATGTCTCCTCATGAGTTTCCTCCGTAGGGTGTCTGGGCTCTCCCTTAGAGATAGGGTGAGAAGCTCAGTCATCCGGGAGAGGCTCAGAGTAGAGCCTGGTGGCCAGGGAGGGGGAAATCTGACTATCCCTACTAAAGCTGCTGCCCCCGCGACCCGACCTCCAATAAGCAGATGAAGATGGATGGATGGATGAGTGATGACATTAAACTGTCTTCTTTACTCACAATTCATGTTTATAACAGAGCTGCACAGTCAAAAAACCCAAAGCAAAATCAGAAGTAGTAAATAATTGTCCCTAAATACTTCCTTCTACCCTCAGAGAACATGGAGAAAATATTTTTTGGTTTTATTGTGATTATTCCATAATAAATGCAGATTATTGACAAGAGCTTTGCTGTGTGAACTGAATGATAGAGAAAGGTAGAGGGGACTGGATGATCTTCCTCCATACAAAACTTTCCTGAAGACCAGGAACCTTTTGAGGAACTTTGTTCTTCTACCTGCATTTCTACTGAAGGACGTTAGTGGAATAATAAAAATAAATATATTCCCAAAGCTCTGTCTCATCTGCAAATCACAATTCTCCCACAGAGACTTTTAACCCGGGGAAGGTTCAAGTACTTTAGTTCCTTTGGAAAGAAAACTTAGAAAGCTTTTCGTGGAAACAAAGTTTAATGTCGTTTTTTCTTTACTGTCACAGTAAAGGCCCTGACTTTCACGTTGATGGCTTATGTCAGCTTATTATTTTGGATAGTTGAGTTCATGCACTATAAGCTAATGTTTTCAGATTTACATGCTGATGTTTTGGAGAAAAACATAAGTTTAGTCTGAAACAGAGAGAAATGGATGATTATTTTAATTTAGCAGGGACATACCCTGGGTGCACAAGGGTGTGAAAGAAGGTGGGGGGCTTTCAAGATTTCGTTTTTTTCGTTTACTTCTGTCATTTCTTGTGTGCTTTGAGCTGAGACTGGTGCTATTATCACTGTGAATGACATATCACATCTCGTTGAGGATGACATACAAAACACACAAGAGTGCTGGAAAGATAGTGATGGAGGCAAGTTTTTCATTCCGCCTCAGAGTGTGGACATTCATTAGAATTTTTTTTACTAATTGTACCCCCAATCTGGAAAATAACTTGTAGTTTTAGGTGCTCAAATTCAACCAGATCTGCCTGTAACCTCCAGGTGTCATGTAGTTTAAGACTCAGCACTGCTGTTTCTCCATCGCCTAATCCTACACATACATTGTGTACAGGTCCAGAGGAGCAGAAATTACTGCTCTGACGTGCCACACACCACTGTCAGCAATACAACCTGATGGGATTTGCATAAATGTCATTTACTGGCCAAGTATACAGCTCACCTCTTCTTAGACCCCTCCCCACAGCTGCACCCATTCAGACGTTTAATTGGAAAAAACACAACCAGGAGGAATCTGCTGAGCGTGGAATTGATTCGCAGATTATTTTCACTGCAAACTGCTGTGTGTATGTGCGTGTCAGTGGCAGCTGCTGAAGGTGACCAGTAAAAAAAGGGATTCATGCTCAAATAGAGGCATGGATCCAATAGCACAGTGGTTTCTGGAAAAGTTCTGCATTCAGAATAAATGAGTGAAATGAAGGATCTTAAGACAACTGCAAGTTTAGGGCTGCAACTTAAAAATACTCTTTAGGTTATTGTGATAAAAGAAAGAAATGTAGCACATGATTTTTATTATATATCTTATTGCTTAAATGAGTGCAGTGTTCCCACAATAATCAGCAGTTCATCTTAAGCAACATGTGGACACAGTGTGAGACTGTGGATTTAATCAAACACAAGTTATTAGTTTAACAGGGAATCTGGATAAAGGAAATTTTTTGCAAGATGTTATGGGACTGAAGCCTGAGCCTGGATTGGCATCAAACAACAACAAAACCACAAACAGTCTATTGTTTTAGCAACAGACACTGTCTTTATATAGTAAACTGAAAAAAAAAACTCTTGTAAAAGTTCACAGGTTCTAATCTGGGAGGGGATAAAGACACACCTCCTCTTCTGCTTTATTGATTTTGTGGCACGCTGATTGTTATACGAATTCATCAAGAATATAGCTTATTTTCTTGACAGTTTTGGTGGTGTCTAATAAAACCTGTTTGGGTTTAGGTAAAAGCGCACAGAGGGAATTAAACTGTCAGCAGCACTAATCACAGCTGAGAGTCTGTTTATCTTGTTTCTACACAAAGCCAACAGACAGACAGTAATGTGTTTTAGCCATATAATTTATATTTGTTGTCATGAAAGATGGAAAAACACTTATTTCTAATGTTTTGGCACCCTCAGTTATGTGTGGGCCACCTCTTAATATAATGCACACCTGTATAACTCCACTACGCCCTATGTCCTCAACAACAAACATACAGTAGAATTATCACCTTTCTGACCATTTTAATTTAAAAACTGAGAAATTACAAGCATGTAAAATAGAATTCACAACAGTGCTGTGCTAGATTGCATTAGATTTACAGGTGTACCTAATAAAGTGGCCAGTGAGTGTATATCTGTGTATACTGTGCAGATTACGTTTTTATTTGGATAAGCAGGAGATGAGAATGCAAATGAAAGCTCGTATTGAGCACGTGCAGCCTCACAGTGTTGAGTCATGAGATCTGGTTTCTGTCATACAGAGTCACTGAGCTGAACCGCTCACTTTGATTAAACACAACATCCATGTTATTTCACAAGCTGGAGTCAATTTCATCTGCTGACAGCACTCAAATATCAGCTGCCGTTGGTCCGTTTTTATTGAAGAGGAAACTGTGTGCGTGTGTGTGTTTCAGGGATTTTTCTCAAAGTGACAGGTAGAAATGTGTCACCTGAGTGCAGAGTCACAGGCAGTGAGTGTCCCTCCTCACCTCTAACATCTCCTGCAGGGTGTCCAAATGTCGAGCGCGTCCTGCTGGAGGTGTTAATCTCTGCTGATGAAACCTATGTGACAGGCTGCATATTCACCTCCACCCAAACCCTCAGCTGCTGCTGCCCACCATCGTGTCCATCTGGCTGACTGAAATACAATATGCAACTTTTTCACATGAAGAGTTTTGGAGTCATTTTGTAAGATGATATACATGTTTAACACGTTTATATGAAAAAGCTTTGATTTTTCTCATTTCTTCAAAAATATGTAAACATTTCAGACAATTTAAAATCTTAAAGACTGTTGTCATGTAGACAGAAGACAGGAAGCTGCACAAACAGGAACTAACAAAAAAGACCTTGAGAAAAGGCAAAGCATTTTAAGTTTGGTGAACTCGACAGTTAAAATCCTGTGAACACAGTTGAAGATCATCTTGGAGTGGTGTGTATGAAGCAGGGGTGTATTGTTGTTGTTGCCTGGGGTGTATCTAGTTACCGGATGGTGCTGCAGTGAGCTGTGTTAACTCAGACGTCGTGATCTACCGGCTAGTGCCGGGATTTAATTCAGACTGCAAACAAAGCTGGGGCGAACCCACAGATGGTCCCATATATCCAATGGGAAATCTTGTCAGGGGCATCTATCCAACAACACAGCAAAATATATGTGCCTCTATGAGAAAGAGAGAGAGAGAGAGAGAGAGAGAGTGACTGTGTATGCGGCTGTGTTTTCAAGCCAGAAAGGGGAGTCACTCGTCACAGAGATAAAGGATTCAAAGCTCTATTTTAGGGTTTAGAGAAAAACCCAAAGCATTTACTGACAGAGAAGCAGAACCCAACTAGAAGCAGTCCTGAAGTATTTCAGGTTTTTCTAGGTTCTCTGCTTCAACATACAGCTGCTTCTCCAGGAGCCATCGTAGCACATGTTGCACATGCCTCTTTTAACCCCTGGAGAAAATGAGAAGGTCATGCAGGTACGCAAAAACAAAGCAGTTCAGCGTGTCCTCGAGGACATCGTGGACCTAGGCCTGAAATAGTGGGACTGAAATCCATGACTAAAAACTTATAAGATCAGTAAGCAAAGGGGATATACTTCTTCAGGGGGGAAAGGCTGGGAAGCACACAACCCAGAGGTTTAAACCCAGAGAAGCATACACAAGCTTCAGTGATCTACTGCACTTGCACGGTTTCAAAGATTCAAAAAACTTTATTAATCCCAGAGGGAAATTAGGGTATGCTTCAGTTTGACTCCCCGACCACCATTCGAGATCTACCTGTGGGACTTTCTGGCACTGTCTTCACAGTCTGGTCCTGTCGGTGACCTTTAGCTTTTCTTCAGGTTGATTTTAGTAGAATGAAGCACAGTCTCTAACTTAGAATTGTTGACAGAGCTTCAAATTTGTTGCCATTACACACGCTCCCTCCCCTTCGTCGACATTCGCAAATCAACTCCCTGCTGCCTGCAGCCACCGTAGGAACAACACCACTTTATTACCAGATGAAATTAGTAGAGACCTCAAGCCTCAAACATGTTAACATATTAGCATGCATCTAGTTTGGTTAGCCGATAACATCCCCGGAAAGTAGTACATCCCTATACAGTAGCCTACAGCAGCAAAACACTATAAGAAGCATCACACCAACACAAAATGTGTCTCCCAAAAAAGATCTAAATGCTCCAGTAAACCTGATTCAGAGGGTTAAATGTGCACTGAAACCAGGATTTCTTTCAAATCACAGTCTGCTAAGTTTGGTTTTTACAAGTGTCACAGTGAGGCACTTCATAAATGAGCTGAAGTGGACTGGAAATATTAAACAGCTTCAGCATTAATGATGTAACTATGCGGAGTTTGACTGCTGAGGAATCCGCAATACATCACAGCAAACACATACGCTCACAGGCAGGCAGTATTGATTTGGAGGTGGGCGCCATAAAACGAGAGGTGATGGATTGGTGTGGTGGGCGGCTCGGCCTTGTCACTGGTGATTTCCGTGGCTGAGGATGCGAGCTCTCTACTGGCTGATCAAAGAGGGACGGCCCGTTTGTCCATATTACAATGTGTGTGAACACGTCACGCCTGGAAAAACAATACGCAGAGATTATATAGAGCATATAGAGGATCACAGGGGCTTCCCCAAGAGGTGAAAACTCTTTCAGTCAGAAACTAATTTGTCTTAGTTTGAAATATTTGTCCCTGTAGTTTTAGAGCGATGCAGAATATTAAACAAAACATAAAGTGTAAATGCTTCCAGAATTTAAACTTGAGAAACTGTAAACATTAATAGCTGAGTGCTGACATCAATCAAAATGACTTTGTTTATTGTTAGTTTGTTAGTAAGCAGGACAGAAATATGTGGTTTTTAATCTGGTGAACACGATAGGAAGTAATTGGTTGAAAAATCAATCATTGTCATAGAAATGGTGAATACTAACTCAGAAAGTGGACATGTGAACACTTGGTAAACTCCATCTCCTAATGAAGATCATAGAGACTGTGCAACCTTCTCTGATCCTGTTTTTTCAGTTTATTCAGTACGTTTTATGAGCTTAACTGATGAATACAAGCGATTACTTTAGTTTTAGAAGCATCCTCACTTTTTTCAGTGCCTTAAACTTTTGAACAGTATATTCCTACTATGAAAAGACGTATGTGTTGGGAGGAGGTACGAGCTCCCTGACTGCCTTTTTTTATAGGCTAAGAGCTGTCCGGTCACGGTAATGACGCACAAGGAACCGTGAGAGGGAGAGAGAGAGAGAGAGAGAGTCTCCTCAGCATCACGTTTGCTCAGTGAGCGTCCTGCTCTCTGACAGTGGAACAGGTCTCCGTCCTCTCTCTGTGTAAGCTGCAAAGTGTCAGTGATGTTGCAGTAGATGGAAGACGATATTCGTAATTTCCAGTTTCCTCTTTTCACTTCTGAGGGAAAACCGTCACGAAGAGGAGAACAGAGGCAGAGACGCGCGCGTAATCCATCCGTGCGTCTTCACCGCGCCATGCCTCTCCTCCTCTGACCGCCTCCGCCTCCAGCCTCTCTTCTTCTTGGATGAACTTTCTCGCTTTCACCGAGATCATGAAAACGACGCGGAAATGTCGCGCACTGCTGTCGGTGGGTCTGAACCTGGTGGCCCTGTTCTTCTCCACCACCGCCTTCATCACCACGTACTGGTGCGAGGGAACTCAGCGCGTCCCCAAACCCAACTGCAGCAAGCAGCGGCACCACAACTGCATCGACTACGGCGTAAACGAGACCGATCAGAACAAGGTGCACTATAGCTGGGAGACTGGAGATGACCGCTTCCTCTTCCGTCGCTTCCACACCGGCATCTGGTACTCCTGCGAAGAGAACATCCACGAGGCAGGTGGGCACATCTGTCCTGAAGCCAGTAGTGAGTTTGTAGTTAAAGGCAAAGAAGCTCACATTAAGTCTTTAGACAAAAGAAGAACAAACCTTCATGGTGGTGGCTTTTTACATTTTTACAGTACTTGAATAACTTCTTTTGTAATTGAATTCAATCCTGCGAGTAAGTTTAGAAGTGTTGTGTTGTGTTGTGATTCGATGCTTTCAACAAGAGTTCAGCTCCTCATTCAGTCTCCAAAATGAATGAAGCAATCAGACCAGCCTCACCAGTTCCACACACATCCAAAGATCTGTGGGTAAAACAGATGTAATTTTGTGCTTAAGTGTTATTTCTGTTTCTATTCATGTATTCACGATGTAGCTTCATTTATTCAGAGAGGATGTGTAAAGAGGCCACCTCTCTTTTTCACAGTTACACACATTAAGACCTGGGAAGCTGCTCGGTACTGTGTCCACTGAACAGCTGCTCTAAAACTTGAGGGATGGGACTAGTGCTGCTTTGTCCAAGCTTAACAACCAAGCAGAAATTGCTGCTCTTCTCTGATAGGTTAGAGGAAGGTACCTCGCTCAGAAACCTGCATATCTCCACAGCGTGGAGCAGCCGTGCTGCTCAATGAGTCTGTGCCACAGGGGGCTTTAAAAGCGCCTCTCCACTTTAAGATAAGTTAGGGATCATATTTCTATTTATGAAATATTATACTATGGTACTTTCCATTGTATGTTATCGTTCCATTAGTTTCTTCCAGTTAACTAATCCCTTGCGCTGACCCAAACCAATATGTTATCCAGTCCCTCAGTACTTTCTTACCTCTCTAATCTGTCTGTGGCTCTTGGTTCCAAGTTGACTGGTTCCTAAGAATTTAGTCTTGAAAAATAACTCAAATTATTTTTTTGTGTAGGTGTTCTCGGTCAGTTTATTTTCCCTTTGTGCGTCTGTTCTTTAGTAGGTGGTAAACATTGCGTTTTTATTTCACTGTTTGGGTTTTGACTGGAGCACTTTTGAAAGCGTCGTCTTCTCCTTCATTTTCGTTTGTGATGGTTTAATGGCACCAGACTAGAAAATAGCGAACAAGCCAACTCCTAATATTTGCTTAATAGCAGTGGATGGAAATGTGTTTTAACGTACAATTTCTTTTGCTAGTGTTTTACAAAATCTTCTTAAAATTTTTTGCCTCCGAATGATGACATTTATTTTTTGGACAATCTGCCACTGATCAACCTTCATAGGGATTAATCGAAACCATGTTTTGACCCAGTGTTCAGTTCTTATGATGCATCCATGTGCAGCAGCATTGGAAACTAGATTGTTTGTTTGAACTGTGTTTACTTTTAGGCATTTCACACACATTGACCTGATAAATAATGTATATTTTTATGTTGCTATTCACACTTGGCTATAGCATGTTTTTTTTACTTTTAACTCTACAGCAAATAACTTTTTTTTGTCAAATAATAACATAATATACCTACTCAGGTAATTTTTAGCTCAGTTTGAGTTTTAAACATAAAAACAAGTCATCTACAATAGTATAAATATGTCTGAATTACATGTCTGATCGGTTTGTCTCAAACTTGTATCTTTATTACTGTTTGGTATGTCTGCCTCTGCAGGATAAAGAGGGTTTTGACGTCACATACATCACTGAGCAGAGAGTTATGTTAATTAACAGGTTACAGTGTGACTCCGTTCCTCTCGCTCATTCATCCTTGTTCACCGTCTGGCTTCCATCTCCTGCTGTCTCGGCTGCCATTATTGTCTCCTCACTGCTTGTTCTACCTAGAAAGAATGTGAAGAAAGCTGCAGCAGCACATCCTGATGAGATGATAGGCACACTGACACACCAGCCAGCACTAATTAACTGTTAACATTAATTCACTTCCAAAAATGTCACAGACTGCTGATAACACAACTGATGTGGATTTCATTCATCTTTCAGGCTCAGTGATTCATAAGAAGTATAACTCAGAACATGTATTAACAGCCAAACTCTTATGTGCAACAAAGCAGTAATACTGCAGCACTGGGACACAACACAATGCCTGTGGTCATTTTAAGCTTCACATAAAGTGTCCAGATGCTGCCTCAGCATTTATTACAACTTTTATTTTTCAAAGTTTTGTCCCTTTATTATTTTCAGTAATGATGAGATTTTACTGACCAAGTTAAAACATTTGTAGGGTTTGTGAGCATCGTTGCACATGTAGCACTTGTTTAAAGATAATATAAAGATTGTGGCCTTTAATACTGAAAGATTAAACTTCTAAATGTGCGACGTGATATGATTGCTGGTGTAACAGCCATGTGTCCTGAGCACTTAATCAAGCGCCAATGCTTTAGGTTTGAGGTTCAATAGATTCTCAAACACACTTTTGAGGCTCAAAGGTTCTCCGAATCATAGTGTGAAGAGCCAGCTTTGTTTGCAACCTGTAATTAATCAGTTACAGTGATGTCTGGTTTAATTATGGTCTATTTCGGCAACCTGGATTAAAAACACCCACTGCACATCAGGTGTTTTGCAGCAGGAACCAGCAGACATTTGACTGAAGAATGAGATTGCACCAAAGATTTGTAGTTTACACTGCATCCCACCTTTTTGGGAAATGGAGTCATAGATGTTTTGTGTTGTATTACGTTTTTGATCTATGCTGTGGATTAGTTTCTGTTTGTGGTGCTCTTGAGTCTTTGTGACACATCTACATCTTTTATCTGAGCCCTATGATTTTTAAAGAATTATTACCACTATACTTCATATAGAGGTTGTAGAAACATAGAAACATACCGTAAACTCTATGTCACCACTTATTTATGGCACATAAGGAAAGTCACATATTATATATTAAAATTAAGGATGATAGCTTGGCCTGCATCATTAATCACCACCACCAACATAAACAAAGTGTTTTAGAGAAGAATCAACATACTTTTTAATTATAGTCATCTCTTAATAACCAATTTCAGTGTTGGCATCTTCCGTCGGTGCAGGCAGACGTATGCCAGTGTCATTGAAGCCTGGTCAGACTGATTGATGTCCTGCAACTTTAGCACCTCTAGTCATCAGTCTTACTGTGCTGCTCCTCAGTGTCCCTGTTCATCCACTAGCACAGTGCTGTGAAAATGGTTTTAAATTCATCTCTCTCACATAACTCACAATCATGATTAATCAACACGAGACAGACCTGTGGTGAAGAAATCTGATTATCTGAACTTTTTAACCTTTATTCTTTATGGATTTATCTTGAAAACCTGATAGCGAGTTTAAAGATGCAAATGATATCACCTACCTCGCTGCTGTCTCATCCGAGGGGAGAGAGTGAGACGAGGCCACCTGGGCAATTAAAGGTTAAATTAAAAAAACACTGTCTTGCTGTAATGAACACATCAGTGAGGCTTACTCACTTAATTACATCACTACAATCTGGCACGACTGGCAAAGAGACTCATAAGCAGCTCAGCTCTATACTGTTTTAACAGCAGTAATGAGAACAGTTGCTCCAGGAAGAGGCTTTAGTTTGCACAAGGTTTTACATCAAAATTGACTTGTATATACCCCTCATAATTTTTTGTTTGCCCATTTTATGTTTTATTTATTGGCAGATGTTTAAAATGTGGGATTTATTTTGCTTTGCTGTGTCTGCAGTATGAAGTCATATCCCCACTTGGAGTACGCACAGAGCTTTTGCACTGAGCTCAGTTTTGGTGTATTTCCATTGATCTAATTACAAGTCAGACAATGTAATCAATCCATCAACTTTCAAAACTGCTCTCTTGGAAGATCAGATCACCAAGACACATAATTGTTCACACCTGTCTATTAACGTCTTCAAGGTGTCCAGCAGACCCCTTGTGTTCTGACTGCATCACTGCTAACACACAGTATGACACACTCAGTCAATCAGCATGACAGTCTGCACATAGCTGTGAGGGTCACACAGTCCAGCACGCTCCCCCCGTAACAGCCACCGCATCCTGCAATGATGGCGTGTTTTCCGTCATAGAGGAAAAGTGTAAGTGTAAACGGCTACAGGCGATTTAGATTCACGTGTTAATGTAACTGCATGCGTTTGGATTGTGGGCAGAAACTGGAGTGCCAGGCACGAACCCAAGTGAGCATGAGGAAAACATGGATACTCCTGCTGGTAAAGCAGGTAGAAGTGAGTTGAGGTGACTGAGGGTGTACCTACATCCATTTATAACTGTGCATTGTAGAGATCAGGCTTGTGTGCTCAGACACGGCTGAATAATGTAGACAGACACAACTGCTAGAAATAATGGAACGTACGGAGTTGTTCCACAAAACCATTCATACTCATTACAGCTGCAATTAGCCCCGAATGACATTGGATTGTTGATTAAAGAGACTTCAGAGCTGCTGGCTGCAGGAGGAGGCAATAATGAATGACTGGTGTGAAAGTGAGAGCTGGGACTATGGAACTAAAAATACAAGAAAAGACACTTGAAACCACCCGAAGCCTCTTTGAAATGAATATTTTCCATTACAGCCAGATAGACTGGGAGCATGATAACTGGGATTTTCTGGTTAATTGACATTTTAGAGGAGCGTTGTCTCCTGTGTGCTGAAGGAAGGTGTAGGAATACTGATTGTGCTGTTAGTTAGTCTTGTCGTCGGGTCACAGACAAGCCCGCTCACTCTTTAATTACATTTTAAATTCATGTCCTAATCAGATGCTGCGCTACTCACCTTTTGGCTGTGGCACAGCTTCACGGCAGCTCAACAAGTCTACTACACATTCATCTGCGTCTCATGCTCACTTAGCTCTAGTTTTAACCTTGGATAAGATGAATTATAACTACCTCAAATGAAAATTCTTCGCAGTATTTGTGAAGCAGCATGCTGCATTCATTACAGGGAAGTTTTTAGCTGCGACTATATCATTTTATTCTAATTTTAGTTTCAGTAAAGTTGTAGGCAACAGGGAGGAGGCGGCAAATGCTGAAAGATGATTTTGGTGTATTGGATGGTTAAAATGGGATGACATTTAGGATTACAGTCTGCACCTGGCAGAATGAGACTCAGAAAAAAGTGGGATGAGGGAGACAGAAGAATGAGCACACAGACGCGGTACAAACAACTGGAAAACACACTAGAACTGGCTGAACCAGTAAAGCAGCAAGACATGGAGACGGTCTGTAAATGTGGCAGTGAAAGCTTGACTCTGTTTATAGTGGCAGGTTGATGAGTGAATGATGGACAGCTAAGCTGGATGGTTAGAGAGTCAAGGAATCTGCAGAGGTGTGAAATTCACAGAGGGAAACCAGAGGGCTCATGTGAGATGAAAGGTGGTGTGTTTCAATAATCGTTTCACACGCCGTCCTTCACTTTGCCTTGGCACCATGTCCATGCATGTGGCTATTTCGAAGAAGACTAAAGATGAACACATCTGGCCTCACCAGCAGAATCTAAAGGCATTATTCACCAATGAACTGCAGTGTGCAGACGATACTGATACTGGTTCAACCTTCCAACTCGTACTGCGTGGTACAGATTCCTCTTCATTGTTCATTCACTCCCTTGACCCCTGCAGAACCTCAAAGTAGTCCGCCTGAGTTTTTATGGTGCTGGATTGTCACTTGCACTGTGTTCATGTGACAGTATTCAAAACAGACCTAAAAAAATGTTCTGCTGTGTTCAAGTCAGGTGATTGAGTGGGCCACCCCAACACCTTTACTATATAGGAGTTATCCAGTAGGAAGTGTTCCAGTCTCTACTGTGGTCTGGACTAAGCAAGTCCAGTTTCCACATAACAGTGTTTTTTGGAATAACCGTGACCTGATGATGACGACTTACCTGTGGAATGACAGCGTATGTATTTTGTACAACAAATTATATTATTTTTAAACAGTGTTTAAAGTCAGGTGAATATAGATTTTGTCATAGGTACAAATGATTTAGTGTAAAAATGCATGTCACGTCATATCGTCAGGTAAAAAGTTGTGACTATATGTCGTGTATTTCACTTTTTCCTTATAAACCCAAACTTCAGTTCGAGTCTGTTTTAGCCTCTGAAACTTCAGGTACCCTAAGTATCCATTAGACACACAGAGTGTATCTTCATCTGTTCTTGTGGAGGGTGTGGGTTGGAGTTCAGTGTGCAAGGAGGCGTGAGGGCGTTGGTGTTTGGGCTCATTATGGATGGGTCTGCCTGCTGCCTGTGACACTGCAGAGACCGAGTTATGGCTCATGTTGTGGCCACTGATCTGTGACTTGCGGGGTCCCGCTGAGCTCTGATCAACTCTCTGCGGCTGTAATAAGCCAAGCTGATACTGCATCACACAAAATACACCTTTAATGAACATGTACTGATACTGCGTGAGACAAAGGCCAAAAACTCACTATTAAGTTTAACTCTTAAATATGTTGTGCAGTAGGTTTAAATATAGGATCCTGTTTGATAAAGACTGAGACCTACAAACCTAAACCTTAAATTAAAGCACCAGCAAATGTTTATTAACCTATATCCAATAAGCTCTAACATATCTGAAGCTGATGAACTCAGCTTGGCCCTCGTTCCTCTGAGAGAACATTTATGTTTGTTTTATGTTTGTTTTTGGCCAACATAATACAGAACTAGAATACAGAACTTAGAGACATCAACAAAAACTCAAACTGTTATTAAAAGTCAAAAGTGGAGAAAAGGTGCAGTCAGCGATCAGGCGGTGGTTCCCCACAGACAGGCAGGATAACCAGACAGAAAGGGAGCAGGCTACAGGTTGGAATACTGGGATGCTAATGAGGGAATGAACAACAGGTGAGCAGGTGGGCATCGGGAAATCAGGAGAAGCAGGAAAAGCAGCAAGGGTTGAAATGACTGCAGATCAGACTCCGAAATGATAAACTTAGTAATTTTGACGTGTCTGTCTGTCTCGCTGTGTCAGCCCTGTGATAGACTAGTGACCAGGCCACAGTGTACCCTGCCTGTCAGCCAGTCACAGTTGGGATCTGCTCTAGGGCCCCTTCTAAAGAATGAGTAGGAAATCACTACTGAGTAATTCATTTCTTATTAAAGAAAATAATGGTTAGATGTGTTAATAGAGTAATATAGCGCCTTGCTCTGTGTTGTTTGTTTGTTAATTTATTAACAGACAGAAAAATAAAATGCAACTTTACATTAATAAGATTCAAATGATATGAAGCAAACCTCCACTTTTTGAAGTGTCTGAGATCTGAAGATGGACCTCACTCACTTTTTTTGGTATCTGTGGCAACTGACTGAACAAGTAATTTTACATCAAACTCCTTCTTGGTGTTGATCTGCTGGTGAGGTTCAGGAGTCACTGTGTCTGTAGTCTGAGACTCGTTAGCTTGTCTTTTTATCAGTTTAAAACACTGACACTAATGCTGTTTTCCTCCTCTTTTGTTCACTCTATGGATTTGTTTTCATCTCTGTATCACCTCCACTCTTGCATCTTCCCATTTCTATTTTACCTTAATACTTTCTCTTCCTCCCTTTTCTCATTCCATCTCTCCGCTTCATTCCCAGCTCATTTCACCTTGAATTCTTCACCTCTCCCCACCTCTTTACCTCTTCAAATTGCTCTCTATCTCCCCCTTCACTTCCTCCCTTTCTTCTCTTTTCTCTCTCAGGTGAGAAGTGTCGGAGCTTCATTGATCTGGCCCCGGCGTCGGAGAGAGGTGAGTAATGACGGTCATTAGGCATCGCCGGCGCTCTCTGCCACTCCCCACTGCTTCCCCACCTGTTCATCCAGCCTGGATTAAACGATGGGGAAAACAAAATATATGTATATGTAGACCTCTTCTGGACTTCATTGTTTGCTGTCCTTTCCAAGAAACTTATTTTGATAATGTTATTCAGCCGCATTTACCTGCAGAGAAGAAATTCTGTGTTCGCATAGAGGTCTAGTTAAATAAATGTAAATGTACTGGCTCACCTCAGGGGTCTGTCTTCACGCTTCTTAAAGTGAAGTCAAACAACTTCATTAAAAATGAAAATACAGTATACAGAAAATCTTTACTAATGACTAAATTAAATTAAGTTCAAAAAACTTTATTTGTCCCCGAGAGGCACATAGAGCAGCATTAAATAAAATAAAATTTTAATAAAATAATAAAATTGTTATACATGAGGTGCTGATGTACCAAGGAAAACACAGAATAATTATGTCAGATGTGGCAGAATGAGGAGTGAAGTGACCATCAGCAATAGAAATAGAAAAACAAAACACAGTGACTCATGGTAATAAATTAGAAACTGTATCTACATGAAGTGCAACAAATGAGTTTATCTAGACACAGTACAGACAAGTCATGCATCTGTACTGGGTAACTTTTTCTCTGGTGGTACAGACACATAATAGTTACAAAATGTGTGTGATCTGTCCTAAAAATCAAACCAAAGTTAGAATTAACCAATGAAATGACAGGCGATGTTTTAAATCAGGTGATGAACTATTTTAGGTAGCTGCAGAAGGTCAACAATATTTTTGCTGTTTTCCTGTTTGTTCTGGTCTCACAGGGTAAATAAAAGCTCTAACTGGAGTTGCTCTGGTGTAGTTTGTGTTAAGTGCCAGATTCTAACACAAAGTTAAGAAAATGTTCAGACACAACTGCTGATTTCTACATTAGAAACATGCTTCCAGATTTTCTGAGGCAATTCGTTGTGGCTGTATACTGACAGAGGAGGGAGCATGAGTGACATGTATAAATTGATATGAAACCAACTCTTTTCCAGCATGTTGTCAGATTTAATTTATGGGAGTTATATAACCTGTACCCTGACAAAAATAAAGAGAATACCTTATTCTCACAACCAGCAAAAACATAGTTGTACTCCATCATTAATATACTGAACACAATCTAAAACCATTTACCTCAACAAAGAAGCACAGCTCCTCTTTACCTTGTGGTATTTCAATATATCTTTAAACTTTTTTTCTTTAACCTTTACATCTCTTCTTTTACATCTATGTGGGCATCTATGTCCATATGATGCACTTTTTTACTTCGACGCAAACCAGACAGATTACAGCATATTTGTATTCATCAGGATGCTGGATAATGGAAATCAGGGTCCCTCCTAACTGCAGATAAGAGCATCTTATTTCTAACAGTACTTGGTATTTATATCCTGCAGCGCATTAAAAGGAATATTCAACGTCCAGAAGAAAGGGAATATTTTGGTACGTGTGGGCGTAGCCTCTAATTCGCTGTTTCATGCAGAGTAGGTAGTTAATAATGAAGGTTCTCTGATGGTTTCATCTGTTAATGCCATCTGGATGAAGAGCAGGAGTGTGTTACACGGAGCAGTGGTGGATGATATGATGCATTGAGAAGGGCGACCTTGCTTCTCACCCAAGGATACAATATGTTAATCTGCCTTCCTTTGCGGCCAACAAGCTGACTGCTGTGTTTTATAACACACAGCTGCTCCTCGGTCAGATCCAAGTCTGTCCTTAATGAAAACTCAAACAAAAAACTCTAATTTGTTTACAAGAAAACACTCCGAAAACAGGATTAATGCCAGGACTTTCAAAATGCTGTGGTTATTATTGCAAAGTCCTGCAGCAGAATGAGCTACACCTGAGAAAAGCATGGTCAGGTGGTCATGGTTATTCAGAATGCAAATCAATTTAAAGTTTCTCTACTTTGGCATTGATGAGATTTTGATAAATAATAATAATAATAATAATAATAATATGTATTCTGTTTATGCTCAAAAATGGTTAAATCCAAAAATTGTGTTATTTAATTTTTCTGGTGGAAACACAACACTTTCAAATGATCAACTTATAAAGGTGACATAGCTAACAGCAGACACAGAGCAACACTATCACATATGATCACAGTTTATTTAACCAAACTCAGATTTAAAACTGGATTTAGCAATTCCCAGAGAAATTGCGTTGAAGAGCTGACTTGAGCAGCGGCAGGGTGCTCACACTGCAAGGGGTAACATGTCAGGCAGGGCGTTGGGGGCGAAATAAGAATAAATAAGACACTCTAAAGGTTACTAATTGTATTTAAATGTATTTGTATTAAATTGCTAAAAGCTAATCAGCATGCTAATTGCTACAGGCTATTAGTATTAGTATTAGTATATTAGTATAAGGGAGGGGGGGTCTGTGGCGGGGTTCAGGGGATTGTTTTGCACTTTTAGCATTTAGCATGTTAAGATAGATAGATAGATAGATAGATAGATAGATAGATAGATAGATAGATAGATAGATAGATAGATAGATAGATAGA
>JAUYWH010000026.1:4609008-4731829 GCA_034779795.1 Ctenopoma multispine
AATATGTAATGAAAATGAATATAAAGTGTGAAAAACTTTCATGTGGAGATCATGTGAGTCTGTGGATGGAAATTAGGCATATGTCAGCATATATTAAGGTGCTACGTGTAGTATTTTAATATAAAAGATTTAAGTGGTAAGAGGCTGTGTTGCTTTTGCTGAATGCCGAACAGCCAAGTGACAGTTCAAAGATAATGGTGAATGCTAAAAAGTTAAATTTTTTAAAATATAAGTAATAATTTGCATTATTTATTCTTTCCATTATTTTTATTCTTTAAATATGACATTACTATTATTATTATTATTATGTCATGTGAAAATGTTAGAAAATTTGGTAGTGATGAAGACATGAAGACAAATAAGAAACACTTTCTAGACTGGAGGACATACAGTATTTACACAACATGCCAAGGTTTGTGAAGTAACATTTGAGAGCTCTGATTTAGCTTCATTTGGGGAAAGATCCAAGGCCAAACTGAAGTGAGTCAGTCAGTGCCAAACACTGCTGAATCAGGTGATGGTGTCAGATATGCCCACATCTCATTTCTAAGAGTGAATGAAGAACACAAGAAACAACTTGAAATATAAAAAAAAAAAAACAGCTACAATTTTTGTATGCTATCAAAGTAATCACATTAACATCCTGTTATTATCTTTGTTGTTGCTAAAATCATGAAACATACTTTATTCTTGGGGCTTATTACTATTATATTTAATTAGTAATTTAACCAAAGTAAAATGTATTTGTTATGATATAAAAACTACAAAAAGTTACCAGTTCGTCGTGTATATGCTGTTTAGCTACAACCATGATTATGAGCAACTGCTTATGATTAAATATATTATTATATTATGCTCAAGTGTTAATAGGATTGATTGATCTCAGATTTAAGTTTTTCTAACAGAAGCATTTGTACACAACATATGCCATGAGCCCCCGCGAATATCTGCATTACCAAACCAACATGTCTACTAGTCAACATATTCAGTGTTGCACGTGTTGGCTGTAGGCTAATGTTCTCCAGAACAAACACAGAATGAATCTATGGTAGAGGACAGGGGGAAACAAAGGAGTAACCTACGCTCTGTCTGGGGACAGGATGTGTTTATGCTTTTTGTGTTAAGAAATACTACACATAGCACTTCTAAATCATGTCATGTCCCGACCCCGCCCTATTTATGACGCTGAATGTGAAAACTGCTGTTAAGATTTCTGTTAAGCCATTTGATTCATGTTTTTTAAGATTACTTGTGTTTGTTTATGAGTATAGGTGTGAATACTTGCCCACAGTCTTTAGACGACTGTTCAATTACACTCATTACTTTTTTTCAAATCAAAAACACTAAGGGGAGGTGAACAAACTTTGTGTTTGTTCATTAGCAAACAGTGTGTAAATAAGCAACCTGCATTGTCTTCAGCATTTCCCTGACACTTTTTACGTGTAATCCAGTAGGACATAGGACTCACAGTAGACACAGACACATACAGCCACTACACACAGAACTCACCGGCCCAACACTATTGATTTTTTTTTATCAGTTTTTCACTCACTGAGTAGTCATCAGGCAAAAAAAACATTTTTTGTGTAAAGTTTGATTTTATAAAAGTATCTCCTCCTCCTCTTTGTTCACTTTGCAGGTCTGACCTGCTTTGCCTGGAATCCCAAAGTGTCTTGCAGAACGATCCTGTAGAAAATGAAGGGGATGAAAATTGGCTTTGCATTGCACCACACTCAGTGGGTCTTCATAGTAAAAAGCCAGGTGTTAGCAGATATGTCTAATTAGCATTTTAAGTTTAATGTTCATGACTTTGCAGTCAAGGCCCTTCAATCAGATTCAGTTGGGAGTACAAATATCTTTTCTAAAATGGTCAAAAATGAAAATCTAGAAACAAAAAAACATCTTCTCCACTGTAACACTTAACATGGAAAATGATAATGTATTCCAATAACAACTGCAGTCTTTTGATGGAAAGGTGCAGATGGGGAGGTTTATGTTCATGTTCATCTAACAGGCAGGTTAGACAACATGTAAAAGGCAGAGAGCCACAATCTCCTCACATGCAGCAGTAAAAAAAAGGTTCGGGAAAATATTCACTCCGTGCAGGTGTAAAAATATTGGAGCACAAAGGAGAGTGTGACTGTTCTGACAGTTCTGTGATACATTTTCACTGACCGGTCACAAGTTTGTGGAACCACATGATAGACGGCACCGTCGCCCAGAGGTCACAGGGTCTGTCCTCCCAGAGAGTTTATGTGCTCCACAGTCCACAATGTCCCTGAAGAGTTTCTGACCCTCTGGTTGCGAGGGGAGTCATTCACCTTTGACCTCTGTGGAAATTAACTCCACGAGTGCACTGCATCAATCTCACGGTGAAGTATCAAGGATATGAAACGTAGACTCTTCAGATTTCAAAAAGAAAAACCAAGGAGTCACTGCTGAAAGGACTTAGTGTTGTGTCCATCCAGCTTTTATTTTGAAACTAAAACATGCAGGTGTTTCTCTAATTAATGCAGAAGGTTGTGAATCACCTGAAAAAAGTGATGATATTCTGATAAATGATTTAGATATGAATAAATGAATGCAGTCATACAAGTTGTTATAAGCTGACTTGCAGAAATAACACAATAATTAGTTGGGGGATGTGAAAAAGATGTCAGAATAAATTGATAAATTGAAGGTGATGTGGTAATGATGTTGAGGGGAGCAGTGAGACTAGAGACTAGCAGGACAGGGGGAGGGAGGACTGGACAGAGCAGACTGGAATGAGCTCAAGTCTCATGTTAGTGCTACCTTAAACTGCACATTATAGTTGTCTAGCTTTGATTTAAACCAGCCTCTTTGTTACTGTTCTTTGGTTTAACTCACACCTTATTGCTATATTTTATTTCATGCAGTCACAAAAGAAATGCCCTCAGAAATAATCTGCGTCCACACAGACGTTCTGAGATGTGTGGGAACATTAGTGACGTTAAGAGTCAGGATATGACATACTGCATCCCAGGAGTCAGACAAACAAGAAGGGCACTACAGTTTCTCCTATATGCTTGTACCACACATGTTATGTAAGGCATAGTGGATTGTAAACAGCGGGGATTAAATTGGCTGGGAGTTGTAATATTAACAAGGAGGTTTTGAGGTCAACGTAATCAGACAAGTTTCAAATCCTCACGCTGCCTGGCTGGGAACCGGTGGCTTGTGATGGGCCGTGAATCCTCTGTATGCTGATGTAAACATGCTGGTGAAAAATGGCAACAAATTATTCCGTTTGAATGTATTTACTTGAATATATTTATCTATGTATTACACTTCCTGATTCTTGTCTTTTTTTCTGACTGAATTTGACTTAGCTGCTTCTTCACATAAAGCACATATGCTGGGAGGACACTCAGAATACAGTTACTGTACATTTGATTAGAAGTACTAATATCAACTTTCTACTTCATATTGTATAATTGTCATAATTATGTGACATGCACTTACCACATTTATTGTTATAGAGTTACACTTTAAATTCTAATAGCTGTCCTAACTTAGATAAACTAGTTACCTTAACTATATTAGTTAATAGTTAGCTATTATTAATATTAATAGCTATATTGGTTAAAAAAATTTACATCTTACTAGTTTTTATCAAGTTATAGTTAATTGCAGTGTAAAAAAAAAACATTTATTGTTGTTTTGAGTGAAGCTAACTTGAAACAATCAAGCACAGTAAAAATTAAATTAAGCAATCGCATTAATAGACCAGTGGGAGGCAGTAATACAAGAAACTGTGAAACAGAGAACTTCACCTTCGCACAATTAGGATCCAGCACTTCACCGACTCATGTAGTTGGAAAGCGAAGAACAATGACCTTTCGATCTCCAGCCCAGTGGATAAATATGTTGGTTAGAATACACACAGTATATTTAATTTGAAATGCCTTTGTTGTGAAGTTATTCAAACTTAGCTGTAAGTACGCTAAATAAGCTTTTGTTAGGACAAATGACAATTCCTACTTCACTTTACTTAGTTTTTTAAAGCTTTTGGTTTTAATTAAACTATACTCGGCAGTACAGGAACAAACGGACAAAGAAAGACACTAGAGCATTGCTGTTTTTGTTTTTTAATTATATTTGTTGTCAATAACAATAGATAACATGTCATGTCGTTTAATCATATTCTACACACATTTTCCTATTTTACATACACTCACTTTACTACGTGCACCTCTGCAATAAAATAAAGATAAAAATATATTTTTTTGACACTATCATAGAATAGTTAATAGAGTTATATAAATTACACCGTGTAAATTAACACTGGTGTTATAGTAATGCTGTTGAACTGGACTGCATTAGAGTCAGTGGTGTTTCTGATATTCCCGTATCATTGTCGTATCCAACAGTGTGATTCTCACATACCTGACCTGACAAAACTGTAGACGAGTGGTCTGAGTCCTCCGGGTGGCCCAGTAATTTATGCAGTGAAACAGTCAGTCTGGACATGTTTCTGAAATTAGACTGAGGTACATGGATATACTGCAGATTCTGCCTATATGAATAATCGTCACCGTTCTGCTGATATGGGTGCTCGAATAATTAATTCATAGAAATTAATTAAATAATACGATGGCACAAATGACTAATTTGGGTGCATGAAAACATTATTTGTATGCATGAATTATAAAAGCTAATTAGTGCTTATTACCTGAACGTTTCCGATTTGTCGAGGCCCCTAAAGATCAATCTAGCCCCATGCTGACCTGTTGTAATAGATTCCCTTCCCCCCTTCATCTCTTTCAGACATGTCAGACAGACCCACTTTGATCCATAGTATCTCCACGGACAGCCATGGTGAATGTCTCTGTTACGGCTGGCAGACACACAGAGTGGGGAGATTAGCTGAGCAGATAAAGCTTCTGTTTCGCTGCATCACTGGATAACAAAGGCGCTTCTCTTTTCCACGGTACAACACACAGAGCTGAATACTACAGAGCAGCAGAGGATGAAGCTTCATCTGCACACAGACTCTGGAAATTAAGTAAGTTTCCAACCAATGAGGCACCAGAGAAAATGATAAATCTCTTCTATACTGGCTGTTGGTCCAGTAGCCTTTGTACTGTAGACAGAGAAAGTAGTGAAATGTCAATTCATTTATATGAATACACTCATTGATTATACATTTAGATGATTCACTTTATAAAGTTCATGTTTTGAAAATGAGACAAATGATGATGAACTTTGTGCTGACATTAGGAGATGCTTTTAAAGAGTACACTGAATACTGAGTCTAATAAGCCACACTTTGTTGTTTTAACGCAGACAGACAGGCCGTCTATGATAAAACCTGATTAAGGATTTTTCTTTTTTTTTTTTGTTGTGGACAGCTGCCACTTGTCCACTGACCCTGCAGTTTTGGATGACGTCTCTGCCAGCTGAGTCACAGCTTGTGGTCAAACAGTTTTTTTCTGATGTGAATCATTTTATCAGTGTGTTATTATCTCAACTTTAAGGTTTTGCAGCATATTACATACTGTAACTTTGAGTTGCATCATGCAGTTTTAACGATGACAAAAATGCTGTATATTTGTTGAGATGCAGGTAAACGTCCGAATGATGACACGAACCTCTCGTTTGGAGGTAAATGAGGTACAGCACAGTCTCAGTCCTTGGAGAATACATTAGATGTGCTTCTCTGTGCTCCTCCTGGGCCTAATGGGGCTTGATGATAGCAATGCTTCATCTCAAGGTGGACCTGCTTTTATCAGTCAGAACAAAGAAGCTCGCTGTGTAGTATGGCCTCTGTTGATGACAATGTAGTATTAAACAAGAGCTTTTCTACGCCCCACTGAGCAATCTGACATTGGTCACAGAACATCTAGAAGTAAACATGGAAATAGGTCATCTGTTTGCACTAGACACTAGAGATTTATAATGATACAATTCATTTCCAGAGACACATCCCAATGATCAATACCTGTTATTCTCATGATTTCACCTGCTCATCCTTCACCTCAGACCCACCTCCTCTTCAGGCTTTGCAGACGGGGATCAATGTGTATCAGTTCTCATAAACAGTGATTTTTTTATTCTGAGTGTTCAGTCAGTGGAGCTGGATTTCTCAAACTGAATGATCATTAACTGACACTAACAATCATAAGGACGAGTTCTCAATTCACAAACAAACAACATGGCTGCTACAATACCAGCCTCGTTTTAAAGGAGACGGTAGTATCATAAAACTACGCACATAAAAATATCAGCAATCACATTGTCATTTATTGCAAGAACAAGAAGATTAAACTTAACTTCAGACGAAGAAAAAAGAACAAACGAACCCGACTAGATATAAAATCTTAATGTTGAAATTAATATAATTATTGAAGTAATTTTCTTACACTACCATCATCTTCAACAGACATTTCCATTTCTGTCACGGCCTGGTGGACCACGATTGGACGCAGGTATCTAGGTATCAGTCAATGACATGAAGGGAGGAAACACTGGGTGGGGGGGGTCGGGGGGGGGTCTAGCAGCACGAAACTGATCATCCAAGTCTACATTCACCTGTGTCGGAACGTAACACTGAGCAACAGGCAGGCCAAATTTCATATTCATCATTAGAATAAGACAATTTGTTCCAAAAGCCTGGCGACATTGTCTCAATAGACTGCACACAGGAACAGCATGTTGCTGTCTAGCCTACGGCCAATTAACTATCTAAGTAGGTATTGTAGGATATTAGTCCAGAAAGTTAAATAATGAGCTGAAACTCATTAGATGTAGGGTCATTGTCACATTGCTTTAACATTTTTATTGGGTACATTTGTAGTATAGAATAATGTTTATAGATGTTTTAAGGTTACGTTTAAACATTTCAATAAAGCAATAAGTGAATTAATTCCAGCTTTAGCTGAGGTAGAGCTAAGTAAAAGCCTTGTTAGACAATTAGCTCTCACTCTAACAATGAGCATGTTAATGATGCCAAAGTCATATCTAGTAGCTCAAGTCAAGAAACAACATCAAGAAAAACAACATAGAAGATGTCTCTTTATTAGCAGTAATCCCAGAGAGAAAAGAGCTGTGAAGCTGCTTAATAGAGTTTTGAGACAATCCTGCTGATTCCCAGGGGACGAGTCAAAGTCAGAGAGCAGCCACAGAGCTTATTCATTAAAAGTGGGACTTTTTACAAGACTGCTCCTGGTACTTATCAACTGTAAAACATCCCACTGGGCATGTCGCTTTTATTGGAGAGTTGACAGTTGTATATCACGTCCCTTTAAACTCGAGCTCAGGGACGTGCCTTTGGGAAGCTTATGTGTTGCTGTGATTTGTGTCCCTCTCCACTTTATTGGCACTGCACTGTTTTTTTCCACACGTCGTCTCGTGCTACACAACCTGTTGCCACAGACGCTCGAGTAATACAGATAAATAACATCAGTGCTCTTCTTCATCTGAGCAGACGAAACACTTCACACTACTGGAACATGCAGTTGCGTGTCCACATTAAATGACGTGTCGCTGCAGCGTGTTTGGATCGGCTGAAAAAGATACCTGTCCACAGATGTTTTCAACCCCAGAAGTTTAACACAAGGTTTATTCGCTGAACAGCTGGACTTCACAGAGCTCTGAAGGGCTGGTTGGCTACTTATTTGGACTGTTACTGTGAGGTTGCATAAGACAGCAGCTCTTTGATGCTGTAAGTGTTGTATTATTAACCAGAGACAAACATGAAAGGTCAATAACACAGGGAAAGTGCTACTGGCTTAAATCAAACAAAAATGCAAAAAAAGACATACAATCATTTAAACAAGTACAACATTTTGCAGAAGTGTTGGAGTCATAAATAATTTTCAAAGTGAATCATTTCTTTTACCAAGGCTGTATTCAGACAGACATTTAATAATAACACAGAGGTCTGCAAGTTAGCATCTCGATTTCTGAAACTTTGCCTCCCCAAGCATATGTATAAAGACAAGGGAAAAAAAGTAAAGTAAAGTATGACCCAATGATCACCTGTAGAGCGGCTGGTGCATGATCCGGGTTTAAACAACAGAGGCTCACGAGGGAACAAGTCATCCAGTGCAACAGTGGCTCACAAATATATAGAATATCACCTTGTGCTTTTCTCTTCAGTTTAGTTCAAGAATCCTTTCTCTGTTTTTTATGTGTCTTTCATAAAATCAAAAGGAGTTGATTGACACTTTCTTTTTTGGATGCCAACCCAGGTTGTTACCAACCTTGATCTGATATCACTGAATCGGCTAAAAGAGAAACAAATAAAATAAAGTAAAAAGGTTAAAAATACTGATCAATTAAAGCTTTCTTAGTGACCTCGTCATCCAGCTGTTAACTGATGGATTTTCCAGCTGGTTGGTCTGAGGTTAAGAACAGCTATGAAGAACAGCAGACTTCACGCACATTGCAGTCTAGCACTGCACTGATGGGGCTCACAGCATTTTATAAAGAAGCAGATGTTTATAGCATTTGGCATGAACAATTGCCTATTTAGACACTCACTTGACATATTGAATCATGTTTGTGTCTGATGACAATAAGGCTGTTACTCACTGAACTGCAGTAACTGCCTTGTATTTAAAGTATGAAAGTAACTCTCCGGCTGTAGAGCGGTAATTCTCTGTGGGCTTGTCAAGCAAGCGCTTTCAAGCTCTTTCATATTACAGTCATTTGATTCAGTATAAAAAATAAATCTAAAGAGAGCAACCACCAGTAGAAATCTGCTTTTTTTGCTGGCAGTTATGGAGGAATATTTTCATTTTTTCCAGTGCTGTTTTTCCCTCTGCACTCTAAATTAGGGCTTGAGCTGAACAGGGGCAATCTGCACGTTGGTGCTTGCAACAGTCTTAGGACAAACACTGACCACATCATTGGTCACAATACGTTGTGGCACCATTGGACCTGCTGCGGCTGCTAGCTCACTACATACACCTCTTCTTCCCAGTAAAATTACAACACCATGTACAGGTAATGTTAGTTATTCATTGCTCCTTGACGTCCTTACATCACATACAATATTCTGTCAGTCCTATATTTACTGCAGCGACACATAGTAAATTAGCACTAAGATATTTCACGCATGTATTATTAAAATGCAACTTTGAACTATGTAATGTATAATCTGTGTAACTTGAGCTGTGACACAATAATAAACATGGTTTATCGTGAAGTTTTCACACTTCACATCATCTGGAGTGCAGGCCACAGTAATTCATTCATTCATTCATTTTATACTTATTTCCAGGAGAATGATTAGCGTGGTGAGATTTTGCTGAGACATGATTAATTATTGAAATATATGTAATTTATTAATCTAGTTCTTGTCCTGTCCTTTAGCAGAGATTGTAGTGTAGCATGTTGTGTTCTGTGTCTTATGGTAAACTGCTGTTACTGGAATTTGCTGTCAGAGAACAGACAGCTATGACCTTGTCTTCTTTGCAGCTTCGCCGTCGTTTTAATTAACATTATGTGAGAATGAACTGTGATAAATAATCTATAGAGCGATGTCATGTATTAAATTGAGCAAAATTTGTATTTAAACTTCATACCAGCCAGTGAATCCACAACAGACATAAAGAAAACTGCGAAACATCACTGATCTATCAAACAACCATCAAACGCTGTTTATCAAAAGTGTGGAGCTCAACTTCTGACTCATCTGAAAATATTGTTTGTAACATTTAAGAATTTATGGAACCTTGATGTATTTTTTAAGTATGTGAATCCTTTCAACAGGAGGCTTAAGGAGAGACTGCGGGGCTTTAATCAACATGTTGTCAGCGTTGTGCAGCTGAACATTCATGTGTTCAGCTCCGGATCAGCTCTGGATCAGACTGTAAAGTATCCTGATGGTCTGTATGAAATGTCAGTTAAATATCAGGAACATCAGTTCTCACTGGCCGTAATACCCCCTCTGAGTGTGTCTCTTTTACGAGCAGCGATGAAGCGACACAAACTGAGCGAGCAACATCTGGCATACAGATATTACAGTGATCTGTTTCCACCCCTGAGAGAAGAGACTAGTGGGCTGAGGTATCAGACTCTGACACAGGCAGAGAGCTTCTTGATTTTATGGTGAATTATCTGGGTGAAGGCAGTCAGTTTTACTAACCTATTTATTTGTGAAATAAATTTTATAATCTTTGTCTAGCCACCAACACACACATTCTGTACTCACACAGATTGTAAGTCAGCGGTTTTCCATAAATAAAAAACATAAATGAGAATTTACTGACACCTTGTGGCAGATTCTCATCATTACACCTCTCTTAAGTATTAACAGAAGTGTGTATTGGTCTCAAAGATTTAAAGATCTTAATGACAACATTTGAAATGTTGGCCTTTACTGTATGGTTAATGTGATGCATAGATGTTGCTAAATATTAACCAACCCATTATTTAAGACCAGCAGACGTGTCAGTTAGTCCGTGTGTTAATATATATGAGCCTTAAAAGCCTTTACCTGTAACATGCATGTTCATTCTTACCTTTGCTTTCTCTGGACCACGCTCAGCATCAAAGACTTGCATATTGCTAATTACTGCAAACACCTAGTTTGAGATATCACTACAATTACAACAGTTACAACACTTATTTATAATCTTTTTTCATCATTTTTGTCCAGGCTATTTTTAATTTTTGATTTATTTAAAATAATCTGCTGAATCAAAAATCAAAAGTGAGGACAGATTTGTATTTATTTATTTATTTTTTAAATGTCTTTAATTCCTTACTTCAGTCAGTTTCATGTTATTTGAGAGAAAATTCTAGGTTGTTTTTTTTTGTGGGAGGGTGAAAACAAATCTGTTTGTGCGAAATTCCCTTTTCGATCCCCATCAAGCTCAGCTGTAACCTGCACTGTGTTTAGCAAAAGTTACCATGCTAAATTTGGCTGATGAACATTGAAGGCTAAATGTTATACTTGCTCAACATCCGCAAGCTGTGTGTTAGTTTAAAGCTCTCTACCGTGTCACGCCTCACAGAGATGCTACAGCATGGCTGCAGACTCTTGCTGGTTGTTTCTGGACAGCGAAGGAGCTCACAGAGAATACTCTTCAGTTATTATTTTCATGAATGTTATGGTACTTTTTTGTTGTTGGTTATTATAACTGATATCCATACGCGCTGGCCACAGCTTCTTTTTTATGCTGACAATAAACTTGAAATGTGTCTGAATAGAGTTTTCTGCAAAAGTCTCTGCTGTCTGTCCGTATGATCACTGTGTTCCATATTTTCCGTCCTAATATGGTTAACACTCCTCTGCTCTGTGCAAACTTGTCACCAATTTATTGCAACTCAATTTACTTTGACCACATGCTGTTGTTCCACAGTGAAGAAACACTTCACCTTTTACAGCCAGCAATGCAGGATCCTGAAGGAGACGCTAGATTTGAGGTGGGGGATCACTTTAAAGCTACTTAAGAGTGAATTAGACAGATAATCAGGGTTTGAGAGGTTGAAGAGCGTTTATAGACGTGTGTGTGCTCTGTCTGCTTTGAAAACTTTAACCAAATTAGCTAAAGTCAACAGTCAGCGGTACTCTTCTTATCCTATTATGGTTGGGTCTTCTCCACTGGACATTTGGAATTTGAATATCCACACAGGTTTCACTTCACTTTATGTAATGCTGTTTGAAGCAAAGCGCTGTGTACTGGCTTTGTTCAGCACCTGCAGCACCGTATCTGCACGACATCTTGTTCTCACAGCTGACACCAACAAGAAGTTTAATCATTCCAGATTCAAACCCACAGAAATACAGATGAACAGGGCTTGTTTTGTTCTCATGACGTAGTCCATGCAGGGCTTTTGCTGAACTCCTGTGCATCAGATTGACTTTAAGTGGGACTTTTTGTTTGATTGTTTGTTTGCTGATGAAAGCAGCAAATCCTCACAGTCAATAGAAATGATATGTGAAATGTGCAGGTTAGCATTAGTAAGTTACATTCACTTTTCTGTGCAGGTTTAACATTTAGCTGAGACAGTAGTGACCTAACTTCACAAACCTGTTGTCCGTTTCTGACACAGACTGCTTCAAATTAAACAGGCAGATGAAGAGTTTTTAAAATGTTAACATACTTTTTACTTTTCAATGAGAGTGCTGTTCCTACTGCAGCTGTCTGACCAGCTCTTTGTCCCCCTCAGAGTCTGAGGATCGTTGAGGTTTCATCGCTTTTTCTCTGCTGAGCTTCACCTTGGGTTTAAAGCACACAGACACCAGCTCCTTCTGGATCCTCTGCTCCCTCTGCCGCTTCAGCAGAGCCAGTATCTCCCTCCTCTGGTCACCCATGGCCACATACCGCTGTCTCTCTTCCTGTCTTTGCCGGAGAGCGGGGACACCTGGCGGCTCCGCAGCGGCAGCAGCGGTGGCGCCGCTGCGCTGAGGCCGGGACACCGGCAGCCTCTGACGGACATCTGCAGACACCAGCCGGGACTCTAGCGGCGGAAGGAGGGACAGAGAGCTCCACAGCTGCCTGGCATGAGACACGTCCTCTGGAGAAGAGCCGTCGAACACGGTGAAGAGTTGATCGAACTCCTCCTGCTCCTCGACAGACATTTTACTTGTAGCACAGGAAAATTGTGTGAAAAAAAGTGTGAAATTAATTTATCGGTCGATTACACTGAAATAAATGAGGTGGGGCTGTTGGTTAGCGTGGTCACCATGGAAACGATAGTACTACGGAAAGCCTCCGTGTAAACCTTTCAAAATAAATGTATTGTAAGGCCTACACCTTAATAAAAACTGTATTTACTGAAAAGATACAGTTTAACATATAAATGTGAATTTGCAGTGTGCACAAACCAGTCCAAGTTTTGAATAGGCTAACCTAGTACAATAATATGAATGGCTTTATCATTTGCATGATGAATACTGACTCATATAAAGCATTTTTTCTTCTTCTTTTGTCCGCTGAACAATAGGACACATTCTTAAAAGTTACTATACTTACTGTACTATACTGTGCATAGAAAACCTGACCAAGATTAGAATTAGCTCTAAGTAAACAAAAATGCTCAGAGAACGATTTTCTGTAAAGTAGGCTATTGTTAATAAAATTAAGCTGTCAAAGGCTGGTGTTATTATGAAGCAGGATGGTTTCTGTTGTGGTGATGTTTGGGCTGTTATTAGGATGCATTAATGTATAAAGCATATCTGTATGTATAATGATGATGCTCATGCTGGCTGATGAACGCTAAGCTAATTTGAACTACAGTTTAATTTAAGAAATGGTCTAATATATATTGTAAACTTGTATTTTAAACTTAACCTCAAAACAACCAAAATATTGATTACAATCTTTAAATAACTTACATTTCAAGACTCTTAATTTGAAATTAGATTAACCGCACCTCCTGATTGCTGGCTCGTGCGCTGCAGATAACTTTAGGAAACGAGGCGGGTCGCGCGCGCGCGCGCTACGCTCCACCCCCAGGTGTCGCGGTCCTGTTTAAAAAAGTGTGAAGGAGGAAGGACGGCATCATCATCATCATCATCCTCCTCACCGTCATCACTTGCTTTACCTGAGGTGATGCTCTCATTTCAGCCTCCATCCTGCACTGACGACTGAAGCTCTGCGCGGTGAGTCTCTTTTACTAATCCAACAGTTTTCATGCAGTTTTACTAAATTTACTCGTTAAGCTAAAGACTCAGAATTACTTCACATTTGGAATAAAAGTACAGTTTCTGTCACTCCTCATGTTGTACAGAGCAACATATTACATGTGTTGTTGAAGGGAACAAGTAGATTAAATTCTAACTGAATCTATTTAAAAAATAGTAATTCGACATTAATAGTCTGCTCTATGAATTGAAAACTATAAAAGTGTTTTAAAAAAGTTTCAGGGTGGTATTTTAATCAGTTTTCTTTTCTGCTGACTGACTCACAGTCACTTAAAGTATTACATTTACAGGCAAATATGGCTAAAATATCAAAGACAGATGCTGTATACTAGTGGCCACACATGGACGCACCTTGTGACATGTCACCATTTTGGTGTAAATGGTAAGCTTGGCTGGACACATGAGCTGCACCTTATAAGGTAGCATGCCTGCTAAGTGCCTAGCATCCCTCCTGAGCTACCCAGCTACCAGGAGTAAAGGGTTAGCCAAACATGGGCATTCCAGCATGGCAGCTCACTTGTTTGATTACAGGGGTTATCTGTGCGCTGCTTTTCATGTTTTATTGCCTGCTGTTCAATTGGAGGTCAAAGCAGCCTTGTGACCCACATGAAGAGACAGAGGCGAGGATAAGTGAGTAAGTAGCTCGATGCAAACCTAGGGAAATGTACTGCAGCTGTTATCAGCAGTGATCTGTCAGATAGTTCATGAAAACTAAATGTAAGCGATGTTTGAGTCATAGAAGCAGAAGAAAGACTTAGAAAAGATAAGTTGATGTGTCTTTTTTATTGATGCTCGTTTGTTCACCTCACATCTGTGTTTTCTGTGTGATGAGGTGTAAAGAAGGAGCTGTATACTTACACACATATAAACTCAGCTCAGCCTGTGAAGATGAGTCAGGGATAGTTGATTAGTCGGTCAGCTGAATATAATGTGCAAATACTTTGATAATTCATTAATAATTCATTGTTTTAGTATTTTTAAAAATTAAATATGCCAAAAATAACTTTTTAAATGTAGAAATATTGTTCTGGCTTATATGTTGCAAACTAAATATCGGTGTAAACATGTAATGTAGTTTTTGGATGTGGGAAGATAATGAACGTTTTCACTCTTTTGTGACATTTTAAAGACAAAAACCATTAATTAATGAATTGAGAAAAAGTTGGAGAGATTCCTTAGTAATGAAAATAATCAATACTTGCAGCTCTAATAGAGACAAAAAATTCTACAAACTGTTGGAAACGTAGGATCCATAATTTGTGAACTTTGACCTACAATATGGCCTAAAGTCATGATATCTGGACCTCTGCTGAGTGAATTTAGAGTGTTTAAATGTGTCTTGTCATAAAAATACTCAATCACTAATGTAGCTCTATATGCTAGTATTTAGCAAAACTTATACAACATGGATTTTATCTACAGGAGATAGTGTGAAAAAGTAGAAAAAAATAGTGAATTATTATTATGCGCAAAAATACAGGCGCTTTCTTCAGTGAAACTGTTGTAGCCTTACTGGTGGAAAACTCAATGTTTCACAATGACAGAACAACTTTTTGTAGTGTGTGATTTCTGTGGTTGTATGTTAACAGGTCAGAGGTGAAACACAGGTCAGAGGTCAACTCAACTCCCATCACTGCACCAGAGGCTGAGCCTGTCGCCAGCGACGATCCAGACATCAGCTCGGCTTCCTCTGAACCGACCGACATCGTCTCCGACGCCCCCGCCTGTTCGCCACAGCTCAATTCAGCTCCTAACACTGACACTTCCAACATGGCTGACCCGGCCGCTGACGACAGCAAGTACCTCTATCTGGAAAATGATTTTCGCAACAGTGGGGTGGCACAGGCTGACTGGGCGGCCAAGAAGATGGTGTGGGTGCCATCAGATAGGGAGGGCTTCGAGCCGGCCAGTCTCAAGGAGGAGAAAGGTGATCAGGTAATGTGAGGATGTCACTGTTATCTCATGATGCTGCAGTAAGGATTACTCAGTCTGTTGTCATTAAGCAGATGCATATAAGGGAAATTTGTGTTATCCAGGAGAAATCCACTTGGGGAAAGCAGATTTCTTTAATCACCTGTGCTCTGAATACATAAACCGGGTTTCACACTTTTATAACACTTAAGAAATCAGACACTTAAGTGAAGGCACAACTAGTCACTAATGACTTTTCAACAACTTTTTTTTGCAGACTAGAAAAATCTTTTCTTACATAAATCACATACTGTAATTATCATTCTCTACTAAATTCTTCCAACAAGAGAGCAATTCCAACAAACGCACATTTGAATTCATAAAAAAAAAAGATACATTTATTAATAACACTTTTTTATTTGTTTTATTATTATTAATATATTTTTTTTATTATAAATTACATTGATTCTGCTTTTGACTTTTGAATCTATTGGTATACCAATAATTACTAGATCTTTCACAGTGCGGTCTTTACTGCAGGTGCTGGTGGAGCTCTCCAATGGTCAGAAGTTGACAGTGAACAAAGACGACATCCAGAAGATGAACCCGCCTAAGTTCAGTAAGGTGGAGGACATGGCCGCCCTCACCTTCCTCAACGAAGCCTCCGTCCTCCACAACCTGCGAGAGAGATACTTCTCCAGCCTGATCTATGTGAGAAACAAACACTTATTTGTAAAATTTATAGCTGTAAAAGCTGTAAGGACCCTGACAGAACCACTAACCTAATCCTTTAAGCTGTTGCTAGATGTGACACACACATATGCAGGGGGAGAGAGAGTTTAGCACAAAGAAAACTGAATAATTGAGCCAAGGAACAGGAGACTCCAGCAAATTATAGAATACTGTGTATATTTACTTTATACTGCATATAAATACTGTGTATACACAGTATTTCAAAAATTGTAAAACTGTATTTAAAAAAAACAAAATCATAATTTATAGTTAATGTGACTATAAAGTCACCACACATTGCTTTTAAAACAGCATCAATTCTTCTTGGTACACCTTAGGTAGGTTTCACCATGATCAGGGTCTTGCTATGCGGGATATAGTGGGTGTTACAGGACTCCTTGTTCTTGTGTCTGAAGACAGTTCTTTATTACTCTGGTTGGATGTTTGGACTTGTTGTCATGCTGCAGAATGTATTTGGGACTGACCACGGGTCAGCATGATGGATACGAATACACGGTACTGTACATACCGTTCTTCTTGAGGGAAGAAGAACGGTAGGCAGGTGCAGTTCAGCAACAGAATATACTTTAGTTTTGCTTTCCTAAGGTCAGATGTTGGGCCCACACGTGCCAACTAACTTCTCCTTATAAATCCCTGGAAGCCCATGTTGACTCCATGTTCAGGTGGAAGGTCTTTAGCTCAGACACTGTGCTCTCTACATAGACCTAGATGATGTACTGAAAGGATCAACAGCTTATGTTTTTGTTTTTTCAGTCAGTCTTACAAAGTCTAATAAGGTACAGGATGTAAAAATTAAAATCCAAGCTTACTCATGTAGTACACACTGCCATGAAGATCACTGGAAGTTAAGAGCTCCAGTCCCTCCAGTCCTTATATGATCAGACAGTGTTTGAGCAGCCAAAAAAAATCTCATAACCTGTCTGCATATGAGCTGTTACCCTCTGCAAGCTGATGCAGAGTCACAATATGTGAACTTAATGTGTTAGAAAAATACTCATAAATCTACAGTGTAGCCAGCTGTAGGGTTTTCATGATTTAATCATGTGAATCTATTTGTATAACAGTATAGTGTGAGGGCTTGGATAGAACGTAAAGTCTTGTGTAATGTGTGTATTCATGGGTTAAGCTTTAAATATATCTTAGTTATTGTTAAACAGGGTACAAGCTGACTGGGGCATTTCATGCAGCAGAAATTAATACTTTTTTTATAGTGGTAGTTCGCATCCTTTGATCTAGTTTTATGTTTTCAGTACTGATTATTTCTGAATTTAAAATATATAATATATATTATAATAAATATCGAATATTAGAATTATTTGGCTTTTTTTTTCCAAATAATTGCTTAAATCTTTATCAGTTTATCAAAACAGATACAGAGCTTTTGTTTACTGACCAGTGATTTAAACGATTGTTTTAGCTGCATTGTGTTTACGGCATCATAAATTCCCAGACTGGCTAATTTATTGGAAATAAAGTAAAAGCATAAAAACATAAATGTGGAAACACGTGTACGATACCTTCATATGTTGCTGTGTCATATGTGCCAAAATGATGCATTCAAGTCCAGCTGGGAATCTTTAAAGCATTTCATTACAATCTTTCTTTGTTCCCCTATTTCTTATCATCTTCATATAATCATAGAGTGGAGGAGAATCTGATGTCTTTCAAAACATTTGGATTGAGTTTTAGATCAGTCACACATGTCTAAAGTTCAGTCCTCCTCATCTGGTTGTCATTTCAGATGCCTGTTAACTAACCACTGACACCTGTTTGCAGAAAAACAAAAATGTATATAATTTTAACATGGAATTCAGGTCACCTAAAATTGAGACTTTTTATAGATTCACAGTTGACTACAATGGTTATATCTGGCTTGTTCATGCTATAGACACCCTAAGTCTAGGGAGTAATAAGTAATAACAACATGAGGCATCAAAACAAGTAGGTTATATAAAGGGAATGTGAAATCAGTGATGCTATTTAAGTATTACAGAAGCCCTGAGGTTCTCTGTATGACGCTAGACAATGTTCACATTACATGTAGACGATGTGTCTCCAACACAGGAAAGTCATGGACATTAGAGAAATGCATTGCAGGAGAAGTCAGAGAATCAGGTTTTATAAATGCACAGCTTTGTAGGAACATTTTGAAATAGACACACTGGAAGAGTGCTGAAAAATGACTGAACTGCTCCGGCTCTCCCTCCAGACGTACTCAGGTCTGTTCTGTGTGGTGGTGAACCCTTACAAGATGCTGCCAATCTACTCTGAGAAGATCATTGATATGTACAAGGGCAAGAAACGTCACGAGGTGCCGCCGCACATCTACTCCATCACAGACAATGCCTACAGGAACATGATGCAAGGTAACTGATGTGCCAACATGTTGTCAGCGTGTTTTTTTATGGATAGTGGAGCTTAATTACAAGAAAGGAAACTTCTACGCTGTAGTAGCTCCTGGGTAATTGATTGGCAGAGGGCAATGCCAAGAAAACGTCACACTACACACAAAAGTGAATGTTGAATTGCTTCATAGCACCAAGCAGCAGTACGCTTCAAAATACTTAACACTGAAACAACAAACACATTTTTACCTGAGCTGAGTTGAATGGTGGCAGTGAGGGGCCCGCAGAGCGTGCCGCCTGGTCTCCGGATGGTCCACCGGTGACCTTAGACCACTGTACTTTCCATTCAGCCCCACAATGGCCATACATGGAGCAGTGAGACACGATTACAGCAAAGGAGCCCTGCATCCACCTGCTATTTTTAGACGATATGAGTGATGGAGGCTAATCTCCCTCTGAACGAGATCTCAGAAAGCTCTCGTGTCCGAGTGAAGCGGCCGGCGCCACCTCAGAGTTCATGTTTGGTCTGTTCAGCTTGGCTTCAACTAACGAGCTCAGCTCAGTCAACATTATTTCCCCCGTTTTAACACCCCTCTCTCTACTACTCTCTCTCTCCACAGACCGTGAGGATCAGTCTATTCTCTGCACGTGAGTCAAAACATCCAATACTTAACCTTTTTTCATCTGACTGTGCGTGTATGTGTGCGCACACACATTTGCAATCTAGCAAACTCAGGTTGGATATTGACTTATATTAGTCTTAACTATGACCTCCAAACCTTAACCTGACCTTAGAATTAACCTCAAACTTTAATTGTTTACACTGTGGAGATGCCAGTTCACAATATAGTGACTGTAGGAATTAGGATTATTAGGATTTATATCCAGATTTACAGTATGTATTGATTATTTACACAAGTTTACTTACTGAAATATGAGTTTCATAAATACACAGTTTACTACTATAGCAGGCAAGACACACAAATGTCAGCAAATATTGGTGAACATGCTTTAAAAATACTTAATTATATTGATTATCAATTTTTTTGCAGATTATCATGTTAATCGAGTTCTTGATTAATCAGCTAGTTGTTTCGGTCCTTATCTTCTGGACATGAATTGAATATTGTCACAAAATATCAGCCTCAATTAAAAGCACACCATTTACTGTTTCTTATATTCCAACTGATATTTGCTCTGTCATCCTCCCATTTTTCATTCTGATGTCTTCACCTTCACTGTGTCCCCCAGAGGTGAGTCTGGAGCGGGGAAGACAGAAAACACCAAGAAGGTGATTCAGTACCTGGCTGTTGTCGCCTCCTCACACAAGGGGAAGAAGGACGCCAACCCTGTGAGTAGAAATGTCTATGTGCTTTCAGAAAGATGAAGGATTTTTCTGTGGAAAAAATGTAAATATAACACAACAAGTAGCTGAATTTTACATAGTGCAGGTTGTGGCTTAGTTAAGGTTACATTTCAGAGGGGGTGAAAGATATTGTAAAGCTGCTCTGGCCTGCTCAGTTAGCTCCGTTATCATCCTGTAACAATTTTACCTGAGCTTGTGTGATAATCACGATACTTTCTCCATCACTGAAGATCCTGTAATTCAGTTAGTTAAGTTACTGTCCTGTTACTGTTACCTTTCCTTATGCAGAATATGAGTAGTGTAGTGTTGTTTATATTTAATTTAATACTATATAGAATATTTTATTTGATGCATTATCGTGTGAGAAGAATTTCTACGTTGTTAATGTTGATGTTTAAACTGCAGTTGAATTGTGACTGTGTTGAATTACTTTTTACAGTATTATGGTATGTAATATATATCTTATACATAATTTAATTAAACTCAATTTCCATTAGTAAAAATAGGAAACGTGTGGACATATAAAGATTCCTTCTGGTTAATAAATATATATTTTTATGTAATAAATATACATAATCCTTTTTTGTATAACTAATCTGAAATGAAATTCATGAGATTCAGTGATGGATTTCTTCAATTTATTAAACATTTGTGCTGTTCAGTGATGAGTTGTTGTTTTACATTTTTATTAAACTCAACTTCTAAATGTTTGGATTAATATGTTAAAACATATTGTACAACCTATCCAGATAAAAATGGTTTTGATGCATCTGAATACAAAATACTAATTATCCTGTACATGACAGGATTTAGTTGCTGCAGCTAAGACCAAGGTGAGGACAGAACATTTGTTGCTGCTGTGCTGCTGCCGGGGCTTCAGATTTTTGATCAAACTGACTGGAAGCATAAAGAATCATAAGAAAAGCAGAACAGTAACAAATTAAAATATGCTGTTAATAATAAAGGGCTGTAGTTATGGGTGACTGACGTGTGACTTAATGCTGATTAGAAGTAAAAGCTGCTGCTCACTCAGCTGCATTTAATCCAGCAACGAACCGTCTGGTTTGTGTGGCTGAGATTTACTGATGCTTGACCCCTGGTCCTGCTGCCCTGCTGCATTTCAGGCTGTTATGTGGGCGTCCAGTTTTGGGGAAAGTTAAATGTGCACAGATCAAAATTCTTGTGACAAACTTTTATTTTATCCTTTCTTCCTGTTTCTTACAGCAGCAGCAAGGGAATCTGGCCTATGTGAGTATGAAACAGTATTTATGTAATGTCTGCGCTCACTGTTAAATGCACATGCATGCGTGTATGAAGAACGTAGACCGATGTGAAGCATCTTCATGTGCTGTAGGGGGAGCTGGAGAAACAGCTGCTGCAGGCTAATCCCATCTTGGAGGCCTTCGGAAACGCCAAGACCATCAAGAATGACAACTCGTCGCGATTTGTAAGTGCTTTAATCACTCGTAAGTCAACACTCACGGTTTGTCACAGTTTATTCTTTCAGTAACCACAGTCGACATGTTGACCTGTCCACAGGGAAAGTTCATCAAGCTCAACTTTGATGTGACCGGTTACATTGTTGGAGCAAATATTGACACCTGTATCCTTTTTTTTTCCACATTCAATTTTAATTTCAGTCTTTGTCAAACTTTGAAAATGAAATAAAAACACAATAAACAATCATTTGTGAAAACAGAAGTGGTGATCTGCTTAACTTTGTCCTGACCTGATCAGACCTGCTGGAGAAGTCTCGTTGTATTCGTCAAGCCAACACTGAGAGAGCATTTCACATCTTCTACTACATGGTGGCAGGAGCCAAAGACAAGACGAGGGGTGAGCAGATTAAAAAACATTGGATCCAAATGCACTTGACACTTTATGAGCATTACTTAGATTAAATTAGCCCAGTCTGGTAGTTCTCACCTCAATGAACATTAAAATGTTATGTTTTCAATCTTTGTTAGCCTGAAAAAACAGTTTTATAAATTACTTTCTCTGTGAGGAGTGTCAGGTCGCTATCACAACCGATACCAACATTATTAAAGCAGTCGAGCTGAATAAGTGGACACAGGCCTGGTCAATGGTAGGGTAAATTGATTTTATGTATTTTATATAGGTTACAGCAGTTTTTAAAGCTAACAAATATTAACTATAGGGTTAAAGATAGCAGAATGAAATAAGTTTGCATAGAGTGTTATCTGTGTGCCATGAAGGATAGAGTATAAACCTTTTGTTAGAAATAGTGTCTGAACAACACACCTCGCCTCAGTTTTGACATGATAATATCAGTATTAACTATGTGTTTACTGTAATTTTGTTAGCAAGCGCCCTTTATCATGTCGCAATCGCATATCGCAATATTGATCTCAATTTCGTTTTTCCCAAATCTGTTCCATCTAATGTTTGCTCTCCTGCTCAGACTGAGAACTGAAAACCTTTCTTCTTGCTCTTCTTTTACCTGCTCCTTTATGTGTAAACAAAACGTTCTTTCTGTGTTTAGAGGAGCTGCTGCTGGAGGACTTCAACAGCTATCGTTTCCTGATCGCTGGTCACGTGGAGATTCCTGGTCAGGAGGACGACGAGATGTTTGTTGAGACTCTGGAGGCCATGGAGATTATGGGCTTCACTAGTGAGGAGAGATTAGGTACACGCTGCTCAGAGCTCATCACAACTCACTCCATGATCACACTCAGGATCTTTGTTCATTGTAACGCATTGTGCTCTGCCCAAATAGATTTCACATGTCAAACTATTTTCTAAGATTGTATGAACAGACGTTGTGGACACATCAGACAGACGAACCTCCTGCTTACTACTGGTTTACTGACCGTGTCTTTTTGTTTTCTTCTTCCTCACTGCAGGGATGTTAAAGGTGGTGTCCACTGTGCTCCAGCTGGGAAACATTAAGTTTGAGAAGGAAAGGAATAGTGAACAGGCAACCATGCCTGACAACACCGGTAATGATTAAAAATACCTCAGATCACCAATTCCTTTAAATCAGCCTCTAAACCCTACATTATCCTATTATTATGTGATTTTACCTGTCAACACAGCTGCCCAGAAAGTGTGCCACTTGCAGGGCATCAATGTGACTGACTTCACCCGCGCCATCCTCACCCCCCGAATCAAAGTGGGCAGGGAGGTGGTGCAGAAGGCTCAGACCAAGCAGCAGGTAATCTTTCAGTGTTATGTTGCCTCACTATTCAATAACGCAGAATTCTGAAACTGCAACACGGACCGTTCTTCAACTTTTCCTCTCTCCCCTCAGGCTGATTTTGCAGTGGAGGCTCTGGCTAAGGCCATGTACGAGCGTCTGTTTCACTGGATTCTCGCAAGAGTCAACAAGACCCTGGACAAGAGTAAGAGGCAGGCATCGTCCTTCCTGGGCATCCTGGATATCGCTGGCTTTGAGATATTTGAGGTGGATGCTCACTGAAATCAAACATTTACATACTGTACTATCAAGCGTTAATCTCTAATGTCACAATCACCTGCTGCCTTTCTCTTCCTCAGGACAACTCATTCGAGCAGCTCTGCATCAATTACACCAACGAGCGTCTGCAGCAGCTCTTCAACCACACCATGTTCATCCTGGAGCAGGAGGAGTACAAGAGGGAAGGCATCGAGTGGAACTTCATCGACTTTGGCCTCGACCTGCAGCCCTGCATCGAGCTCATCGAGAGACCGGTCAGCACACATACATGACCTAACATGCTTTTTTTTTAACCAAGAGTTGGATGAATTTATACATTCAAGTGTGTTGTGTCTGTGGAGGCGAAGACAAAGCGAGAGCGAAACAAAGAGCGTAACGTAATAAATACAGTGCAGCAGTCATAATATTCACAGTCTTCATTAAACATCCAGATTTGCAGATGGATACACTAGTCAAGATAGAATGAGAGTTTTTAACTAAATACATTTGACTTAATAATCAAGGAAATCATATGACTTTTGTGTTAAGTGACTGGAAATCATTGTTCTCAGTAATTGAGAAAACACCAAAGAGGACAGAGAAGTTCATTAACAGGTTGGTAACAGGTTGGATAGGATTCATCTTGAATTGTTCCTGAATTTTCTGCAGGAGCATTTTTCTCTTTTTTAGTCACACACAGTCCATAACTGTTAAAACTCTCAAAGAGATCGACGACACATTTTTGACAAATGAATCTGTATCTTTACGTTTACTTTTCTCACGTACTTTAAAATGTGTTTGTGCCCCATCTCAATTTGTTTTTTTCACCACAAGAACATTAGTTTTTAATCATTTGTAGAAATCTATATGGACATCACAATGAGAGCCAAATGTGCTCCTCTGCTAATGCTAATGCCTGTTCCAACACCAAATGTGAATGATTCAAGTCCTATCAAATAGAGTGACTCTCACTGTGACTCATCAAAGGGGCGTGCAGCTGACTGAAATCATGATAATGTGATCATGTACGATCGCAGATCGAGTCTCTGTTTTCTTTCGTGTCCTGCAGAATAACCCTCCAGGCATCCTGGCCCTGCTGGATGAGGAGTGCTGGTTCCCCAAAGCTACTGATGTTTCCTTTGTGGACAAGCTGCTGAACACCCACACTGGTCACGTTAAATTCTCCAAACCCAAACAACACAAAGACAAACTGATGTTCAGTGTTCTGCACTATGCTGGTAAGGTGAGGATCACTATAGAAGACAACAATCACTGTGACGGTATACTTACATACATTATACATAAATATAGTTCAAACAATAAAGCCAGTGATATGCTAAACATGTGACTTTACATTTTTAGGTTGATTATAATGCTGCTAATTGGTTGACAAAGAACATGGACCCACTGAACGACAATGTGACGGCTCTGCTCAACAACTCCTCCAGCAACTTCATTCAGGATCTGTGGAAAGACAGTCAGTCGGGGGGGGGCATAATTTCTTTTTTACACTATTTTCAGCCTCAGATGTTTAGTAGTGATAATGAAATGTGGTTTTAATCTCTCTTTTTTTCCCTGTGTTAGTGGATCGAGTGGTGGGTCTGGATACCATGACTAAGATGTCAGAAAGTTCAGCTCCCACCTCCACTAAATCCAAAAAGGGCATGTTCCGCACTGTGGGTCAGCTGTACAAGGAGTCTCTGGGAAAATTGATGACCACACTGCACAACACCCAGCCCAACTTTGTACGCTGCATCATCCCCAACCACGAGAAGAGGGTAGGTTATTTTCTGTAAGATAAGCTACAGTTTACAGAGAAGAGATTGTGTCTGTACATACATTCAGTTCAAGCAGGGTGGCTGCTCTGTTGCAGGCTGGTAAGATGGACTCCCACCTGGTGCTGGAGCAGCTGAGGTGTAACGGGGTGCTGGAAGGCATTCGAATCTGCAGACAGGGATTTCCAAACCGCATCGTGTTCCAGGAGTTCAGACAAAGGTGAGAGACCTATGTGGGACCATTTATACTGATTATTATTGTCATTATTCTTTAAAGGCGTCATTGATAGTATTAATAATTCAGTTTGAAGCATAGGCTGTATGTTACCAGTATCTTTGTTAATAATATATATTTGGTCATTAAAAATGGTTGAATGATTTAATTGTAGTTTTGCAGGTCCTCAGGTTAACCACTAGGGAGCACGACAGCCACTATACTATACTAAACGTTGGGTTGAAACTTTCAGAATAAAACAAATGAGATTAAACACACCTCAGACATATAATATTATAAAGATATAGTCATATTATCATGTGCACATGATGTCACGGTAAAATATCAAAGTGGCTGTTCTTGTTTGTAGATATGAGATCTTGGCTGCCAGTGCTATTCCTAAAGGCTTCATGGATGGGAAACAAGCGTGTTGTCTGATGGTGAGCCGGATAAAGCTGGATACTTATCTGTAACAAAATGTCACTTTTGATTAAGTTCTTTAGTGAATAGTAAACATTATTATAATCAGCTGGACTTTCTACCATTATGTTAATAGTTTGACCTTTTTTAATTAATTTCTTCTTCTCCAGGTAAAACACCTGGATCTGGATCCTAACCTGTTCCGCATTGGTCAGAGTAAGATGTTCTTCAGGACAGGAGTTTTGGCACAGCTGGAGGAAGAGAGAGACCTGAAACTGACCGTTGTCATTATCGCCTTCCAGGCACAAGCAAGAGGCTTCCTGGCTCGCAAGTATGGAAAACAATCTGTTATTTGAAATAAGTAAGTAATTATTTTAATTATAAGCATATATGTAACTCATTGATCTGTGTGTGTGTGTGTGCGTGTGTATTTGTGTTTTCAGGGCATTTAGTAAACGGCAACAACAACTCAGTGCTATGAAGGTGATCCAGAGGAACTGTGCCTGTTATCTCAAACTCAAGAACTGGCAGTGGTGGAGGCTCTTCACTAAGGTCTCATACACATACACACTTATTCACTCAGTAATGTCCAGGTTTGTACAGTAAATTAAGGCTTTGCCTAGTTTACATTAGTTTACATTGTTGTTAGTATTATATGAAAAATAAAATATGTAAATGGGCTCTAAACGTTTTCTTGTGTTGATTTAAAACAAAAAAGATTTAATCAGAGAAGATAACAGTCTCGTTATTTCCACTTAAGCAATGTGCAATGTTACAAACTGAGATGTCCTTAAAAGCCCACTGTTCAAAGCTAAATCCTTTACATTTAGGTATCAAGATTGTAAAAAAAAAAAGTTTTATGAGATCTGGTGAGTAAATATCTTTCCCTGTAAATGATACAGAACCAAGTCCTGAATATTCAAGATGAGTAGATTTGTGTGTCTGTCCACGGACCAGGTGAAGCCCCTGCTGCAGGTAACCAGGCAAGAAGAGGAAATGGGTCAGAAGGAGGAGGAACTGAAGGCAGCGCGTGAGGTGGCAGCCAAGGCTGAGACTGAACTGAAGGACATCACCCAGAAACACACCCAGGTGGAAAAAATGCTAATTATGAAACTTTTCTAATCTAATCTTTTCAGAACTGACTGTAAGTCTTTGTTTGCAGCTGATTGAAGAGCGAACCCAGCTGGAGCTGAAGCTTCAGGCAGAGACGGAGATGTATGCCGAGGCAGAGGAGATGAGGGTGCGCCTGGAGTCCAAGAAGCAGGAGCTGGAGGAGGTGCTGCATGAGATGGAGAACCGGCTGGAGGAAGAGGAGGAGCGCAGCAACGCCCTGCAGCATGAGAAGAAGGACATGGAGCAGCAGCTTCAGGTGGACAACACAGCCTCACAAGAGCACCTGTCTTAGTTTTAGCATTTTAGAGCTACAAGTAATCTTTTTTGACCCGCTGTCATTCTGCAGCTCATGGAGGCCCACATAGCACAGGAAGAAGACGCTCGTCAGAAACTCCAGCTGGAGAAAGTGGCTGTGGAGGGAAAGGTGAAGAAACTGGAGGAGGACATCCTCCTCATGGAGGACCAGAATAACAAACTGCAGAAGGTATGAATGAGCAACTTTATGTAATCAGATCTCAGCGGCCTCCTTATTAGCTACGCCTGTACGGACCTATCCAGCAGCTCTGCCATGAATTCATAATAATATTATTATTATTATAATAATAATAATTTCTTAATTTTATTGAATCTGTGATAATTCTACTATATGTTCCTTACGAGGTCATAGTGGGTGGTGGAGTTGCACTGGAATGTATTATATTAAGACGGGGGCAGTGTTTATGCTGTGAGTACCTGCATGTCTGTTTTTAGGAGAGAAAGCTTCTGGAGGAGAGGATGGCTGATTTGAGCTCTAACCTGGCCGAGGAGGAGGAGAAGTCCAAGAACCTGACCAAACTGAAGAACAAACACGAGTCCATGATCTCTGACCTAGAGGGTCGGTCGGCACACTCATAGTTTTAATGCCATCTATTTAGTTTAAATCATTTTCTATTTAGACATCTTCTTTTAGCGTCTTTGGTATTTTAAATCTATCCGAGTTTTTATATTACATACATAAAATAAAATTATATACATAAAAAAGTACAAATTACTTGTATCATACAATAAATACCAATGAAATACACATCACAAGTGTACAAAAGAAATGTTAGAAGATCTTTCTTTCTTTATAATACAGACTTATGATTGAGTTGTGAATATGATGTGTATGTACATGTTTCTGATCTTCTCGCTACACTTTAGATTTATTGGTCTTCAAGCCTAGTAATGTTAATTGCAGAAACCTACAGGATTATGGGTTATGGATACCAAACAACTTTAATAATAAAGTTTTCCTCTCTAATAACTGAAAATAAGGCTGAAGAGATTTTTCATTCTGTATTTGAAGTGCGTCTGAAGAAGGAGGAGAAGGCTCGTCAAGACGTGGAGAAGGCCAAGAGGAAGGTGGAGGCTGAGCTGGCCGACCTCCAGGAGCACTACGCTGACCTGCAGGCCCAACTAGCTGAGCTCCGAGCCCAGCTAGCTGCTAAGGAAGAGGAACTCCAGGCCACCCAGGCTCGGTAAGATTGGACTACATCATACAATGCAACACAGAAGCTACAAACTGTGCTGTCTTGAGGGCCATACTAGAGGAGTGGTCATTATTTCATCTTAAAACCCCAGATTCAAAGGTGAAACTCTCCTCTCAAGTATTTCCCACCCCAGGTAATGTTTTATGTGTCACAGCTTGGAGGAGGAGAGTAATCAGCGTGGAGCAGCAGTGAAGCGAATTCGGGAGTTGGAGGCTCTTCTCTCAGAGTTGCAGGAGGACCTAGAGGCAGAGAGGGCGGCAAGAGGAAAGGCAGAGGCCGCTCGAAGGGATCTCGGAGAGGAGCTGAACGCTCTACGAAGTGAGCTGGAGGACAGTCTGGATACCACGGCTGCCCAGCAGGAGCTACGGTCTGTTTGATCTAATGTAACCGACATATGTCGGTCACATTATGCAATCATTTATGCACATGTGTATGAGAATGAATGCTCCACCAAAACTCTGTATATAAAAACATAGAATGAGCCAATTAGAACCAGTTTAAAATAAATGAATGTGAGATAAACAGTAGATGGTAAATGGCAGAAAGACTCTTTTGAAGATGGTGCAGATGACTAATTGACAGCTTCATCTGCATAGGATGTGCTTTTGTCAGCCACAGACGCGCTGCTGCAGTTACATGTGTGGGTTGCGTTATCGTTGTGGTGATGCGATGTGTGTATGTGGCTTGCAGAGCAAAGCGTGAGCAGGAGGTAACCATGCTGAAGAAAGCCATGGAGGAGGAGGGTCGGAGTCACGAGGCACAAATTCAGGACCTGAGACAGAAACACAGTCAGACTGTGGAGGAGCTTAATGAGCAGCTTGAGCAGGCCAAGAGGGTAACACACACAAACATTTATGAGCCACTGTGACATCTTGGCAAGTTTCATTAAAAAATTTGTGAAGATGCAAACTCCCAAACCTTCCTCTCGGTGCAGGTGAGAGCTGGTCTGGAGAAAGCCAAACAGACTCTGGAGAAAGAGTCTGCAGATCTGAGCGCTGACCTGCGATCACTCGCCAGCGCCAAACAGGACCTGGAGCACAAGAAGAAGAAAGTGGAGGGTCAGCTGAACGACCTCCACTCGCGCTTCAACGAGAGCGAGCGGCAGAGGACTGAGCTGGGGGAGCGAGTCTCCAAGATGAATGTGAGAAATATAAAAGCTAATAAATCAATACTGAAGCGTTTATTGTTTTGATATAAACGCTGCTTGTATGTGGCACCAAAAAGTTAAACATTTAATCGAGGGATGTAGTTGGTCAGGAGCAAATCTCTCACTTCCTCTCTGCCAGATGGAACTGGACAGTGTGACAGGTCTGCTGAACGAGGCGGAGGGAAAGAACATCAAGCTGAGTAAAGATGTCTCCAGTCTGTCCTCTCAGCTCCAGGATGCACAGGTGAGGGACATGAAAATTACAGCGTGTAGCTGTTTATAATATTTACTGTACGAAACCATGAAATGCCATGAGATAAGCTGAGATAAGCAGTGCTTGCGTAAGTTAACATTTTTTCTACATTCCCTTCGCATTTTCTTGTCCCCTCGTCTTTCTCCACCAGGAGCTGCTGTCGGAGGAGACTCGTCAGAAGCTGAATCTTTCCGGACGTCTACGTCAGTTTGAGGAGGACAGGAACGGCCTGATGGAGCAGCTGGAGGAGGAGACTGAGGCCAAACGGGCTGTGGAGAGGCAGGTTTCCAGCCTCAATATGCAGGTCAGTTAGTTCACAAATAACCCAATAGAGACATTAGCTTGGTGACTAACAAAATGATTTCACCTTCTGTCAGCTGTCTGACTACAAGAAGAAGCTGGACGAGATGTCAGCGACGGTGGAGCTGCTGGAGGAAGGAAAGAAGCGTCTGCAGCGTGACCTGGAGGTGGCCAACAGTGAGTACGAGGAGAAGGCCTCAGCCTACGATAAGCTGGAGAAGAGCCGCAGCCGAATGCAGCAGGAGTTGGAGGACGTCCTCATGGACCTGGACAGTCAACGACAGCTCGTCTCCAACCTGGAGAAGAAGCAGAAGAAGTTTGATCAGGTATAACTTTGATAGATCATTGGATTTTGTTGATTTCACTGTGAACACAAACACTGGATTCTGTGCAGAGCAAACAAAGAAAAACTGTGAACCTGTTAATTCTAATGATGAAGATCAGACCTTCCTGCTACTACACAAAGTGTCACTGAGGAAATGTGTTTAGAAAGATTTGTTCCCATTCCCTGAAACATTTCAAAGCCCTTAGTGCAAACTTCCCTTTATTTTCTAAGATTTTCTGTAATCTGTGATCTTTGCTCTGGTTTTGGCTCAGATGCTGGCAGAGGAACGAGCTGTGTCCTGCAAGTTCGCAGAGGAGCGAGATCGGGCGGAGGCAGAGGCCAGAGAGAAGGAGACTCGGGTGTTAGCTCTTACCAGGGCTCTGGAGGAGAACCAGGGTGCTCTGGAGGAGGCAGAGAAGACGATGAAGACTCTGCGAATTGAGATGGAGGATCTTATCAGTTCCAAGGACGACGTGGGAAAGAATGTGAGAGACAACATCCGAACATGAGCAAATTATTTTCTGTTATAAGAAAAGTTTCCATAATTTTTGATAAAATCTTTTTTTCTGTCCTGCATTTAGGTCCATGACCTTGAGAAGGCGAAGCGTGGCCTGGAGTCCATCATGGAGGAGATGAGAACCCAGATGGAGGAGCTCGAGGATGAGCTTCAGGTCGCTGAGGACGCCAAACTGCGTCTAGAAGTGAACATTCAGGCTGTCAAAGCTCAGCACGAGAGGGAGCTGCAGGCCCGAGACGAGATGGGCGAGGAGAAGAGGAAGCAGCTCCTCAAACAGGTGCAGTACAACAGTCCCCGTTGTTGTTCTTTGTAACATTGTGCAACTGGAGGTAAAGTTAGTTTCTTTTCCTAACAACCTGATCTCAGTTTTAATCTGCACAGATTAAAATCATAGAATCTCTCTTTCTCTGTCAGGTACGTGAGCTGGAGGCGGAGCTGGAGGAGGAGAGGAAGCAGCGAGGTCAGGCGGCAGCAGGGAAGAAGAAGCTGGAGGGCGAGGTGAAGGACATGGAGGATCAGCTGGAAGCCACCAGCAGGGGGCGTGATGAGGCCATAAAACAGCTCCGCAAGATCCAGGTCAGCACACACACGTTTACTGTTCATTGCCGTGATTGTCTTTATCTTTAAGATGATAAAAAAATTAAAGGTCTAAAGCTGCATATTAAAACATGATGAGATGATTCCTGTTTTGTTTTTTTATTGTCCAAATGTGTATTCAGTTAACTGGATCTCATCTAGTTAATCTGGGTTTGACATAATAAAAAACATTTTGAACAGATTCACTCCGCTCTTCTTGCAGGGCCAGATGAAGGATCTTCAGAGGGACCTGGAGGACTCTCGTGCAGCCCAGAAGGAGTCCCTCACCTCAGCCAGAGAGTCTGAGCGCAGATCCAAGGCCATGGAGGCTGACATCATCCAGCTGCATGAGGTGAGGTCAAGTGGTCAATCTCAGCACTTAAACTTAAAATAAATAGTGGATTCCCATCATGTAGAAATGTGGTGGTGGTGTTTTTTTAAATGGCAAGCAATCAAGCAACATAAATGCAGGATATCACCAGACTTACATTTTAACCAGCCAGGACATTGTTGTTTTCTAACTTCCTTGTACCAATCCTACCTGCTTCTGTCTGTCCAGATGTTGGCAGCAGCCGAGAGAGCTCGTAAGCAGGCGGAGACAGAGAGAGACGAGCTGTCCGAGGAACTGGCCAGTAACTCATCTGGAAAGTGGGTGTTAATTAATATACACAGCTCAGATCGGACAAATTTGACAGTTTACAAGTGTTATTTTATTTTCCCTTCAAAAATAACTAATCTTAATGAATAACTTTTTAACAGTCTCTTCATCCCATCTCTCCATCCTCTTCCTCCCTTTCTCCAGGTCAATGCTGTCAGACGAAAAGCGTCGTCTTGAGACTAAGATCAGCCAGTTGGAGGAGGAACTGGAGGAGGAGCAGGCCAACATAGAGAGCCTCAATGACCGGCTGAGGAAGAGCCAGCAGCTGGTAGGTGAACAGTTTAGAGGGAATGATCCTGTTTCCTACCTGGATTCATACCATGAGAAAATGGTACCTGGTGCATTTCAAATGCTTCTTATCTGACTGCTGCGGTGCAGGTGGAGCAGCTGGGTGCAGAGCTGGCAGCAGAGAGATCTTCCTCTCAGAGCAGGGAGGGATCCAGGCAGCAGCTGGAGAGACAAAACCGAGAGCTGAAGGCCAAACTGCAGGAGACCGAGGGCCAGGGCCGCTCCAAACTCAAATCTTCCATCGCCACCCTGGAAGCCAAGCTGAGAGAGGTCGAGGAGCAGCTGGAGATCGAGAGCAGGTACTAGTGCATGATGGGAAGCAGAGTTCAAGTACAACCTTACATTTAACCAGGTTAACAAAGAGAGAAAATATAAATTGAACTGAATCACAGTAAGAAGCCGCCTGGCAATTAAATGGTAAGATGATGACGTTTTGCCTCACGCTGTGTAGAGAGCGCCAGGCCAACTCTAAGAATCTGCGTCAGAAAGAGAAGAAGCTGAAAGATTTAACCATCCAGATGGAGGAAGAGAGGAAGCAGATGCAGCAATACAAAGACCAGGTACGAGGCTATATTCTGAAAAGCAGTTCGAATAATACAAGTAAGCAATTACCTGCCAAAACAAAAGCTATTTTTGCCATCGTTTATGCTTTCACACATAGAACTTGTAAATACAACAGCATGTCTTTGCACCCTGCGCAGGCGGAGAAGGGCAACGTGCGGGTGAAGCAGCTGAAGCATCAGCTGGAGGAGGCCGAGGAGGAAGCTCAGCGTGTGGCGGCGGCTCGCAGGAAACTGCAGAGGGAGCTGGACGAGGCGACTGAAGCCAACGACGCCCTCAACAGAGAGGTGGCTTCACTCAAGAGCAAACTGAGGTACTGAGGCTCTCACTGAACTCAGGGACGGACTGAACTTACTGTAACTGGAAATGCGGGGGTCTGAGTCACACAGACAGATGTAAAACACGCCATTAGATTGAGAGAATAAAGAGACACATTGTTTGGTTGCTCACTGCCAGTGATCAGTGCATCAATCTCAATTTTACTCTTAGTGCCAGAGATGATCCTTTGTGATTTTAAATTTCCTTTTCCTCCTCTCATGTCTGGCTGCTCGTGTTTCACACCTGACCTCAGACACTACTGATCTGCAAACTGATTACTCTCCTCTTCGTCACTCTCCTGATGCCTCTGGTTTACAACTGCTCAAAGATTTCAGGGGCTTCTACTTTTTTTTCTTTTTTTCTTTTTAAATCTCGCTTTGCATTAAGCAACCAAGTTCCTGCTGCTCTCTGTTCTTCCTCTGTCCTTCATCTCCCTCTGACCCTCCTCTTCCTCCTCTTTCTCTTCCTCCTGATGGGTTGGGTGTTCCCAGGCGTGGCGGCGGCGGCGATGCAACATTTAGCAGTCAGAGTCCTCGGAGCAGCAGCGGCGGCAGCGTCAGTGCCAGGAGCTTTGGGATGACGGGGAGCATCAGCCGGAGAAGCAACTTCAAAGAAAACTCAGTGGAGCTGCAGGAGGACGAGCCGCCGTCCCCGTCCCCTCCTGCCTGTACCCCCCCTCTTGAAGCCCGCGGGGAGATCTACACGTCTTTCCCCAACGAGTAAACTCAATGTTATCATTGGATTTCACTGAAGTGGCCGTAGCAAGCTGTTCAAGAAACGTGTTGATGCTTTAAATGTAATTTAAAATTTGTCCCTTCACAATATAAACCCCAATGCTCCTGCATAAAGAAACATTATATTGTTTTAAAGATATTTCTATATTTACATTAAATTATTTGGCAACTACTTTGATAGTCAATTGAATCGTGTTCAGAAGGTCCAGATATTGTTTGTGATATGTGAACGTGATCAGCAATGACAGAAGGATGACGTGTGATTTAAACAAAAGTAAACAGATTTTTACTTTGCCTAATAAGTGACCCTAAAGTTAGCTTTGAAGGACATGTGGGGTTTTCCCCATCACTGAGGATTCTTACAGCAGCCACAGAGCTGCTAACACCAGTCTGTCAAATCATGTCCAATGTATCTCTGCTAGTTTTGAATTTTTGTTTTATTGAACGAAGCCAAAAAAGGTGACCACAATTTTCCACGTTTCTGGATAAATAGTTTAAATGACTAATAAATGGATATATATATATATCTTTATTTTAAATATTCCCATGTACCTGTATCTTCTGTTTGTGCCTCTCACGTGTGAACCATTCAAGCCACAAAAATGTTTGAATTAAACAACACTTCTGTTGTATTTTCCACAATCCTCAAGGTTTCTTCTAAACATCTGGATAAAAGTGTCTCCTTTACGTTTATACATGGTTTATCCATACAGAAGATATGAGTTGAAAATAGTTTTCTAATCGTGCATTGGATTTAATATTTCCACTATTCGGATGCTTCGCTCTGTGTCCTGACTGGAATAGTGACACTTGAGGCACAAACTGGGGCTGACTTTACTTTCTATGCACTTACTCAGAGAATATTAAGAGAGAAGTTCTATTTTGAAAAGTGAAAAACTATAAAACTTTTATTTATAAACAGTTATATATTCATTCTTGAGATTAGGCAGTGTGACCTTAACTTCACAGACGCACAGTATGATTTTAATAAAGGTGATTTGTAAAACGGCTTGTGTGATGCAGGACTTTCTGCTTTGTCAACCAGTGAAGTGCTAATAAACTGTTACTAGATGCTTACAGATGTGTTGTCTGAGTAGTTTTATTGTCTACAGTAAATAACATCAAGTACTTTTTTTAAACAAATCAACTTTTATTTTTTTCATAAGCATAAGCAGCACTGACAGTTACAAACAAAGGACAGAAAAGGTTGTAGCACTTCCTATGTGAGCATTCAAATCATTTTACATGCACATAAGGCCTCCTTCTCCTCTGTTTTCACACACTGACCTGTGAACCTTAGAGAGAAGGATCAGTTTTCTGCTGCTGTTGCTGAGCAGCTACCTGTTCATCAGACTCCGAACCACAACCATAACATATATTCAACCTATGTTAGTAACCAGAAAGTAGAGGTAAGTTTATTACACTACCATCTATGACATACTTTACTCTTTTTAACATAAAACACAAGTAGCCTTCACTGAAGTATTCATATCCCCTCATTAACAGGAGGAGTTGACCAGTTTCACTCCTAGAAAGACAGAAGTAGCTCTGGGTTTTTTTAAAAGTGTCTCCAGTCTGAATGGTGTCCGATGACTCTGCCTTAGCACTGCCTTATATCCACACTGTTCATTTCACACCATCATTTTATGTATTACACAGACTGAACAACACTGGGTTAACACATTTTAAGGTTTAGTGCTTGTTTGCTGCCCACAGTTATTAACACATTGTGCACACACTTCACTACAGGTTTCACTGTATTAGCTACACAATGACCACGTTGATGACTTTCTTATTCTTACAGCCCTTTTCGAGGTATTTGAGCCCAAAATGTCCAGAGGATGGCGCCAAAGCCATTAAAATCAGAATGGTTCATTCCCTGGGGGGCATGAATGTGTGCGTGAAGTGCATTTTACATTGTGGAATTTGTAGACTATAATTCCACAATGTAATATACAATTTTACAATTATATACAATTACAGATTTTTACAAAAAGACTCAAAATGAAGCCACTTTTAGTCTGAATGTGGCTGCAAAGGTCAGAAGCACCAAAATCATTAGGAATCAACTGTGGGGGACAATGAATATGTACAATGAATTGCACCGTAATCTGTTCAGTAATTCATGAGCGATGGCCCAGAGACAATCCAGACATATTTTAAATCACAAGCCTTTTTTCTTTACTGTACTTTGTGTTTTGTCCATGTTCTAAAGCTTCTTTAATAAAACAAGTTAATATCCCGTGAGCTTCAGGACTGTTTTTCTTCAATTTAAACATGACTCATCTCATTAATAACTGAAGACAATATTTTAAATGAGAATAACAACTGTTTGGATGATAAATTTGAAAATAAGGTGTCAGTTACATATTTAATCATCAATGCATACCTAATGCAGATGTGTACATAATTACTTTTATTATTATCGTGAATCTTTTTACTTTTGGAATGAGCTTTATTATCTTTATTTATCGTGGCAGCTCGACTATTTAGGTAAATGTTGAATAACAAGCTCACCAAAAACTAGAAAAAGAAGTAACATTTTAGTTTACTATTTTTCCAGCTGAAATTCTGCTTCCATCAGGTAAGGAGCCTAACAAGAGGTTTAACACCTGGCACTTATCTAATCTTAGTCATATGAGGAAAGAAAGCTACCAGTCGGAAAGAAAAACTAAACAGAACAACAGGTGAGTTAAAATTAACTCTGCTCAACTACTACCAGAGTGCCAGAACTCTTAGATTCATCATCCACAGAATAATCCATACAGCCAAAACTATAAGCTAAACAAGGCTGAAAAGCCCGGCAGAGCTGCAGAGATGACTAGTGATAAACAAGCTTCATTTAAATTTAAAATGCACAACCACAGATGGCCTTCAATAACGTATCCTTTGACATAAAAAGTAAACAGTTTCAACACTTCATGCTCTAAATAACTAACTTTACTTTCAGTCACAGTAATACAAAATGTGCTTCACTGAAACAGTAAGGCTTACAGAGAGGCACTTCATGTTTGCCCCAGACTATTATATTCAGCCGCGGTGTTTGCTACGTGTACGTCCCAGGTTAGCTCAACAAAAGCTATTCCCTCTTTGAGCACATTACATTCAGTTCATTTTAGTTTTCTTGCTTCAGTAGATGCCAAAGTGGTCAAAAGTGGTAAAGACAAAGTAGCCCATAAATCAGAAATTTACAGGTGACACGAGTTCATATTCCACGTTCCAAGAATCTAATTCATCTGTACAAATCAAAAAACACATTTGTTCTAAAACCTTTTCTGGACTACAACATTTAATGAGGAACTCTACCATTATTTTCATTCCCTCTTGTAGTGGTACTGTGTTGGTGGAGTCTCATCAGCAACACACCTCAGTTTTTGTTTAGGTTTTTTTACCAACTATGGAGGCGTACTGACCATCAGTTGGCAGGACGAACAACAAACCATGAACATTTAAGAAGCAGTATTTAAAGACTTTCTGTGTAAGTAAAAGTACCATTCCAGTGTTCAGCACTCAGGTGCTCTTCATGTGTGTTCAGACTTAACATAAAGCAGGTTTCTGTGTGATTTTCACTCTTTTTCACACCATTAAAGTGTAGAATGCTGTGTTTAACGACCCTGACAGTACAGACGCTGTTCATGTTGAGCAGATGAACTCTATAATCTCAATAAAGTGTTTTTGCATCCAAAGTGAAAATATGTCAAGTTCTGTGGAAATAACATCTCAGGGCTCCATCTATTCTAAAGGATGATGTCTGCATCAAGTCTTACACAGAAAAAAATCCACCCAATATGTGTTAGTGTTTTTTTACTGACTGAAACGTGTCGTGCATCCAGTCTAAACACACCTTTACAAAGAAATAAAAAAGTGCAAAATACCTGGCAAATCCAAACACAGGAGGTGAGGTGGTAACATGCATTAAGTTGGTTTAAGCTAAGTGCAAGTGCTGAAAACAAGTCCTGTCAATAAACAAACAGAGATCCATAGGAACTTCATTGCAGCTTCCTATGAGAGTGGTCTGTGTCCTGAAGACCCAGTCGGTCTGAAACCACTTGTGTGCTGTGTAACATACAATACTGTTAGATTTGACAGGTCCAGGCTGGACGGACAGGAAGGACAGAGCAGTCCAGAGGAGAGTGAGGTGGAGGACATGTTCACTTTCACAGCAACAGCTTGGGTCCCGCTCCAAAGTCTAACCTCTTCACGAGCCTGTGAAGCACAACAAACACACTCAGGGTCTTTGGACTGTCTTACTCGCAGCACCTACCACATAACATTAGAGGAAACTGACTAAATCATTCTTACTATCTGGACTAGTTTTGCATATTTCATCCTCTTTACAAACAGGTTTTAAAACATTTCTGTGAGCTGCCTCACCCTTTGTTGTAGAGGCCGTTAGTAGCATGGGTCTCTGATGACTTGTTCTGGGCTGCCCCTGCGATCCCCTGTCCTCCAGCTCTGTGGGCAGCCGTCTGCCCGCGGGCGTATTCCCGACAAGACGCCAGCTTGGACTCTAGATTCTATGAGAAATGAGGAAACAGTGTCTTCTGTCAACATTCAGTTACAGTGTGAAACTACACAAGTGTCTTACAGTATGAGGTCGTTATCACTGAATGTTTTTCAGTTGTCTCCAGTGAAAATATAATGTAATTATTGATTGTACATTTAATGCTTGTTTTGTACATTTGTTAGTTTAAAAGATGGACTCTTAAGCTCTAGGAAAGTATCTGTTTGTGTACTGCACCCTGCGGCGTCACATGATGATAAGTCATCCGTTTCTGGAAACAGAGGCTTTGATTCATTACAAATCAGCCCCTGAGAGAACTGATCAACAATAAACATGTTTCTTACCCCGACTTTCCTCAGTAGCTCTCCAACAATGTTCAGAGCCGAGATTCTTGCCGACGTGGTGAGAGGAGTCCCTGAAAGGCTTTCACCTGCAGAGACAAACCAGCCGATGAAGATATTCAGTTTACATTGATGTAAAATTGACTTGGCACTAAATAAATAAATCTGAATTGAATTGAACTAAGTAAGAAGAAAGAGACTAAATATTAAACATCTGAAAGAACATCTTAAGCTATAATATATTTCTCAATCTAGCAAATTACATTTTACCATGAATTTGATTATTGTTATAATAAGTGGTTAACTTTTGGTGTTAATACTAATGAGGAAAAAAAGAAATGACACGTAAATTGCTGCATCTTCAATGCGTTAAGGCCACTTCATTTTAATTCCTTGATAAAAGCTGATACTTAAGCTGTGATGATATTTCACAGATGTGAACATAAATAAAAAGCTGCCACACGTGAACTGACCTCTGCTGGTGGAGGGCGGTGGGGTGGTGAAGGTCTCTGCTGAGGCTGCAAGTCTGGACGGTGTCGAGGCAGCAGGGACGGGCTGGTTAGAGGGTAAAGATGTAGTTTTGTCATCAGTCCTTTTGTCTGGGGGTGTGAGAGGTGGGGTGGGCAGCCCAGTGGAGGAGGAGGAGGATGATGATGAAGGCTCCTTGACCACACTGCTGAGGGACGGTTTTCTGTCCTGTACCTGCTGTTTCTGCTGTACCGCCAGCTCCTGCCTCAAGTCTGACAGACGGACATGTGCATGTGTTACTAAGTTGAGTTTATTTATGTATCTTTATTGGTTATAACTGTTGTCATTAAAACAATACAATGTACCAGCTGATTATAATGCAAATTATTTTAACATGATTTTTGACTGTGAAATTCCATTTTTTTCTATTATTCCAGCTTTTTAACACTGGGAAGTCCTGACAACAGGTCACACAGATCTCTACCTCTAGCCTCATCCTTTAGCCTCTGGACGGACTCCAACAGGTTCTCCTTCTCGTCCAGCTCGCTCTCCAGGAAAGCGTTCCTCTCTATAACCTGGTTCATCCTTTGCTCAAAGTCCTCCAGTGACATGATGGTCGCCCTGATGCAAACAAAAGCAGAAATTGGCGTGCACATTACTTACAACTAATTTAGAAAGTTGGAACTTTTATTTTCCTGTAGTCTTTCTAGTTTTATTTAGAAAAGTGAAAAGGGAAAACACAGGTGTGTTTAAAAGGACTGATTTCACTGTTCTCTCAGCTTTGCCTTCAATGTGTTTGATGAGGTTATAAAAGTTAGGATTCCTTCAGTATATTCATTGCCTATTCATTTGTATAAATATGTGGTTTAATTTGTGATTAAGTTTCCACCAACTGGGTGCGTCTGTGTGAGAGTGTGTATCCCAACCTCTTGGCTCTCTCCAGGTCATCATTGGCCTGCTCCAGCTCTCTGATGTATTTGTGAAGATGGTCTCTGATGGCTGTGGTCTCAGCTAGGTCTCCTTCCAGGCTGGAGATCTGCCGGCAGGCCTCAGAGTGCTGTGTCTCATACTTCTCCTGGCAGGAGGTCGAACACAGTGTCGGGAGAAGACAGAACAATGAACAGAGTTTTAAAAAAGACAAGAAGACAGCGGAACACAGACAGCGAACAGAGTCACCAACCACAACGTAGCAACAATTAACTGAAGAGAATAAATCTCCATTTCATAACATAACATTTCATTAATTCAAATAAACATGGTGGTTTCTTTTGAACATGTTCCCTGAGGCAGGAAAAATGTGGCCTTGCTCTGTTTTTTGTGGCACTGAGCAGATTAAAACACCACCTAGATGTTACAAGACAAACAAAGAAGAAATGTCTTCTGGACGGTTATCTTCCTTCATCAGAGGGAATAAATGTTCACTTCTTCTCTCAAGAGCATGACTTTACTCACAAAGATGATGTCTGCAGTAAGTAAGTTCAGATTCAACACCAGCTGGCATGCAAACAAACATTTACCACAAGCTTTGGACCTCCGACTATGAGTGACACGGGCACCAAACATCCCAAAACTATGCAAAATCAGAACACGAAAAGCATACTTTGATATACAACATTTAAGCAAGAGCAACTCGAGTACTATTAAAACAATCTCACTGAGGTTTATTACAATCTTTTGACATCAGTGATGAGAAATCAGCTTGTGAGACTGCACAAAAATTTCAGACATGCCAGAAAGCTAACCGAGCCAGATTGGTGATTAATCAGGCATTGTAACCTCAAGCTGAACGTCCAACACACAAAACACGAAGTATTGACCTCACTTTCAGCTTGTGAGACTGCACAAAAATTTCAGACATGCCAGAAAGCTAACCGAGCCAGATTGGTGATTAATCAGGCATTGTAACCTCAAGCTGAACGTCCAACACACAAAACACGAAGTATTGACCTCACTTTCAGCTTGTGCAGCCTGGCGCCAGGGAAATGCATGATACAAAAGGCTTTATGCCAGTTCATAAAATTTCATTTCAAATATGTTGATTATTATTGAAAATTATTATTTATTAAATGAAGTTTGCGTTTTTTAAATGAGTCACCTTCCACCAAAATGCCAAACTGCTCCCAAAAAATGCATGAACACTCTCTGTGATATTACTGGATTAGACCTTATGAAAAAGTACTGCCATCCCCTCCAGACACAGAACAAGCAGAAGTCACCAGCTGTCTGTTCTGCCCTGAATCAGTCCTCTGTGTATGCATGTGTGGGTGTGTGAGAGACAGCGTTTTCAGACAAGAGCGCCAGTGAAGACAATTCAAAACAGGCAAATGAGAAAACCCATAAAACCCAACTATTATCAGCTGATAAGTATGGAAATCACCCCAGTCAGGTCCACCTTAACAGACAGTCAGTTGGTTCAATGGTGTTGACATTACTTGCAACCTCTGACAACCCTGATCCAGCAGCTTTACACTAAAACCATCTTCAGAGAATGATTTGTATCACAGGTTCTTCAGAAATATGCATTGTTTTGAACTTTCACTACGTGTTATTTTTAAAATACTTGAGGTGTAATATCTTTGTTTCCAGTATCTTGATGTTCATTTGTAAAGCTTACAGCAGCTAAAATGCAGGTATATTAAAAGAAGCATAAGTGTTGACAGTGCCATACAAACCTTGTAGTTTTCCAGTTGCATGCGGAGGCAGTTGTTGGTAGCAAGAAGCTCACGGTTACGTGCCTCACACTGTTTCAGCTCCGTCTCCAGTTCCACCTCATAGTCCCGACTCATCTGCTGAAACTCCTGCAGCTCTTCGTGTGCTTCCTTCGCACTACACACACACACAAACAAGTCAGATGTTGCATTATTTTAACAATGACCTTAAATGCATTATTAATTAAAACAATCTGATTTTTTTCCAAAGAAATTCCTGTTGTCTAATAGGAAAGTTTGCCAGAAAAATTCTAGAGACCAGACTTGTTTGAATAAACCACATAACCTGGCCATGGACCCACAGAACCACAGATACCACTGGGAATCGTGGGCTAAACACTACTACTACATAAATATCACAGAAATTAGTTCAGGAAATGGGAAAATGCCTAGAGGTTCATAATCATTTTTCTTGCAGGTGTGTCTATGGACTCGCATTTCTCCAATGCGCAAACTGAACAAGAAAGATTATTTTTTAGAATTTATCACAGTGCTTCATACATTCTGAAATTATTGTGCACACAAGTTATAATCCTGTTCAGCCAAGATGTGCCTAGAAGGTAAGAAAAACTAAATATGTTAAACATTTACAATATCTTTACAATGGTTGGCAATATGGGCACTCAAATATGCAAAAAATCCTGGATCATCCTTTAAAACCAGGAAAACAACACAGCAGGTAAAATAATCCAGAAATTTTTTTTTCATATCATGACAAAGTTGTCAGATGTTACATGTAAACAAATGCACATTTATTATGTGTTCTGTATTGTTGTAAATAAAGTTACTACAGGAAACATGAGAGAAAATGGATCTGGGTGGGTTAAAAACAACATAAAGCTGGGGACACACCTCTGTTGGTGCGTGGCAGCCTGCTCCTTCCAGTACTTCAGCTCTTCCTCCAGGGACCCAAACTCTGGAGGTTCCTGATCCCCCATTTTCAGCCCTGCTCAAGCGGAGCGCCGACTCCTCTGCAACACGCCTACACTGGTCTGTGGTTCAGATAGAAACAAGGCAAACAAGTTCAGGTCGGTAGAGATTCCCTTAAGAAATCTGACGATTGTAGTTAAGATGTTGTTTGGGACTAATATTATTTGAATTCAACCACAAAATAAAAACACTAACTTTCTGTTTCAAATAAGTTTCAACCCTCAGTAAAATATGTTTCTTTAAATAGTGAAGGTAAACCAAGTGTAAACTGATACAACTGATTCACCAAACATGTTTAAAGTTAGTCAGACTCACTGCTGCGTAAGTCAGACTGCTCCTGATTTAAATGAGTCACGTTTGTCTGGAGTCCGGCCTCAGAGAGCTGAAGTAAAAAAAAACAGGAACCCACAGCAAACGTTACTCTAAAGATAACAGGTGATATAGTAAATACCTTCTTAAGGCTTGTTAACAGCTGCCTTTATAAACACTACTCAGACTTATGTCTTAAGTTAAAAGAATGTCCTCATCTTGTGACTACGAATAAGTTAGCTACTTCAGCTAACGGAGTTTAACCATTTAAATCCCAGCTGAGACAAACACAGTACACATGTAACTTACGGTCAAAAGTTAGCAACGTCAACGAGGTTACTTTTTTCTAAACCCTCCTCATGAGTCGGTATTTCTTCCGCCAAACTTTGTTGGTTAACTTTAAAGCCCAGACGACGAAAGAAAACTACTAGTAGACTTGCCCGGAGTTGGAGACCTCTAAAGTTGCTGCTGCTCGAGGAGGACGTCGAACAATGCATGTTGCCATTCATATTGTCCAGACCAATTCACCAATCACAACTTCCACGGCAGCTCGTCGTCTGACGCTATTAGTCAACTGCCTGTCAATCAAACTCTGATAGGCGGGACCACTACTATTGTCCAATCACAGTTGTCCCCAGTGTAAAAGGAGCATCTGCATACTTTGCATAGCCTCGACGTTTTGATGGATTATACCAGAGACCGCTGCTGCCTCCTACTGCCGTCACTTTGATAACAAACACAGTGTGCAGTCTACAATTGTTCACACGGGGCTGAAGTTAGCGTGGCAGTCGTCACCAACGTTTGTCCTGCAGAAAAATTAAGCCCAATCACACCAAAAAATGTTAACAAACAATGAAGATTACAAGGTGATAAAATGAAATAAATTGTCAAAAGTGAGAGATAAATGTTGTCTTATAACAGTTACATAAAATACAATCACACTTATGAGATAGCTAGTGATAATTTAGACTTTTACGTCTTGTTTCATTAGACTAACCATGACTATTGTTACTTTATGTCATGTTTGCTCTCCCAACCTACCCATGAAACATAATTAAATAAAGAATTATTCTTTTATTTTTATAAGGGTTTCGCAGTTCTGGCAGAAAGTGGATCTATTTGGAAAATATGAACCTTTTTAATCTGTGTAATTTTTTATGATATAATATGATTAATTATTTTCTGTTATTAGACCTGAATCTTTGAGAGTCTGTCGCTCTCTTTAAGACCCGACTCTCTTTTCTGCATCTGTGGCACTTACTATGAGGGTCATGTTTCTGAGGGTTTATAGAAGGAAGGCTCGTTAAATGGCACCTGACAGCATCTCCCATTCTGATTGGGTAATTCCACTTCCTGTTGGTGGGGTCAGAGGTCACACTGGCTGAGTTCTGTCCATTTCAGAGGGATTAGGTAGGACTATCTGGTCCTGGATAATCCATGTGCTCTATCACCAGGGATAACGTTGTTATACAGACACTCACAAATTTTCAATCCACTCATCCTCATACGTGGATAATTTTTAGCTACTTTTTTACACAAGTCTTGTCTACACTCACAGCAGATAACAAACAGGTGTCTGTGATCCTCAGTGCCACTACTCAACTAATTCACTATATTGCTTTCTTGATGAGAGTGAGATAATGGGGTTAACACCACAGGCTGATATAAGGAGAAACCACAAATATAAGTAGAGGTTTTCAATAAAAAAATTGTACTTTATGGGTTATCATTTAAATGTACTTAAAATGCAAGCAAAAGTAACAACAATATTTAGGAAAAACTGCCTCTGTCACTGTACAAATCAACAGAATTTTTTAACATATCCCAGTATTACAAATTACAAATTTGCCTCAATACAAATCTGCACTCTCTGTACTTAGACTCTTGAATTAGAGAAGTGTGTAGGGGATAAAAAGGATTGAAGAAACCTCAAGAAGAGAAGCAGAGAAAGGTTCACTCTTCTAGGATTTACAGAGCAAATGTTTTTAAAAAATAAATGATACACCAGAAATGTGGGGCTTTGGGGTCCCAGGTGTCTGCCACAAAGGGCAGTTAGCTGGTTTGCTGGGTTGATGATCCACCCCTGACAGCACTACAGCAGTATTATTGGTGGAGGCTTAACTCTGACACACTTTCCCCATAAAGTTTGATTAAAAATCTACCCAACACAGCTGACTCTGGTTTATTTATCTAAGGTTTACTGTCATGTCCTTTGTCATACAAGTGTTCAGGCTACAAAGAAAACACTAGTTTCTAAAAATAATAATAATAAATAATGAAAGTACTAATGCAACAAATAGTTGAGGTTGTCACATTTTGTTGTAAACCAGCCATGTTAATATCATAATGCACATTCAAACACAAAGTTATTGCAATTCATTAATGCTGATATACAGACGGGTTGTGTGTAACATCTACATGTGTACACAGAAGCATTCAGTAGCATAAGTGACAGCTAAATTGAGAAATGTAATCCATAAGAGTTAAATGTTAGGTACCGTACAGCCGTTCTTTTCACTTCTGATGTAATATGCATAACCTACCATAAAATAATCAATGACAATCAAATCTCTTTGTTATGTTTTTGATAAAGAATAATAAAAATAAAAGTCACAAATCTTTGAGAATCACTAAAGAACAAATATAGTCTAAACAAGAGTGGATTACAGGTCTGGTTTAGGAAAGTGATGCGTTACATGATAAGGTATCTGGGCTGATGGCAACCTATGCAATGTTTCAAGTATGAGGACAGGATTGAGAGACTGTAACTTGACAGGTCACACTAGGAAACACAACAAGTGGGGATACGCTGACACATTAAGAGTCCTTGTGACTGGGACTACTAAGCCTATTATCATTGTTACTCTCAAGCAGGAAGTTCAACATTTGGGGAATTCACTTTCTGCTGAGAGTCTGACAAGAAGATCACGTTTTTCTAAAGCATAACAAATCTTTTCTTTAAAGCCAAAGCAGAGAAAAAAACAAAGTATATAATAATTAGATTTTACAGTTTTTCAGGGGGCTTTAGAGAACCTTCATCCCCTTGGACAAACTGGCTGTTTATCTGGGTCTTTGAAGTCTAATCACCTGCTGACTCTAGCTCCATTCTTAGTGCACAGACTGGCACTGATAATTTTGTCTAAATGCTGCCAATACGTTTGTAGCATTTCAGTATTCCTATAACATCTGCACATCCTATGCTGTGATTCACAGTCAACACTGCTGGGAATCTTCATTATTCCCATGTTGCAAGAACATCATGTCAAATTCTCTCCTTGAGCAACACTTTCAGAGTTAAGTAGGAGAACCTACTGAAACCTACACTCATATATAAGCTATGAGTCTGCATCAGTGCACCCCAAAATAAATGCATAAAGTCCATTTAAAATTGCTCACACAAACAATGTAAATATATATACATCCATGATTATTACTAATAACCATCACCAATCAGCCAAACACTGTTTAGACAAGTGGTCAAGAGAGTTTTGTCACCAGAGAAGGCACCACTGGTGTAAAGAAATATCAAGCTCTTAGATCAAACCAAACCAGAGCCACCAGCTTAACCGAAGGACCCGTAAAAACCATTAGTGCAGACTCAATTCAACTGAAACTGGTGGATCAGAGGCAAGACCGAGATCATTTGTACATCACTTCAATTGTAAATAATGTGCATCAGCCTTAAGTGTATACAATAAATAAATTCTATTTGACAACGGCCCTTTATCCTGTCACTTGTCAGTGTCACCACTAGTTGCTAAGAATAAAACAGCTAGCATCATGACTAGTAAAATGTTTGCTGTGGACATTTAATGTCCCTGAAAATAAAGCCTAGAAATTCTGGTGACATTCACTTTTGTACAAATGATAAAAGAAACATGCTATAAAATTAAAAGATCACCACTCTCAAGTTGATATTTGTGGAGGTGTAGTGTAGTCTGTCTGCCTTTGTTCCATCCAGCACCTTAGTACTGTGAGCTTCAGCAAGCTGATCTGTCAACTACAGATGCTTTTGCAACCTTGTCTGCCTGAAATGACATTTTTATAGCCTACTACTACTAATGTGTTTAGAACCAAACATAAGCGCTGCTCGTTCATGGTGCGACCTTCACACTGAAGAGAGGAGAAATCAGAATCAGAGTTATTTATGTAGTTGTAGGCTGAGGGAAGAAAAACATTTTGGTTATTAATCATTGCTTCAAGTCATCATCGACTTTTTCAGCATTTAATCAAATCTGGAATCTTTCCCTGGTTTTACCTGCTGCGTTCGAACACACGGGCAACTTCAACACCAAATGTATTAACACTTATCCATATCAGTCAAACTATTGTGTGCGTATGTGACAGTCAGTGACCTCTGTCAGTTCTGCTGTCCACGGTGGATCAGTTTGTGGGTAACAGTTTAGGAAAAGTTAACCTCAAAGGTCTGAATGACAGGAGTAGTGGCCTCTTCCTCCTTTTCAATTTTCTTTCTGGGCCTTTTGCCTTTTTCGCTCCAAGCGTGCTTCACGCATCTCCTCCAGGGTCTTGCGGGGGTCCATGATGAAGGCGAACGCCACGGTAGCAGTGCCATCACCATTCTGACGAGAGAAGCACAGGAAGGTTGCCCAGAGGAAGGCGCAGCAGCCCATGAATGCTGTTCGCATGTACAGCGGCATCAACACAAAGTTCAGAAACTGTGACAAGGGATGAGGGTGCAGGAAATAAATAAGACACATTACATTCATTTTAAAAGTACTGGAACATGTCTCATAATGTTACTAGACAGACTAAATTGTATGTAAAGACATGGGAATGTACTGTACTTCTATGTTGTAGATTTTTGTGGAGGAACTATCCATTATTATTACAATAACAGACCACTGAGAAAAACATAACCAAAATAGCAGTTTTCTTCTTTACCTGCATGAATGGCCAGTACATGAGTCCAGTCTGGAAGAGAAAATATGACACGAGTTTTTCAAGACAAACTCACAATTAACACAGAGCTGCACAAACCGTGAAGTGAATCTTTGTTCCTACTGCCTTGAAATAAAAGCTAACAGAGAGCAATGTTGAGTTTATGACTGCAGTTACAGAAATAATAGTTTAGATTTCTTGAACAAAATCAAGTTTCAAGGTACAACAGGAAGGTCCCTTCTTCCTGTTTATCATTTATCAGAATCAATTACAGCAGCATAGCACTGTAATTTATAGGATTGCAGCTCTTAAGCGTCCTGAGACGCGCTGACTTTTTATCCTCTGGCAGTAGACACGATTGAATTACCCCACTTGCTCCCGGGCGTTCCGCGGCATAATCTAGGTTAATCTGTTCGGCAGCAGCTACCGCGTGTGTGAAAGAAAGGTGACTTTGCTTCGCTCGTTGCTGCTGAGTCCTCCCTTACCCTCCAGGTGTTGAAGAACTTCTCCCTCCAGTCTTCAAAGATATCCTCCTTACCTTCCAAGAAGCTCACCCCTGCAGAGAAAAGGAGACATTTAGTTTGGGTTGCGCAATTACGCGCAATCTATAAACACCGTTCACCTTGGTCCACGTGATGTTTTGGCTGAGACTCAGCTTTAACAGGACGCCTCGTCACCTGCACTGTTTATAGATCCGATATTTCGTGAGAGGATTTGCGGGACTTAACGTTTATTAACAAATGCTTTTCAGGTCTGTGCTCCAGGCCTCAACTTCAAGGTCCCGTGTGCGTTTTTGCGTTGGATGTGGCTTTTCTGATTTGAACAGATCTTACCCGTGTAGAACACGCTGGTGGCCAAAGGCGACGCGAAGCTCTGGTCCAACAAGAGTTTGCGAAAAACCATCCCGGCAGATTTCCCAGGGAAACGTCGCTCCAGCGCTCGCAACCAGAAGTAATTAAAGTTTCCTTGGAAACTTATTGCCACGATGGCCACGTTGCGAGTGTGTTTCCAGTCGATCCGCTCTTTCTGAGCTAGGAGCTGATGGACCAAGTCACCGCCGGCGAATAAGCACCCGTACAAAGTGACGTTGGCCAGCCAGGGGAATCGTTTGGCGGCTTCTTTCAGAACAGCTCCCCTCATGTTGGCCCCAAGTGGGGACAAGGTAGGATCCCGTATGCGCTTACAAAATGATGCCGGACTGTCCTAAATGGCTTATATTCAGCCAAGACGCAAACATAGCGGATTAATTCATTTGACTATGCTCTGATTTCAGTCAGCTGGACGACAAGATGCAATCCATCAGTGCGCAGTAATCAGGGAGGGATTAGAGCTTTCCATCAGCTGCAGGGATATCACACATTATCAGATCTCAAAAGACTAACGAGAAAGGCAGATTTCGCCAGGAAAAAGTTTCTCATGGTCGTATTCTGCGTAAAACCTGTCATGGCTCCACTTTGGTCACTTGGTGACGGCTTCTCTAAAAGTAGCTTTTTGCGTCCTGAATGCGTGATTTTATAAGAGTCACAGAGAAACTTGTGCAAAAGCTTCACTGGAACATAAGAATAAAATTCGTGTCGTTCCGCCTGCCTTTCAGTCAACGTGTGGGTGAATCCGGTGCCTCTCCAACAAATCCTGCGGGTCAAGCGCTTTTCTGAAGGTTTGTCCCGGGCTGCTCCAACCTACGATCCTGTCTCACTGCGTCACGGATATGAACAGCAGCAGTTTGCTGGAGAGAGCTCTGTCCCGACGCGCTTTCAGCCCGTCCATGTGTCACATCAGCGGCGCACAAACCTGCAGTAATTACCTCTTACCTTCCCTTTCTATTTTTAGACAGGAAAGTGAATTTTAGGCCTTTCTCAGGATGAGAGGAGCCATTGTTACCAGCCTTTATTTAGCCTTTCTGACTCGAAAAGTAAAAGCCCATGTAGTCTGTGTCTTTCTACTGACACAAGGTGAACCTTTAACATCCAGCTGCAAAGCAAAGCAGCCAATTACAAACCGCTAGAGGTCGACGTCACTCCACACTGAAAACTGCACTGAAAGAAGCTGCTGTCTCACCACTGAACACCTTAAGAAAACCGATTCTTTGGTCTGTGGTGTATACTTGGAGGCTAAGGTGTGCAAAAAGTTTGAAATACATTATTAATATATATGAGTTTTATACACAGGATAATTACGAACAAATATTACTGACACAGATGTTGGCTGTTGATAATGAAAATAACTATCTATCTAATCTATTTCATCGATTTGCCCAGTGTTTTTCGTGTGATTCAGAGATTTAGATTTAAGACTTTTTAGTATCTTCTAAGAGAGGGTGCTGAATTAAGTGTTTTATCCCTGCAAATAAACCATAATTACTCGACACACAAAAATTGTGAGCAGCTTGATAAAATAAAGTTCTACATCACATAAAGAAAAATATAAACTAAACTTAATAGTACAAAATTCGAAACAATTTGTGACTAATCAAATTTAATAAAACAAACTAAGTGACTAAACCTGACAGTTGTGGACTATTCAAATCCAGCTTTAGATTTGGACTCGCATCAATTTATTTCATCAGCTCCACTCTTAACTAAGGTGTCGGTTGATTGGGGAGGGGAGAGCAGCGCATGTCTCTTTACAATTGGCTGATTGTCTTGTCGATCAAATATCTCTGCCCTCCTATTTGCTGTTGCCCTTAAAGCCTCGGAAGTGTCATTTTAGGACTTGAGCAAAACTTCAGTTTATCGAGCGGTGCTGTGGCGGCGGCTTCGAGCTGATTCATAACTTTTGGCATTAAATGGCCCCCAGAAAGCACTAAAACAGGTACGTTTGATAACCTTTCTCCACATAACAATGGTGGTTTTAACTTCACCGACTATGTGTGTAGTTAATGGGTGTGGGTATCCGAGATAAAAGCCGAGTTTCGTTGTCTTTTGGCCACAAGCTAACACCAACTTTCCTTCTGACTGTCAAGTATCCTGAAGGTAACGACTAACTCCTCTTCAGTGTGACAATGCTGCTTTGCTAGCTATCAAATAGTGTTTATCAAAACATCACAAATATAAACTACTCCGGTTACAGTCACACAGTAATTGTTACAGCTGTTACTGACTGAATCTTTTTGATTGTTCGTCTGTTGTTGTCATCATCGTCTTTCACACAGTGACGAGCTAACGCGAACCAAGTGTTTAAAATCACATTTTATTGAGTATGGTGTTGTTTGGTGAAAAGGTTTCAAGGCCGAATTTACCTAAATTCATAATTTATTTAGGATAACGTACTTTATTATTAGTGCTGTGTATCTAATTATGCTGACTGTAATGCCAACTTGAAAATACGAAATGACTGAAGGGAGTCTGGGAGAACATTCCTGCACTGTTGAAGAAGACTAACATTACAGGGCAGCCCCCCAGTCATTGTTGGTGGGCGGAGGTTTAACTTGATGAAAATAACTACAAAATACGGAAGTTGTTGTGAGCCAGTTTAAACATGCCTGCTGTCTGCTGTTGTATCGTTTTGTCAGTGGTCTGCTCAAACCAAAATAATATGGGCTTGCACTTGAATGTCTTTCATAACTTTCCTGTTAGTCATAACATGTGCAGCATGCCTGAAGTATTTGCATGCAGTTCTTACTGATCACATCTATGGAAAGATTAAACTTGTACAATTCAAACTGGGTCATATGCTCTGCTGCAGGAAATTGAAACAGGCATTTTTTACTATATTCTGATTGATTATGAACTAATATGAGTTAAAGAAGAATATAAAAAACTGAATTACGTACATAAACAACCAAACATGAAAGCAGTTCAACAAACCCATTTAAAACATCTTTTTGATAACTGTTCATTACCTTTAGTGTTGGATTTTGACCAGTATATGTGTTGATATTAAATATATTTATTTTCTCGACTACATTAAGACTGTTTTCCCCAAGGCAAGACTTGGTTGTGTGACTACATTTTTTTAGACAGCCCATATTTCTGACACTGTAAACAGCCTGTGAAAGCGGGACAGCTGGACAACTGCCAGTGCAGGTTGACCTAAATACTCTCAAAAGCCCACTGCTGTCTGCATTCTCTGGCTGCATATTTGCATACATCACATGCATAAAAGATGTAAAGACCATAGAAGTAGTCTGGTAGTTTGTCTGTAGCCACACCCGCCCATCATATAGACTTTCTGTGTTGTAGGGAAGCTCCTTTGACATGCGCTTGGCTTACTGTTTCACTGCATTCATGTAAAGTCTTTAGTAGGTTTAGGAGAGAAAGAGGGATTCTAAACTACAGGATTAAAGAGATAGACAGAGCACCATTTATAGTGGATGAAAAAGAAAGTCTAAAGATGTGCGGCTTTTTGTGGTTGTTAGTAATGACTTATGTCAAAGAGAGCAAGCGAGTGCCTCTACATCTCTACTTTTGATATGACCACGATGTTCTGTGACAGTTTAAACAACATTCAATTTATACAGTTTAAATACAACAAATTATATTTACAGCATTTCATATTTCATCACAGCTGAAAAAGCCAAAGGTGTGGCGATCATATCTCACTGAAGCTCAGTATTCATGTTCAATGATGTTGTAGCCTTTGACTTGACCCCACAGTGGGAATCAGGCCATTCTGTCATTAATCAGTTGGGCCCCATGATAAGTTATGTTATTCACTTACTGTAGCCTGTTGTACTCTAAGACTGACCTAACATCCAGCTCCACTAGTCCTACTGGTATTTACCTCTTATGTCAGTCATTTATTACTTTCTGTACCTTGAAAAAACACAACACACACAAAACTGTGTTTAAAGACTGATGTAAATCTACTTAAATTAAAATGGACTTTAATATAGAATCCATAGTTGTTTTTTGTGATACTGAATGTGGTGGACAGTTTGCAGTGTACTGAGTAGGTCATTTTTAGAATGTGCTACTTTAAAGTTGTATCCACAATAATAGAGGGTAAAGGTTATACAAGGTTCAGTTGTTTTCATGGACCTTTATTCTCCAGAGTTCTGATTAACTTATTTTGGATATAAAGTTGAGATGCTACATTTACCAATATGTAATGTAAGATGCTCCCCTGAAGTCATCTGATAACACTCTATATACCGTATGTGACAGATTCACGAGTCCTGTCAGCAACTTCCTCTTTAGATGCTGTGAAGGAAGCGAAGCCAACCACAGCTTGAGCAGGAGGCCAGGTTGAGTCTACTTTCAGCTTAAAAAAAAGAGTAGATTTTATATGTGAGAATATGACACACCTGCTGTGTGAGATTACAAACTCTTAGTCCAGTTTCATCAGAAAGGAGGTAACTGTCTTCAGTTTGACTGTAAATGAAATGTTTGCCTGGGAGATTGTGATGGAACAACACTGATTGATCATGAAAATGTTCAGTTTGAGTCTTCTCCAATTCTTTCGCCATAAATAGACATCTCTGACAGGAAGGCTTTTCAGGTAGTGTGAAGGAAAATGTATCAACCTCATCTCAGTTTCGATTTAGCTAAAACAGGTTTCCATGCCTTTATTGCTCTTGTGTAATGTGTTCTGGGTATGAATGTTGTTCAAAACGTTTATGATATATTAACAGTAGGAATTATATCTTCGTTAGCTCTGGCTGTTTGGACCTTATAACACAAACTTATTGTATAAAGCTACATAAGTAGCTAAGTTAGCTTAACTGTGCTAACCATTATGATGATGTTGTATTATTCTGGAACGGTCTTATTAGTGTAACCCCCTCACCGCTGCCACAGTAGAACAGGAAATAATTAGCAGACACCTTGAAAAGGTTCAGCAGGGGAAGCGAGCAAACAGTCAATCATACCCTTCAATTAACGCCCACATGGCAGCAACAAAGCCTCTTTTAAGCATTAAAATCTTATTTATAGAGCAAAACCTTCCAGAATTACAACCAATACACCTAATAGAAACCACCACTGAAATGTAATGTTTCCTGGACCCCGAAAAATGACAGTATGCCTTATGGTATTTGTGGATTGGCTTCATCCTTCAACTGTGGTAGTTGCTCCCTTGTTAAAGTAACTGAAACATCCTGTTGATGTTACTTTGTTCGGTGCTATCAGTTTCCCCACACACCAAATGACTTTAACATCCAGCCAAAACAAACCAAACGCAGCAGAGCGGCAGCATTATTGCTGTGATGTATGATAATAAATGCCAAGGTCACAGGAAGGAGCTTAATAAACTGACATTATTATACATTTAGGAAACAGTACCGACTGCCGTGGATTCTGTGGTGAGTGTTGCACAGTGAATACACCTAGTTTGTGTTTTATTTGTGGCTTATGTTGCATTAGAGGTTAGCCAAAGCAGCCCTGATCCAAACTGTATTTAAAGGTCAGTTAACAGTCTAATTGCTGGATGCTGGGTACTGAAACCACGTCAAGTGTGAAGTGGTGTTGTGAACTGAGTGGTAGATGTAGGAAGTGGTTTTCTTGTTGCCACACATCCTCTGTCACTCAGAATACTCTGCATGCTGTGTTGTCTCTTGTAGTTTTTGTAGTTGAGGATGCAGGTTATTAACTTTATTATTCCAGTATGTTTTAGTAAACACCATGTAGGCGCATTGATTATCACAGTGTGATCTGTTTGAGCAGTTGTTAAGTGCTAAATATAATAGATAGAAACTGGTTAGAAAACAGTAAAGAGGTGTAAATCCTGCACAAAAACGTAATTTACCAAGGACAGACTTGAATCCTAATCAGTAGGTCAGGATGTGGCTTCAGATTATTTTTAGTTATGCTGAATACATTTTTATAGTACACAGGTTGTATGGCAGCATTCATTGTGGGTGGAAAACTATGACCTTGAAAGTTATGGAAAGATTGTGGCTGTGGTTGGCTATTAGTAAACACATCTTGTCGAGTTCACTCTTTCTCTAACTTTAAGCAAGCGCTGTGACTTCTAATGCTGTTACTAAGAGCAGATATGTTTTGCAAGGGTTGAAGGCAAAGAAATATTAAAAAGGTTGATGTTATAGTGTAATGAATTACTGCAAACATCATCACATAGCAGTAAAGATGAAATAGCAATCAAGTCTGATCGTCTTTCTATTTGTTTTAGACCCTTATTGCTAAATAAAACACTTGTACTGCTTCTTGCTTGTTGTTTTGTTAATGTCTCTTTGTCGTGTGTGTCAGTAGGCGGGAGCATGTCTGTGGAGGTGGATGTGCTGCTGCAGGAGGCGAAAGAAAGTATCGAGGCGGCCCAGAACTACCGCAGTGAACTCCAGCAGCGCCTGCATGGCCTCAACCAGGCTCGCAAACAGGTACCGCAGCTTGTTTGCACATCTACAGGTTGTTTAGGTTGTTTCTGCACATTTCTTCACACTCTTCTTTCTGCTTCACTTCTTTTGTGAAGAAAGGTGTCTCACACTACAGCAGTTAACGTTGTCCTCCTGGGATATGATACATTTTCCACCCTGACAGCCATCTTTATCTGTTTCAACTACAAACTGTGTCAGATAAACTCTGTAATACAAAGTGTGTTAGCCTCTGACTCAAAACAATCCCAGGAGACAGTGTTCTCTCTCTCTCTCTTTGCTATCTCTTCCTTCCTCTTGCTGTCTAGATTTACCCTTCCAGCTGTTCACAGTAAACAATGCTATTTCCTTTTTCTATGGATGGACAGCAAGCCCCAGAGGACGTATGACAGAGGAGAGGGAGAACAGGCCTTTCTAAGTCTTTTCTAAAACGTACAGTGTGGACTAGAAATAATGAATAATTTAATATTGGCACAGACAGGATAACTGAATTTGGAAAAAAATGAAATATGCTTTACAAACATCAGAAGCATCTAAAATATCTAGGAAAAAAAAAATTGTTTGAGAGTAAGAGACCCCTGCCCGCCCTTGCTCCATCCCAGCTGTTCTATCATACATTACATTATCTTGGATCGAGTTTGAGTGTCTTTCTCATAACCTCCAAATCTCCCACAGCGGGGATGCGTCAACTCCAGATTATTGGATTCCAGGAAACATTACACGCATGCACCAACAATGAGAACGAGAAAGGAGATGCCAGAATGTGTGTGTTTGAAAAGTCAAACAATACTATCACTGCAACATCTTGTATTTGTAAGAAGAGAGTCCAAACATTTGGGACCAGCCTTTGTCTATTTCTGTTTCATCATCTCCTCCCACGTCAAATAGATATTTTGGTCATATTTTTAGTCTGACTATTATTTTACAAATCTCCAAATATTGATGATTACTTGATTCATACTGGTAGTCATCAGGAAGTGATGTAATGCAGCGCTTGGAAATGTCCTGTGTCTGCTGAACACACCCACACTTAATTGTGAGCTTCCACTCTGATAGTCATACTGTCCCTGCTTTATCATTGCAGCAGTTGTCAATCAGCCTCAGTTGCAGCTACTTGTAACACTCACCCTGTGTATTCATTGCGAAATCCTTATATGTGTGTGTGTTTGTCAGATAATAAACGTTAGCTTTGCAAAGGAGGAAGTGAAACATGACTCTGCCTCTGGTGACACACCAGCATGTTTCCTGACAAACTACTTGTTAATGAGGGTAGTCTGTATATGTATAGTATACTGGATAGTAGTAGTAGTACTTTGCCATGTTACCAAAAACCTTCTGGAAACATGGTCCTGTTGCCCCAAATATTCACTAGAGCACAAAATGTGGATTAATCTGCAGCTGAAAATAGCACCCAACAAATGCATTACTCTGCTGTTTGCTAAAACCTACATCATTGTTATGACATTTCTCAGCATTTTTAAGACAATGTAGCTACGTATATACTGTAACTGTGACTTGGGACTTGAACTGAGAGAGTTTTGTGAGACGAGCACATTGTTGTTTATATTCACTAACCTGCTATTGTGACATTTCATTATTTAAAGTTGTGGACACATTCTGAATAGTTTATAGATGAAAACAAGTCCTTACAAATGTTAATTTCATGGCAGTAGCAGCTCACTTCCATATCTTTCCCCTTGTTTTTATAGGTCCGGGGAAGTTCAAGTCAGGCCCGTGAGAACCTCCGGCGGCACTTTGCGGAGGTGCAAGCAGCAGCAACTCGTTTGCTGACCGAGCGACTGTCCGCCTTGCTGGCCGAGGTGGACGCCATCGAGGCCGACAGCATCAAACCGTTAGATGACTGCCAGAGTATCATCGAGCATGGAGTAGGGCAGGCTGATGAGCTGCTGAGAGAGGGTGGGTCCCACAAATACAACACTCACACGTCTGTTTTTGGAAGGCACGATGAACACATCTGCAAAACACTGATTTGGAGAAAGGAATGCTTGTTTTTTCTGTGTTAACTGCAACGTTATGATAATTTAATGGAATTTCTGGGTCATGAAGCTCTGCAGTAAAAGAAAACACCAGGATACTGCACTTTCACCAAGGAGAAAATATTCAGATTCCACTGCAGTTTTGATTGTGTAGTAAAATCTATCAACACCCTGCAGCCTGTAAAGAAGAAAAGGTGAATGAAAGCTCAGTTTAGCTTAGAGGTTGTTCTGATAAATAAATAGACTCTGATCCAGTCACCCCTCTCCGGTATTGTGAGGGTTAGGGGTAGCTCAACAAATGGAAAGACAGTTCTGCAGATGATTGATTTATCTGGATAGAGCAGAGCGGCAACACCTCTACACTACATCTGCAGCTGCAGGCAGAGTGATGTTGTTATTGAATGTGTACAATGATTATAGAAAACAAGAATTAAAATGCTCATTAATCTGTTTACAATGCAACAGCATAAAAAATTCTAACACTAAAATATGTGTTGTAACTCAGCATCCACATGTATGGTATTGTCTGGGGTTTAATAAAGCAAACACAGTCAACTACTCTCGTGCTGTAGAGGCTGTAGATCTCTCAACATAAATCAACATATGTTTCCGGCTGACTTTGCTCTTCCTTATTTGCAATAACATCCCACTAGTTTGCAACTCTTCTACCACCCGAGCAACATGTGCACCGAAACACGTATGGTCAACTTCTCTTCCTGCAGTGACTGCAGTCTCATTACGCTGTAAAGTAGAAATTGGTCTTACCAGTGTATGTTGTCTCTATCACACACACACACACACACACACACACACACACACACACACACAAACACACAGTACAGACCTGGGACTCATGCTCTCTAATCACAAAATGTACATACTGGTATTATAAATGTAAACTCTATAGAGTTTATACTTCTGATAACACATTGGTCTCAACTCCAGTCACATAAGGAAGTCAAATATGACACTAAACACTGTCTCTGTCTCTCTTTGCAGGGGAAGCAGCGCTACGCTGTGGTCTTGGGGAGAAGGAAGACAAACTGGGTAGTTTCACCAAGAAGGCTTTGCACATTCAGTTGGACAGGTAGGACAGAAACTCTACCTGGTGGTGTTTCGTATAAACAGTTTGACGTTATGCACTCTTTTTCTTCGTTCTTACTAGCTTTATGTGTTTATGTGTCCAGTTTACCAGAGGTACCAGCATTGGTAGATGTGCCGTGCGTTTCAGCCCAGCTGGACGACTCCCTGCTGGGGCTGCTGAGGGACCGGGTGTCCCGCCATGGCTCCGTCTCTTCCCACCCACCCGTCCAGATAGAAGAGCTACAGGAGAGACCCGGCGGCATATTGGTTCGCTGGTGTAAGGTCAGCAAGAGAAACCCAAAAAAGATGCGTGTTTATGTCCATGTGAAGCGCCTGTAACTTTGTCGTTACGTTTGTGACAGGTGGATGAGGACTTTGCCGCAGCAGACTATCGGCTGCAGCACCGGCGGTCTGGCAGCGGGGGTAGCCAGTATGAGGATTCCTACATTGGTCGGGACTGTGAGTTCCTGGTTCTCCACTTGGACCCTCATACAGATTATCTCTTCAGGGTCTGTGCCCGCGGAGAGGGTCGTACCGAGTGGAGCCCCTGGAGCATCCCACAGACAGGATACACCACACTGGCAGCACATGGTGGGTTAAGAGGTCTAATTTGAGTCATGCGCAGCACATTTATAATAACCGGAACTTGTGCTACAGAGGTTACACAGTATCTGACCCTGCATACAACACACTTGTTTGTGTTTGATCTGCAACAGAGTGGCGTCCAGGCACTGAGGGCTACATTCTGAGCAGCAGGAGAAACATCGCCCTGCGCAGTGACTCGTCCCAGTCCCGCTGTCCCGTCCTCTACTCCAGCGCAGCCACCTACTACTGTGGCCAGACACTGACCTTCAAGTATGTGCAACACACACATGAATAGATATACAGTGCAGTAAAAAGTACTTGCCCCCATTCCAGTATTTCAGATGGCTGCATTAACATTTGTCTTCTTTTGTAGGATCTCTGCAGCAAGTCAGATGGATCAGAGGGACAGTCTTGGTGTGTGTCTGGACAGCGAGGGGGAGGCAGAGTCACTTCAGAGAGACAGGGCGGTCTGCATTTCCACAAATGGTACGTGGAACTATCTGGAACTATCTTAGTATGACTGTTGTACACTGGGGTCCTCAGTGCAGTCAGATCCTGCATGTCACTGTAGAAAGCAAGATCAAGACATATGACATATGACATGGCGGAATTAAACAACAAAAGTGAAACTACAGTGAAGTGATGTAACAGTTAAAATCTGTGTTCCTCATCTCAGGTGCTGTGTTTGTAAACGGTAAAGAGATGACTAACCAGCTGCCCGCCATCACCGTGGGCTCCGTTGTGACCTTTGACATGGAAGTGGTGAGCCTGTTCCCCATCAGCAACAACAACCTGAGCGAGGGGGGCAACTTCAAGCTGAGGGTGACCATTGGATCAGGGAACCGGGAGGTGGTGTCTGACTGGCTGGTGGACCAGGCGGTGGACTCCCTCTTCTTCGGCTGCTCATTCGCTCACTCCGGCTGGAAAGTGCTTGTGTTTTAAGGACTCCTGCTGCCACAGGCTCCATCATCATCAATTTAAACATTTCCCGTCTGTTTCTTTTACTTTGAAATCTAAGGCACTTACAGGGTGACTGCAAAGTCTGTGGGGGGAAAAAAAGGACAATCAGTCATTTCTCACTGCTCATTGTCAGACGTATTTCTCAACATCAGCAGCTGCACACAATATTTTTACTTTTTAATGATCTATGCAACCTGAGAAATGAAAACAATCCTGCGACAATGGGACAGTATTGATACACATATTTACGTATACATGTTCCTGGCTCCGTGTGTGCATGTAAACATAGTGACTGTGACTGGGAGAAAATGCGATTGATCCCGTGTTTCCCGGACTCTTCGTGAACCCTGTCTGTGTCGATCTCCTGTTCGTCACTTCTTTACTGTACGCGTGAATTGGCGTGCTCACAGAAGCGGAGCAGAAACTTTCTGCGTCATATCCGACGAGGATTTCAGCTGTTCCTCTGTGTTCAGGGAGCCTGATGTTAGGAGGATTTTTGTTTGTGTTTATCACAGCTTTTAGTTTTGTTTTGCGTTTCTTCTCAAAAGGTTGGTCACTGTTTACAGATTTTACATTTTCTTTTGGCATCTCCCTTGCTTTGAAGAGTGTTTAGTGTATCTATGCATTTTCTTAATTTAGCTTAACAGTTTGACAGTGTGTGGATGGAAAAAACAAAACAAAAAAAACAGCCTCTCCGGACACACACACTGTTCCTGTTTGTTTTTGTGTGAGCAGAACAGGCTACAGTCTGCCGCTGCCTCTTTAAACGGTTTAACTGCTAAACCTGCTGGTCTTTGTTATTTTATTGTGCAACAAAAAACACCACTGTGAAAGCTTTTTCTCTTTCATTCTTTCTTTAGGTTTGAGTTTAAAGGGACAGTTCACCCAAAATCAAAAACCACCTGCCTGAGTGGGGCCTGCCTGTCCTGTAGGTTGCAGGTTGGCACGTTGGCTCTGAGATACTGTTATAACCTGCATTTAGAAGATAAAGCAAATTGGAAACTAGCACAGGAAGATGTTTAGAGGCAGTGTCGGGTTCAGTAGGCGTAAAATGGCACAGAAATGGTTAAAGGATAAAACTGTGATGAACACCTCTCTGCCTTGACAGGGAAGTAAAGCTCTTTCGTTCCTAATAGTCGACCTGGTGTTGTCTTTTTACTTTTAAACTATTATTTTGAGCAATAGGTTTTCATCTCAATATGTGATTGAAACATTTGTTTTCTGCATCTTCTGAGAAGTCAGTCCAAAAAGAACGACTTTATTAAAAAAATCAAAAACTCTTCTTCTGAAAGAGTCAGTTTGTTTTAGGAGTTTTATATTTTTAAGCCCAACAAGTCACCAAAGCTTCGGCCGACAGCTCTAAACACGTGGCGCTCAAGGCTGAGGAAGTTTTTCTTTTTGGTTGAACTGTTGCATTAAACTATTCAAACCGTTTCTTTTTGTAACGACAATCTTAACAGTATTCAAAAAAACCTGCCATTTTATATAAAAGGGATGGTTGTTGATAAATGTGACAGGAGCTAATTGCTGCTCGTCCAGTTTACACAGTCTGACTCTTTACTGTTACGTCCCCGTTGGTGAGGGCGGGTTTGATGTCAGGACATGAGTTAACCTCTTCTGTTAGCACAAAATATTGTTTAGAAAAAAACGTTAGCCCTGTAAACAGCAGATGAGACCTGGATAAAATAAAAGTTCTTTTGGTTTAAATGAATTTTGTGGATTCTGTGGAATAATTTCAGTGTTTAAGTAATGACTATATTATCGATCAGTGGATATTTTCACAGTGGACTCACTGGAAGCCATTTATGTTTAGTGATGCTTAAAAATCTTTTTCAAGAAACAAAATAGTTGTAGAAAGCATGTAGATTAATAAATCAGCTACTTGTCGCAGCTCTACTTACAACCAGATTATTTCTGTTATTTAAAAAATCTCTCACCTCAGTGGACTTTGACAACATTGTGAAAAAGTTGTCTTGTGTTTTCCATCACCTGCTGCCATGTGACAAATCTGAAGAATACAGACACACGCTGTTTGTTACTGTCATTTCATACTACTTATTATAGAAAACTACATTTAGGGAAACTAATGATCCATGTCAGAAAACTGTTTATGTGCAGATGTTAACTAAATATTCTGTTCTCATTGTTTTTTTTTCAGGTTTTTGTTTTAAGTTTAAACAAAAGTTGCATTAAGAATAGAATATACCACTCGAGAAAGTCTTATTTCATCATGAGTTCTCTTTTATGTGGTGTTTCCCCCTCCTTGTTGTTAATTACATAGGAAGTTGTTGTGGAAAATCTAACCAACCTTTTGTCACCTTTTGTTTTCCTCGTTTCTCTGCTGATCTGTGGTTAGTGTTTCATCTCTGAGGAGAACGTCAGAGCCTCGGTTGGGTCCAGATGATGATATAAATTTTGTGAAAACGGTGAACATAACCTCACTAAACCTTCTTCTCTTTAATGCGTTTAAAAGACAAAGTAAAAATATTGTACAAATAAAAACAGGGACATCTGCTGGTCAAACCTTTGCTGCTGTTATCTTTGCTATTTTGTCACTGTCGTTATAAATGAAAGTCTTCCCCCTGAAAAGATTCATCCTCAAACTGAAATATACACTTTGGTCTCAAAATATAATTAAAATAAAACATGTTTGAGTAACATACATAGTTTGTCAAGACTAGAAAACCTGCAAGCAAAATCTTATAATGTTGAACTACGATAATATATAATATCTAATATCTAATATCCTGTGCGACTACTATAAGTCGCACAGGATATTAGACTGTTCTGTCGAAATACAAAGTAGTACCTTGCATAAAAACACAGCTGGGGCAGGCATTCAAAATAAATCTTTAATTAGGCAGAAGTGTGGACAAAGCTGTTTTACTGAATGACCAATGTTGTGACAGGTAAACTGGTTTCAGTGTTACACCACTGAGACGTTCTAGTCAGTAAATGTGCTGAAATGGCATTTTGTGTGGTTTATTTGTACATGTAACAAATGAAATTAATCACGTGGTTGACAATAATACAAAATTGTCCTTTTAATAGAAAACCATTTTGACTTCAACTCAAAAGTTCAAAACGTCACGCTGGTTTTACATTATTGTTGAAGAAAAGTCTTGATTTCTTGTCATGGCTCTTCACATCTTGTGCAAAATGCTGCTGGTCTCTTGTGAATGAACACACACAAAAAAAAGAAATCCCTTAAATTCTACAGCACGCTCTACAGAAAAAAAAAAAGAAAGAAAGTGCTCCGCAAGTCACATATGAACCCAAACGGCTCTGAAAACCAGATTCCTACTCGCTGGTTCAGTTACCATCAGGCTTCTTCTAGATGTAAAGCTTTTTAAAAAGTGGGACCACAATATGAGGAGTTACAAATAAATCCAAATTCAAATATAAAAACTCTAAATATTTCTGCATTAGCTGGTCACAACTGTATCTAACCTGTTCAAACAGAGCAGTACAACTTACAGCATCAGCATCTGGCCTTTTTTTCTTATCACTGACACCAAACGTCAGATCATTTGAAGACAGCGAGGTCAACAGGTCAAATGGTTCAGAGAAGACTTCTGCAGAAATCTTTTTCTTTTATACAAAACTCAAATATTTTTACAGGAGACTAGAAACATAGCGGAGAAATCTGCAGCAAATTCATCCCCTTTGGTCTGTAAACTAAGCAACTAGGAAAACCTCCAAGATGGCGTTCACGTTTCCAAACAACCGTGTTCAGAAGCTAATTTATAACACATACGTTCACAGTCTTATGTACATAACAGGTGCAGTGGACAGGCACAGCGACATCAAGGAGGAAGAAATAAACCAAAAAAACAGCTGAGAGGTGACATAAACCATAAAATAAATAAATAATAGTTTAAAAAAAAAACCAAAAAAAAAAACACAACTTGTTCAGCTCCACTTCCTGTCGGTGCTTCTGCCCGTGTGCTCGTTCACGCTTTGCCTACTTTTAAACATGTGGCCTCAATCGCCATCATTACCATTAGAGATTCTCTCATTCGTAACATACTCAGCAGGTGTCACAGCTTGTGTGTGTGTGTGTGTGTGAGACTCAAACCAAAATCACCGAACTCAGTTCATAATAAGCAGCAATTTATCACACAGAAAAAACTGGAAGCAGCACATGGATAAAAGTAACTATAACCAGTGACTATTCTCAATTAAGTAGATGAGTGGCTGACACAATGACACACACACACACACACACACACACACACACACACACACACACAAACACTTGTGTTGTGTTCACGCTGCCTTTGAAATCAGTATTACCCACGTGTTGAAACACAGTTTGCCGTCTGCTGTCCTGCGGCTGAGCTGAGCTGCTTGTTGAAGAAGCACCGGAGGAAACACTGACTGCGTTTCTGTTTCTGGCTTCTGTGAGTACTAGCAGTAGAGATGAGAGCTGAAGACGCATCAAAATAACCACAGAGTGTTTGAGGAATAAAAAGGTCTAGCACCAGTAGTACAAACTGTACTGGGAACATGAATACATGCACAGTAGTGGCCCAGTTGTGATCTGGTTTTTGGTGAATCCTGTTTATTCTGCTGCACATGTAAACAGCATTACACCACTTACAGAAACTCACGTGAGCCAGTTTGTATTCAACGTGAAAGTAAAGAAAATATATCAGTGATCAGGTGGATACAGATGGAGACATAATCAGAAATCTATGACCCATTACTGACGCTAATGTGCATGTAAACGCCTTCTGTAGTAAATGAATACCTTTGGTGGAGCTGAGTGCGTGTTTTAGGAAGACAAAAATAATCCTGTTTGAAGTTCACCAGCAAAAACTATGGAGCGAGTACAAAGTCAGTTCGAGTGTTCACACTATACGTCTGATACTGGGGCCTTCAGATATGGTCTACAAAGTGTAGACTGAGTTTAAGGAGCAACAGGATTCAAATCTTGACCGTGGTCAGTGTTTCTAGCCTAGAAAAGGAGCGCTATCTACAGACACGTTAACCTGCCGAAGCAACAACCGCAGGACTAAGCGCCACCTTCTAGTGTCAGACTACTTCAGAGCACCATTATCGTCCATAAACTAATTAAACACATCAATGAGCTACACTTCTGCATGAGGTGAAATGTTCCTTTAATACACACTGTAGTATATTTCAACTAAGTTTCACATACACTGTCCTGCTTCACCAAATACTCACTAGAGCCCAATGGAATAATCTACCGATGAAAATAGTCCCCAACACGACTACCTCGTCCTGTTTCAGTAATATTGATCAATAGAAAATAATGGTTATTAATTTTTTTGTTAATATTTAATTAAATATGTCTTTAGAAAGAACCAGTGAGGTTTTCAGAGGATTTCATGGAAAATATAGCAAAAAAAAAAAATTAAAATCAGCAAATCAGCTCTTACAAATCCAGATCAAGGATCAAAATGTGTTTTGTGCTTGCTCCATAGTTTTAAAAACTGATATGTGTACAGTCTATTAGATGCTCAACGTGGAAAAGAAGAACAAAGTAATGATTTAAAACTTCAAGTTTTCTCCTCACTGTGATGTGCTGTGACATGGTAAATGCCTCTGAGGCATCTCTTCAATGTGAATGTGTGACAAAGAAAAACAAATGACTTCAAGTTCATTTAGTTTCTGATGTAACCTGCCCTTAAAAACATAATCCCTGCAGTAACCTGTGTGTGTTTTAACACCTGTTTGTCTGTCGCCTGGAGCTTTGATTTTTCCAAACTCAAGTCCTGTTTGGGGTCTTTGTAGCTCTGTGATGGAGCAGTCAGTTCAAAACTGAACCAGAGTCGGGGAGTTTCTGGTTGATGGGCAGTGGTTCTGTCGCAGCTCCTCCATTCTCCTTCTCCGGCTGGTTTCCAGCCTCCAGGCAGCTGTTGTTAGTCTCATCGCTACAGGGTTTATACTCGGACGGATCAGGATCAGGATCCGGATCCGGCTCTGGCTGGGACTCCACTGCGGTCTCCCAGTCCTCCTCTTCCTCTTCTTCCTCCTCGTCCTCCCTGTCTTTGTCTCTCTGATTGGCTGTGCTCTGGATAAGGCGGAGTCGGGCCATGGCCCGATCGATGGTGAGCGTGCTGACCAGGTTGAAGTCGTGCATGCTGATCAGGTGCAGCAGGAAGTTACGACAGAAGTTGTGTTTGACAATGTAGGTGCCGTGATGTTCAGCAAACAGCAGACAGGCCTCGTTCATCTGGTTGTCTGCTATGAAGCTGGAAGGAGGACATGAGAGTCCGATTTTCAAATGTGGCTTAATTAATTCAGGCTAGCATCCTGAGATCAGGTTAAAATAAGCCTGTTTATTGTTATTCAGCCAATTTGCTTGGATGAAGTTATTTTGCAGTTATAAAGCAATGATCAGCATTCATCGTCTCAGCCAACAAAGCATTTCTCATCTTTGACCTGTATGTCGTCTTACTATGATGCAAATGTAAGATTTCATAAGTGAATTTGATAGGCGACACAAATCTGATTGATGAACTCCATCCCAGCGTTATACATACCCATGTTTCATCACGTGCAGGTTCCACAGCTTCATGATCTCCTTCTCCCCCTCATTGACATCAGTGAAGTCCTCGATTTGCTGCAGTGAGAGTAGAGCAGTCAGACTTTAGACATTGTAGTGAAGAAAAGTCTTGCAATCTGGCCACAATATGTCCATGAAGGCATGTTATGCAACTTCAGTATCTTCTTCGACGCCTTAAATTCAGTGTTGAGTAGCATCATGTCTGAGCTTTGGCCCATGAGCTTTCCTGGTGGCCTGCTGAATGGTAGGCAGCCGAGCTTACCTACTCAAGGCTGGAGTTAAAGAAAAACAGCTTTTCAATTTGTATTGTGGTGAACTGCGATATCAATTTGACAAATTACTGTTGAGTGCAATAAATTAAGTGTTGCAACTCTACAAAACCCTAAACTGACATGATGACATCATTATGACCGTCAGAGTTATTTTCTCAGCTTATGCCACTGTACAACTGTTTAAACAGATACAGAACCAATGACAAGTAAACTCTACTAAAATCAGTGAAGTGTCCTTTCATGTGTTTGTTCAGCTGTAAACCAACCTTGACTGTTTTCTCTTTGAGCCAGTCAGGGTCCCTCTCATCTTCGCTGTCCTCGTCCATCTCCTGAGGCCGGAGCGGCAGGCAGCTGTCGCTGTGGAAGTAGAGGCGGTTGTGCCCGCTGATGTATGTTCTCTGCTGCTCACGATCACAGTCTTCTGATTCCAGAAACTCAGACAGACTCGTCTTTGTCCTCCTGGGTCTGGTCAGAGAATATCAGTAGATTTATATGTGGAAATTCAAGGAACACTTGTTAGGTAACAAAGTTTCAGAAAAGATATAGAATGAATAAATATGTCCGTTAGAAAAATCAGCGAACCTGCAGGTAAGAATATGAGTAACAGCAGTCCGTTTGACAGGTCCGTTTCTGCTGAAGGCGAAGCCAGGCTGGCTGTGGATGTCTTGAGGGTTTCCTGCATATGAACCATCATAACACTCGTTTATGGAGACCTCAACCTTTGCTCCTTTAGGATGGGGCTGCCAAAGACCATAAAAAACATGATGGTAAAAAAACTGCAGTGAAATCACCGAACATCTAATTCATCAAATCATGTTAAACATTCTTCATATGAAAATAAAACAATGATGAGTAAAGATCTTTGGATCTATATAAATACTACAAATCCAAATCTGTTTAATTTCAACAAATACAATTACAAGCCTGCTTTAAACTTCAGTTTAATTCTTGTGTATTTTATATATCAAATTGCATGATTTCACTTTTTTTTTTACTTCTATCAATTTGAACCTGACTCACCACGTAGTTGAAGATGAAACGGGAGTGGGACAGTTTGAGGTGTTTGATCAGACTGTAGAGTTTCCTGCAGTTCAGCGTGCACCAGGGACAGTGGAGATCGTCTCTAGCCTCTGTCTGCTGCCGGGTGTTGTTGTTGTACTGGAACTGGACAGAGAAACAGAGACTGTGTGTGACATAAAAAGGGACTGGATCTTTGCTGGCTCAATGAAGCATATGCAGAGACAGAGGCTGAAGCAGTTTCTGATTAGAAAGTCAGTTCTCAGTGGCAATAAGTCAGATTCATAATTTGATTTTCAAATTACTATTAATACTACTCTTAATATTTTCATACAGTATCTGAACAATATCACATCTCACCCCTACATGACAGGGTTTTTTCACCTCATCTTGGACTGTTTTCTGATGTGGTCAAAGGAGTCTTTGTACAAACTGGTTGGTTTTTAACCTGACCTGAGCTTTTACTTTAAAAAATTCACACAGGATGTCATGACGGAACATTGTACCCTAATGTTCTCAAGAAATTCTTGATGTTCACATAACTTCTGGAAATAAAGTTGATAAGATGAGCATTAAATCATCAGTACAGACCTTCATATACAAAATTAATGTTTTCTAAATTTCTTTTAAGTCCATTTCTGACGAGTTGATCTTGATGTTAAAACTAAGACTCCTCAGTCTCTCCAAGAACTACCTCCTACGACTGTCTGTAAATTATAATACTGACTGTTTATATGATTATAACGTTCTGCATCAACAATAAAACAATTGGCAATAAAATGTCCAAACCTATTTATTATCTGTGAACAAAATTCCAACAACATAATTTATCAAATCACTAAACAACATACACCCTGATGGGTGTAATTTTCCAGAAATAGGCTCAACTTTAGTTCCCTCATCACAAAACTCTGGTGAACAGTGAAGCTGAAAGAAGGGGAGCTGAATTATGACCCAGCTCAATTCAGGTCCCAGGTCAGTTCTCAGAATCGAGTGGAGCCTTGAAGATGTGTAATATGGATGGATATGTGAGGGTGTGCTGGTTATTAATGCAATATAATGTGGGACTGACCTGGTAGAAGATGCGTAGTTTCTGTCTGGGCTCAGCAGAGGTTTGATCTCTTCTGGTTTGTGGGTCAGCATTTATGGATTCTTTAACAGCTGCAGCACAGACGAGAAACAGAAGCATCACTAGTCAACAGGTTCACCAGGGAGTTAGTAACACTGAAACAGATCAACTGCTAGTTCCTGCTCACCCAGTGTGTGCGTAGCTCTCAGGGTGCTGGGTCTGGTGTCCTGATTGGTCTCAGAGTTGCGTGTGGCTAGAGGTTTAGCTACAGGTGCAGTGGAGCAGTTTGAGGAGTCACTGCTCCAGCGCAGGGTGAACTGCAGAGTTGGACCCTGGGAGAAACTCTCAAATGGAGGTAGACGCTACACAAAGACAGCAGATGATATGAGTAAGTTATTAATAACATAAATAGGTTTGTTTTTTCCAGATACTGGATACTGAAATATTACAGTACTACAATAGTAAGCTTCTACTGAGCCAATGTGAAAATTAACTGTTAATAAAACTTTTGAGTTATACTGCTGTACTACTAACTAACTACAACTTAGTCTTTTACACACAAGCGCACACCTTTCCGTCCAGGATGGTCTCCCAGGTCGCCCTCTTCTTACTGACCGGGCACTCCTCCATCTCTTGCATTGACACCTCATACTCTCCGTCTAACAACTGCAGACGTCTGTACACAAACACACAGCCACACAACATTTTCTCATTTAGTGAGAACAACACATCTTCCTGTGCGTCTGAACGTTTTCAAACAGCGTCAAATTGTGCAAATGTGTGACTTTCACCTGTTTTTATCAAAGACAGTCATCTGAGCCACAAATGTGGTTTCTCCCTCCTCCCTGAGGGAGGAGCTCCTCCTCTTCCTGTTTACCACTTCCTCTGTAAAATCTGAAACACACACATAATCACATGTACCTTGTCCATTACACAGGAAAGAGTAAAGTTAGAATCAGCCTGGAAAAGCCAATAACTGAATCGGATTCATAATAAATAGCTAAAAACCAATGTAGGCAAATCTTGTTTACAGCTTGGGCTTTATTTTTGTAGTGCTGGACATCAGTTCTCTCAGTAATCAGTAAGTACTTGCCAAGTTGCTGAAATTCTTAATAAGAAAACGCAGGAAGGTTAACCACTAATGTTTTCCATCTCTCACTATTTACCTTTTTCTGTCCAAGTCCCTGCTTACCTCTGCTGTGGTGATTCTCTCCATTGGTGAGACCATTGGTCGGTGTGCGAGGGTATCCAGGCCTCGATACTCTGAACAGTAGTGAGTAAGACTTCACCATGTGAGAGTTGCTGGGCTCAAACTCACTGCTGGGGACCAGCAGGGAGGGAAAAGAGCCTTGCTTTGCCTGGACTCCAGCGTTCGTGTCTGGGTTCAACGGAACCTGCTTCTTTCCTGTAGGGATCTGCTTCACTGGGCAGCTTACATCCTGGACACGTAAGGAAAGAAACTTGTATTTCACTAACAGCTGGAAATGATATAACAGACGTCTAAATCTTACTGTCAACAGCAATTAAATATCATCACACACCTTCCTCTTTTTGTGGCACACTTTGACCAGCAGCACCTCTAGAGACACAGAGTTCTGCTCATTTTCACAGTCCTGAGATGACTTCCCTGAAAACAACAGAAGAAAATAGGAAAAAAGACTTCCTGGAAGTCACAGTGAATCAGTGGAAAGATGGCTAGAAGGAGAAACTTACCAGCTTTATGAAAGAAACCAGTAAAGGTAAGCTGCAGATTAGAGGCCAAGCTGTGGAAAACAGAAGTAGTTTCAACTTCCACCTTTATATCTTAACAGGTGATGTTATGTCCTATCAAAAATCAATGGATGGTTCATCTGGAGTTCATGGTCAAGCTTCCCACTAAATTTCACTGAAATCTGTAACCAGGTGTATCCTGTGCTGTTACAAGTAGATCTTGAGTCTAATTTTGTTAATGTAGAAAAGCCTCAGTAAAATACTGGAGAATGACCAACATCAACGACCACAGCACAGAGCAACACGATACGTTTAACTCTATGGAAACCAGTGAGTCCTGGAGGACTGAGTGTTTACCTGTGAGTCTCCTGTTCTCCCCTCATCTTTTCCACTTTGGACAGCAGATTGTCAACCTTGGAGCTCTTCCTGTATATGCGAGACAAAAAGCAGCAGTTAGCAAACATACAACCGTCACCCAATACTCGCCAGCATGCAGGGAGATTACCATCCTGTCTAACATCACCTGCTATAACGGTGCTGTTAATGGTCAGACACTTACACAACCAAATAAACTGTATTTGAATCAAGGCCATGTCACATTGCACAACACCAAACTGTTGGTTTCTTCCTTTAACATGCTTTTATTCTGATAGGCGTTTACTGCAGCCTCCTTGAGTTGTCATTTGTTTTGAGCATTTCTTCTTTCTCCCCAGCTGTGACACGACGTCCACTATACTTCACAGATAAACTCCTATAGTTTGGGTGAGGAGCAGATGTTCTCTTCTTTGGTCTTCCCATCACTCTAGCAGAGGTTAATCTGTCAGTCCATAAAACGTCCTCTTCTCGCTGATGAGGGATTTGCATTTGTGAGGTGCCCTCTGTATTTCTGCTCATTTCGTCATCTTTGAATATGGACTGCGAAACCTTCAGCCCTACTCTGTGGAGGTTGTTGTGTTGGTTTTTCCTCACATGTCAAACAGTGCCTCTGTAATCAGTTGTTGTTGTTCACTGGGTGACCTATTCAATGTATGTTGCTTAGTGCACCAGTGGTTCTTTTTCTGGATTTTAAATCATTGTACTGGCTATGCCAAATGTTTGTGCAGTGCCTCGAATTCTTTTTCCGGATTCACAATGCTTTGCTTTTCTCCCATAAACAGCTCTCTCATTTCCATGTTGATTTATCCTTCCCAACATCAAATACAGTCTTCACTGGTTAAAACCAAGAGTAGTCATTAGAGATTTACTGTTTGAACAATCAATTGCACAGCACACACCTGGGTCATAAGAACCACGTTTCAGTCACATGGTTCTTTACTTTTGCTCACATAAAATATGAGTGCTCTGATACCAAAGGTGCTATGTTCTACAGTATGTTGTTTAATATATCTAGATGCAAATAATAGGAAATTGCTTTTTGTTCCAACACTAGAGGATGTATAAGGGCACTATAGATGTACAGGATATCTGTTGACGTGTGCCTGCCACACAGACAGGAATCACAACTTTTATGTGCGTAAGAAAGTTCTGCACCTAACATGGGGTTGCAGATATAATGGTTCACCAGTATCAACTGAGAATTGCATAGCAGCAAATAGCAGAAAGGGTTTTGTAAACTTTTCACAGCTTTTAACAACAAAGCTTGTTGAGACAGTAAAGAACATGCTATATCTAGCAGTCTGTACTGTTCATAGATTTCACCTTCTTTTTACATGATGCATAAGGTTTTAATCCAAGTCAGTTAAAGCTTTATGTGCTGCACTGAACCTAATTTAAGTGTAAAACATTCCCAAATGGCTCAAATAAGCAATATGTCAGAAGGTTTCTAGAATTCACGTGTTAGTGCACCGAGTTTGGTCGCTTCACATAAATCCATGTTCTGTCCAAGTGAGCAGAGGCCTAATAAGCTGCAGAGTAAGTGAAAACATCTGTAAAGCTGCCCATAGCCATGAAGAATGCAAGACAACAATCAAGCATCTTTAGCCTGCACTCAGACAAAATAACAAGTCCAATCAGAACAATATCTATAAAGTTCACTGACAAAATCAGCTTCATAGTTTAAGCGCAGTGGTTATTAATTTGACTGTACTGTAAAGCAAAGTAGCATCCATCACTGGCCAAATATGTGCAAGTTCTCTGTAATGTAAATTCATGTCATTATTTTTAAGTACCACAAGAAAACGGACCTATAGTTTGTTACAGTTAAAACTTTTTTTAAATAGCTGTTTCAGCTGTTTAGCTGCTTACATTAGGAGTAAAAAATTCAAACATTTTAAATTGTATAAGGCCTTTGCATAGCATGTTGATATCAGGTTTTAAACCTTTTGATGACCTGATGTGGTTGCTTACATATGAAGAATGTGGAAGACCCCCACATAAACGGTGCACAGACGTTTTGACTGCAAAGAGGCAGTTCCGGTCACTTTGCTGTAAACTTGACACAAAAGCTACACAACCACCTCTGTGTAGAAAGGCATGCGTGATCAAAACAGTTTAATTTCTAGTTTCTGATCAAAGCATGAAAAAACTTTAACAGCAACCAAATACTGAAATACACCGCCTGTTTTTTAGAGTATGTTGGTAAGTTAATCATGCTTAAACATGATTCCCTGTGTAGCAGCTTCTCATCTCAGATCACAAGGAGCGTTTCATGTGACTGAAGCATGCATGGGTTCAGCAGAAAGTGAAACTGAGCTGAGCAGCAGGAGATACGTCACCTGGTTCACTAATTCTGCTTCAAATCAGGAATAACACACATTCTAACGGTTGCCATTTTTAGTCTCTGATAAAGTCCAGAGCAATGAAGAGAAATTACTGTACCTCAAAGAGGAAAAGTACCAGTCTGATGAGTTCATGACCAAATAAGGTCTGAAAAAAAGAACTACCAAACTGTACATATTTTTGTGATGACTGTCACACAGATTGACTGACATACTGTAGTGTTTCAAACCCTCATAACAATTATAAAGAATGAAATTACCACAAATCATTATTCTTCATTTTTTCAAGGTTTTAAATGATAATGAAACTTGTTAAACTAATCCAAACACAGAGTACTAGCAGCACAGTAGGGTATGGTTAGAAATCTTATCTAAAGTATCCAACTCTATATTTGAGCACATTTCAAAGCTCTTAATTTAATTATATTACATTTGTGATAATTAATACATGTCTCTACATTTAAAACAGCTACAAAAGAACACATGACATTATACTGACATGGTTTTACTGCAAATTAAAAACTAATTGTGAGCTAAAACTCAGGATGTTATCGTTAGGTGAATAGTAGATGACAAAAACCAGACAGTATCATCACCGCTTAAACACCTTTGCAGCCCACACTTTTTAAACACTGAATATAACACTGTAACCTGCAACACCAATTCCACATGATAACACCAGACGAGGTCCTCTATTTTTTAACACAACCCTTAAGGGCATACTGAACCACATGTTGTCCCATGTGTATAAGTAATTTTTTTTTGTGTAGCTCCTGTATGCAAAGTAGTTTAACTGAAACTGTCTCTCTCCTGTCTCTGCTTTAACTGAACCAGCCAGCTCCCACCTACAGCAACCTGCAAGTCGGCTAACTTTCACTCATGATAACAGTTGACCTGCTTTCTAAGACCCAAACTTTCAATTCAACACACAGTTATGCAACGTAAAACTGAAGGAAACAAAGTCACAAAAAGAGACAAGAAGCAAAGCAACCCAAAGAACAACTGATCTCCAAATCCCAAACTTTAAAAGCCTTACGAGTACTGACATAAAACAGCACATCAAACTATTTCAAAGGGTTATTTTACCTTTTGACATTATTCCTGGAGTTTCTGTGAGACATGTAGGTGAGTGTCCTGTGCAAGAATATAGGCTGAAAATAGTAGCAGGGAGACATAAAAAACATATTCGATGTTAATTCAACATGGAAAAGGGTGCAGTAATCCAAATGTTAATCATGTGAGTAGTTACAAAAACACTTACAGCAATCAAGTTTCTGGTACGGAGGAATCGGTAGATTTGGGTTGGTTCTGTGAACCATGAATATATTACTTTTTGCTCTATTCATCATTAAACCACAAGTAAGCAGCACACTACACAAATGGATGAACTACTCAGTACACTTACAATAACATTTTGGTTTTGTGTATTTCTGATATTTTAGAAACTATATAACGGACTGCACAGTAACTGATAGTAAACCTACTAATTAGTGGCTAAAATCTAAATGTACAGAGCTACAAGGACATGAGTCGCCAATGATAGTTAGCGGTAAAATGATCTATTCCTCCAGCTGTGCAGACCCTCATCTCACTATTTACATAACCACTGAAAAGCTTCCTGTGACCTTAATTTAAACTCTAACATCGATATCACTGAATGTGCAACTTGATGACAGCAGCAACTCACTCTCGAAGGCCTGCAGGAACAACTCGTGGTCGGCTTGAATGAGTTGCATGTTAGGCTTCTTGGTTGTAGCCATGGCAGAGGAGGACGACTGGTATAACCCGTTCGCTTTTCCTCCAGGACCAAAACCCACTGGGTGACTTCCACCTGAGGAGCTCTGCTTATGTGGAGCCATTGCCAAGACAAGAAAATTACCAAAGAAACCACCCCACCACCAGAAACGAACTGGTGTAAAAAAGGAAAGAAACTCAGGTCCTCTTCCTTTGTCAAAACAAAAGAGCCGTATGGAAGAAAACCAGCCGCTTAGCAGAAACGGTGCCGACTCTTCATTTTAAAAGCGGATTATGGAAGTTTCATTCTTTTAAAATTGACATTAGTGATGATACGATCTAATGTTTCGCTCGCGTAGCGTTGTCGATTTAACAGGCACAGAGGTCGGCGAACAGGCTTGAAATGCGCGAAACAAGAGAACAGCCTCCGGCAAGCTGACGCGGCTTGCTAGCTATCTGGCTAACTTCCTTAGCCAGCTAGCAACAACCCCAGGCTAGCATTGTCTGGTGCTCTGACTTCATCAATTAAAAATAGGAAATATACCTCCAAGCTACAACTGATTAAACACGGGAATTTCAGGCCTTTCCAGTCGTTTCGGTGAAATAATTTCACCAAAATTCACATTATTCCTTTCCTAACGCATACTGGCAAGTTGGGCTAGCGGTTCCATAAAGTAGCACAAAATTATAAACCGCTTCCCGGCCAATAAAAAAAACCAAAACACTATAACAGCGTTAAACACACGTATAATTCTGTTTGTGTATAGAGTAGATATAAAAATATAGAAAAAGGAAAGATATTTCCACGGAAATGCCTGCTACATAATAGAAATCAATTCTGAAAATGTAATTTTGAACAATTGCATGCTTTAATTTTGAAGGCTTAGTCCATAAGATTTCCGTCTTTCCTGGACTAACATCAACGACTTGACACTTCCGACCCTTCCACTGTGACTTGAATTGAAAGATCCCGCCTTCTAGCAAGTCTAACCAATCACCGTCCTTGTTTGTTAAACCCAAAACTCTAATTGGTGGAATATTGGACGGTCTCATAGGCACATTTGCCGCCTGTAGCATGGTCTATTTAAGGTTTGCGACACAAAATCTTTTAAACTAAATATCAGTGGTGGATTAACTAAGTTTATGTATTCATACTTTAGTACGTTAGTACAATTTTGACATATCTAACCTTTTATTGTTACATAAATGTACTTTATTTCCTTCTCACAGAAAAAAGATATGGTAGTAATTTGATAGTAAATGGGATAATAGTGGATTTAAGTACCCAGGGGCCCCGTAAGAGGAAATTTTAACATATTAATATAATAATAAAGTTTCTACCTTTTATTAATAAAAAATATATAGCAGGAGGGCCATCAAAAAGACTGAAAACCTGAAGTATGTTTCCACATGCATTTTAGAAATGTTTTAATTATTAGCATCATGGAAAAAAAAATTCAAATGTGTAAATAAAAATTGAACTAGTAACGCTTCCTTATATCCAACTCCAAAGAAAGAATTTAAATCCATTGGGTTACCTGAAAATAATATTACCTGAAGTATTGCTGTTGAATAACTCATTTGAAAGACTGTCGGTGAATTCCCAGTCATCCAGGTAAAGTTATCTAGAAGTTGAGTCACGGCAGCTGGACTTCTAAGAAGCTACTTGGATAAGCAGTGAAATGTTTCAATTTAACAAGAAAGAAGTCTAGTTGCCATGAGTCAACTTTCAGATTTCCTTGCATAACCTTTGGCTTAGTAGTGGAGTTTTTTTTTAAACCATTTCTAAATTTAAATGAAGCACTTGTTCCAACACAAATAAAAATATCTTGATGACTCAAGTCACTGCTTATACTGCTGCTTTAAACTACAGCAGTAAAAGTTGTGTCTACATGACTTTACCCGTCATCATAATACACAAAATCATTAATAATATATAACTTTTTAAAACAACCACCACTCAAAATAAAAACCAAAATAATTTATAGATTGAGTGATCACTGTTTATAATCTTGGTGATAAATAGTTGCCATTTCTGTGGAGCAAAATGTCTCAAGTAGAAAATCCCTGTGTGGTTACAAGGGGTGGAACATGGAAACATTTCTCAAGCTGTGGTTCAAAATGAACACTGTACTGCCTGCCTGCACATGACTAAACCACAGACCTCGAAAAAACATAGTAAGGACTAAAATAGCTCATGCATGTACAGTATTTGAAATTACACTCTGGTGATATGTTTCCACTGTGTTTGGCTTTTAAGCCTGGAATTTACTTGTACAAGAGAAGCCTTGTAGCTATATAGATTAACCCTTTTTCTAGATTTTCTGCTGGACACAATTTCACTGCATTTTACACAAGGTTAATACAGAAGTACACAAGAAAAACAACAGCTCTGACTTAAATAGTGATTTATTATTTAAATGTATTCCCTTTAAACCACATGGTAGTGGTTTAATGTACTGTACATACAACACACTGGTAATGAAGTCTAGACAATATGCAGGTACAACAGAGAAAAGGTGACTTTGTACTTGTTTAGATCACACTACGTTTTTAAAAACTTACCAAATTATGAGGAAATATGGATGATGCAGACTGAACAGTATGTTAGTAAAAATGGAAACCTGAACAAATTAAATGCTGGAATTTCCAACCATTAAACATGAAAAAACAATAAATTAAATGAAGGATGAATTAATCTCCCAGTGTTTAAGCTTGTTAAGTGTTTACCCTGTTATTTCAGTTTTACTTGGAACCAGGATAATTACAAACTACAGCAGCTGAAGGCATTTGTGAGTGTTTTTAAATCTCTGCTTTGATTATAATTCAGATAAATATGAATCCACACCCAGTTAGACACAAGTTTACTCTATTTTCCTTTTACCATATACAGTGCTGAATGAAAGAAATTTGTGGGAAATTGTCCTCTAGAGAAGTCTACAAAGTATGAGAAAATGAGAGCATCTGTCACTGCTAAAGATTTAATGGATCCGCTGTCTCCATGACTTATACAGCCAGAAACTAGGATCACTCAGAGGTAAGTTTGACTTATGTGTGCAAAAAAACCCAGACCTGTACGACCTGTTCTTTTCTCTTATTCATATCTCCTTTTAAATTATATAAGAATAAAACTGATACATAAAATAATCTTAGTGTTAAAATACATTTAGGTAAACATGTTGTAATTTAGCAGTAACGGGAATAAAAAGAGTAAAAAACAAACAAACAAAAAAAACCCACTTGCAACTGCAGTCACATCTTTTCAGAAAAAGCTGTCAGGTGTTAAGTTAATGGCATAAATTCAAGGGGTTGACAAGTTTGTCAAATACAGTGCTATGAAAAAGTATCTGGCCTCTTCCTGATTTTTTTCTTTTTGTCACACCTAAAACATAACAAGTTTTAAATAAATCATCTGTAGACACCGTCTCAGGACAGTTAAACAATGAAAACACAGACACAGACAGACAAGTCAGGTCAAGCAGTCACTACACAGAGGGTAGCTGACCACATGTCCTTCAGGAGGTTTGTTGCACAATTTAGTTGCCCATCAGTGCTTCTGACTTCATCTGGGGTATCCCATATTCTGCCCATTCTTGATCTTTAAATGAAAAGGTGTATGATCCAGATTGTGACCCTTCTGAACATCTGGATAACATCTACTATGGACAATGTAAGATATCCTGAAAAAAAGTAAACATCATGAAGCGGGTGCCCAGGTCAGTGATGTTTTAGTGTTTTCTCAATAGTATGTACGTCATGAGCAGGATGAGACCTGCTGACAGGGCTGCGATCACAAACTGGTGGATAGAGAGGACGTTTTCCAGCGTGTGGATCCTCTCCTCCATGGCACTAGTGTGAAAGTAGTCATAGATGCCAGCTCCGATGCTCCACAACGCCCACACGGCATCCACCACAAGTGGCATGGTGAAGCAGACGTAGGGGCTCAGCTGCTGCAGGTCAACCTTAAAGACAGGAACAAGAACACAAGACACATCATGATGTCAGCAAGATACTTGATACTGAGCAATTATTTCCAAATGTTAAATGTATATATGCAAAAACAACTCATGTATAAGGGTAAATTTTGTTTTATAAAATGATATAAACCTTTAGCAGCGTTGTAACAGTAGCTTCAATCTCAATTTGTTTGCTCCAGGAGATAAAACCGAGCTGAAATCCTAAATCTTCCTGTAAAAAGCCCTACATAAAATTGAAGTTTTAAATTGATATAATCAACCTATGTGGTATGCCGATTTGAAGAATGGCACATGAAGTCATGTAAGACGTCTTAATTCATGATTATCCAGCGTCTCATATTTATTAAGCGTTAAATAACTTGTAATAATAATTTGACTTGCGAGGTGCAGGCATGTATAACGTGTAAATTAAGTATACAGTTAGTAATGTGATACATGCAACTGCAGATACATGCATAACTGTTTCAATACCCAGATAAATTATTAAATTTAGTTATATACGTTATATTATTTACGTTATATTATTAGTATTTTCCACAAAATTACCAGATATCAAAACGATGGTAAGCTAGCAAGCTAACAGCTTATGTTAGCTCGTACACAGGCTTGTGTTTTCCACGGACACTTCATAAATAAGTCATATTACTTACAGCATCAACTACTCATTGAACTCACAGTGGCCCCACAATCTTCCTACCACCAGATACGTGGGGATAGAACTTTACACATCATCGTATGACATCTGTAAAAACCATGTTTCGGTCAAAGACGAAACCTCGTCTGCTGTGAGCCACTTCACCTACTTCCGGGTGTGTTGTCTCTCAGCATTTCCTCCCCTCTCCTCTCGTGCTCGGCGACTGGTAAAAACATGTCGCCACATTTTATTTCGACATTTAACAATTTTCGCTCAACATGGAAACGTATATTTACAGCGATTTCTAATAGCTTATGTGATAAATAGTTATTTCTTGGCACATCTTGCCTTAAATGCCACGTTAGTTAGCGAAGCAGGTGAAAGGGCACATTTTAAAGGGGAGTTTTCACGTAGGTGAGAGTTACTATAAACCTAGAGGAGCTAAAAAACACCCAAATAGTAAATATATCAGCGAAAATGGACACAGGTCAAATTGCTAGACCGAAGGCCGATTGTACTACCAGGCGCGGTGGCCAAGTGGTAAGGCGTCGGTCTCGTAAACCGAAGATCGCGGGTTCGAACCCCGTCCGTGCCTGTGAGGTATCAATGGTTAACACACACTTTTTCTTTCAAACCTACGTAAAGAATGATTGTTAAGTGTTAAACCGTGTCTTTATACCTCTAGAACGTATAGGGTAGACAAACTGAGCAAACAACATATAGGCTAAAACGTGCACAAATATGAGAGGTTTTAAAGTACCATGGAGCTAAGGACAGCCTTATGAGGGGTCTTTTCACAGGTCTAAACCTGTAATAAACTGGGCCCACTATAAAGTATTATGTGTCTATTCAAAGCATGAAATACATTCATCTGGGGTCATTAGCAAAGGAGCACATCACAGCTATTTGCTCTCCACTCTCCTCTACTGTATGTACACAAATGACTGTATCTCCTCTAATTCCTCTGTAAAGCTCCTTAGGTTTGTAGGAAGTAAGTTAAGATAGTTTCTTAGTACATATAAATAACACATTATTTTAGAATATATACACCTTAATACTTAAAATATAATTCATGTTTAAATTCCCAGGTTGCTACCCACTTATTCCTCAAATTTACATATTGATACTGTGTACCAAAAAGAAGATATTTATATGTATTACACAGGTCCAGCAGGGTAATAACCTACCTATTAAAAATAATAAGGTAAATTACTGCGTAGGTCACAGGCTGTAATCTAAGTCATAACTGAGTTCTTTGTCTCAGAACAGTTAGAAAACAACCAGCTGCATTGCAGAGTATGGTTGTCTGTAGACACAGCCATGTTGCCATGAAACACATAGCTGAGCAGGAAGCCCCTGTTTTTCCCTACCAATAGTTGCAGTTCACCTATTTTGTTACACAGTTAATGTGCACATGACACATATACAGGGTCACAAAGTAGAGATTCTGCACCACTGCAGACTCCCCAGAAGATTTTTTTCAGTACAGACACCTAGTACTTGTGTAGGAAAGATTCAGAAGGTCTTTCCTTCCAACTGCTGTCAGACTCTACAACAAAGACCTTGCAGTTCAGCACACACACATAGACTAACAAACACACACATCCAGTACAAAATGGTAGTTTCTTAGGTGCAATACTTCATGAGTGCAATTTTCTGAAGCAAGCATTTGCAATCTTTGGGTGACACTATATTTATATATCCACTCTGTGCATACAGTATATACATACATATATTCTGTGTACACACATATATTAATCTAAGTCTACATCTACATATATAGACATTTATACTTTTCAGTACACTCATCCATATTTATATTTCTAGATTGTTTGTATAGTGTACTTTTTAACTGTACTGTTGGTATAGTTTTTATTCTATTGTTTTTAAATTTTTGCTGCTTTTATCTTGTACTGTCCACTTTCTGCCACTTGTGGGACTAATAAAGGATTATCTTATCTTATCTTATCTTATCTTATCTAAACCAGTGTGCCACTTACCTTTGGCGCTTTGATATGTTCTCTGTCCTTAACTGCATGTTAATGGAAAATTGTATTTGTTCACTTCAATAAAGTTCAAATAAACTGTTCAATAAAGGTCACCGACTGAACTTAAATAAACACTAATCATGCAGGGAAGTCAGCTGACTACCTGGATAAACTGAATGACCAGATGTTTTTTTCAACATCAACATTGTTGTCAATCATCAACAATATTAAGTCACCGTGTTCAGACTGTGGACAGCAGCAGACAGGAGCCTTTGCAGCAGAACAGTATGTGTACTCTACTCACTCTACTTTTACTTTTTAAATAACCTTTCATAAACAAAGCTACAGACTTTTCATATGATACAAAAGAGCATAATGACTGAAAACAAGTGGAATGTGTTGAGTAAATGAATTCACTTTCTTGCAGGTTTGCTTAGACAAAATGAGACTTTCAGCCTTAGTTTTTCTCACTGCCATCAGTGTGTTGTGTGCAGGTAACTATGCCTTTGCTTTGCTTTGTGTCTTTATGTGCACATCTGTGCATGCATCAAAGTATGTATTTATTGTTCATTTTAGGGCATTCATCTATAAATTTAGAGGTGTATATATATATATATATATATATATATATATACACATATACAGTATGTGTGTGTGTGTGTGTGTGTGTGTGAGCTCACGGAGCCAGTAAACTACAGATTGTGCTGCAGAGCTAGTCACATTCAGAGACATGCTCCATAAAGAGAACTTTCTTGACAAAATCTGTTTATTGTCTTCCAGAAGGAGTCACCATTAAGAACCTGGTGTTCCCCACAGCGACTGATAACAGTTATGTTGAGATCTTCCCTGAGAAGCCTCTGAACCTGCAGGCGTTCACTCTGTGTATGCGTGTGGCCACAGAGCTAAAGGGGGAGAGAGAGGTCATCCTATTTGCATACCGGACTGCAGACCATGATGAACTGAATGTGTGGCGCGAACTGGACGGCAGGTAGACAACAAGCTGATAATCTGGATTTAAAATGGTATTTAAGATGAAACCGTCTTTTCTAACTTTAATCATTCAAAAATCCTACTACTATGCTACTTCTATAAATGCATCTGCAACTTTTACTAAACACACAGTTACTGTGACTACCACTAACACCAAGAAAAAAACAGCAACAACACTGTTCTAGTAACAGCAAAATTTGATTAATACTTTCAGTCAAATTTAGAGTCTGTAGAAAATTTAAAGGGCACCCTTAGTAGAGTATTTCTCTAGGCAAATACTTGCACATATAATTGAATATTGATTTTGTGTACTTCATACACCTGAAAATACTTGATTTGTTTTTTATTTCAATTTTTAATAGTCAAAACTGTCACTATTACACAAATGTAATGCATTGCACTGCAGTCTTCTTACTACCTTCTTAGTTTTGTACTAACTCTAATTATGAACATATTATTAAAAATGAATGTCGTCTCTGTGTGTTTAGACTGTCTTTCTACCTGGCTGGAAGTGGTGTTTTATTCCAAGTCCCTGAGCTCGGTGCCTTGGAGACCCACCTGTGCGCCATCTGGGATTCCAGTTCTGGTGCATCTGCTCTCTTTGTGAACGGGAGGAGGAGCTTGACCAAAATCTACAAGCAGGGTCACACAATTAATCCTAATGGCAAGGTTATTCTTGGACAAGATCCAGACATTTATCTGGGTAAATTTGACACCAATCAGTGTTTTGTGGGATCCATCAGGGATGTTAATATGTGGGACTTTGTCCTGTCAGACAGAACCATCGAAGACATGTTCTGTGGAAACAGAGAACCAAGAGGAAATGTGCTTGACTGGGTATCCACCAAGGTTATTATCACCGGTAATGTAAACATAGTTAATAGTGAACTGTAGCTTAGGTCATAGACAACGTGTTGGACTAATGTAATCACTGTTCACAATGTCAAATACAGCTCTGAAAAAAAGCCTCTGCAGTCAGTGCAGCATTTTTTTCTTTTAAATATTAATCTAATTTATGTTGTGCATGTTATGAATTTCTTCAAATACAGTATGACACAAATTCTCACTTGGGGTCAAGGATTAACTAACGAGCGTTTGGTGGTCCAAGTTCAAGGTCACTGTGACCACATGTATGTTCTTCGTCGGTGCCATATCTCAAACTGAAATTGGAGGGAATTGGCATAAACACCTGACCTGCTTTGAGTCATGCATAAACTTATTAAGTGTGTAACCTACAATGTCACTTGTAAGTGGAGGGCTGTCAGGGCCAGCAAGGCCTTCTTTGCTGGATTGTTATAATCAGAAAATTATAGATTTTTTAATTAAACATCCATTTTAATCAGTGCCATATTTATTTGACAACTAATTCCCATCTGTTAGTGTCATTTCAGTATGACTTTGTCCCTCAGCTGTGCTGCTTTCAGTGCAGCCCGTATACATTTGAGCTTTTATCCAATCAGATTTCCCACTTCTGCTGTTGCAGGGTAACATATCTAAACTAAGATTTTTGAGTTTGAGACGCTGGAGCTTTCTAGACACTAGTAGTGTGCGATAATGTAATTTTTAATACTGAAAAAATTTGGCTAAACCTTTCTTATCTGGTATAATGTGTGTTGGCATGTCGGTATGACAGCTTTGCTCAAATTGACTCCTGATTGTGTTATTTATGTTTAGATTATTTTTGCTTGCTTGTTGAACATGAATAAATGTGACAGGTAGTTTGATGGGATGTCGATTTGTGATGGAGCATCATGTTAAACTGGATAGTAGCGGTATATTCTTGATATTGAACATCGTATTTGTGTCACTGCAGTAAATGTACTGTAACTTATAGTTACATAGTTATAGTTAACTTGTGTTAAATAATTTTCTTCCACCTGATAAAAGTTACTGTCGCTGTAAATACAGGGTAGTTAAGTCAAATGACGAAAGGCTGTAGTCCTGCTGTCATGCTGAGGTTACGCTAAGGCCTTTTAGTTTAAGGAGGATCGCACTGAAGGCCTAGTTAGAAAATACATGTCCAGCCACTACAACCTGCAATGCAGTGATTCTAGTTATATTTTAAAAATAACATCATTATCCAAATTAGATTTTGTGTTTTTTATGTTTTTCCTGGGTCCAAAATGTTGATATATGAAAATGGAAAAATAATTGTCTGGTCATATAGGTCATAATATGTTAAAAAAGAGATACCAAACATTGGCATTTTATTAGCTATTAATGTAAAACATAAATGTAAAGTCAAAAATACTAATAGCCAAAATAGGTGTTATTGCCTAATTAAGCCTAATCCTGAAAGTGAAGAGGGTTTCCACGGGAGACAGGAGAGGAGCTTCATAGCTAAAGGGTTTGGATGGAGGATGGAGCTTGATGATTTAGTGTTTTATATGTGAGGAGAAGGATTTTAAACTCTATTCTAGATTTTACAGGGAGCCAATGGAGAGAAGCTAATGTAGGAGAAATATGATCTCTCTTATTAATTCCTGTCGGCATCACTTTGAGACAGGATGCTCCTAATGTTAGCAATGTTCAATAGAGGAAGGCAGTTCTAGATATTTCCTTTATGCAAAAGGTAAAGAAAATGTCCTTGTCAAAAGAATTACTCACAGTAGGCAGTACTAGCTACGGTATCTCATGTTGATTCAAGATCCTTTAGTGTAATGTAACTATACGATTAGATACCATATTTCTGAAATTGTTGGGCCCAAATACCATAATCTCTTTCGTGCACGAATTTTGGAGGAGAAAATTACAAGAGATCCAGACCTTTGTGTCTTTTAAACAAGCTTAAAGTTTGAATAATTGGTTTGTTTTATCCGGTTTCATAGAAACATATAGATGCGTGTCATCTACTCAAACTTTGGATTTTTTTATTTTTATTTATTATTTGTAAATAATACATAGTCATTATTTTATATTAAGCTTATATCTGTATGCCACGAGGACACAAACCTTTATTTTGCATATTTATTCAGATCTTGCAATTGGTAATACTATTATGTTGCAATAAATCCCAAGTCATGTGACTGGTTTCAAATATATTCTAAAAATGTGTGTCTACAAGCCCTGCAGCGCACATGCTTTTATGTTGAATATGGTTTAAACATTGGTTCAAGACTTAGTGAAAGTCTTGAACCAATTAGTCAGAAATCCAGACAGTGCTCCCCCTGCTGGTCGAGTCCATCACTACTTGTAGCCGCGCATGCGCACGGGCACTAGGACCCAGAGGAGAGCAGCAGCAGCAGCAGCGGCGTGACTGCTAATCATGGCGGACCACAACAACACGCACACCGCAGAGAGGTTCTTCAGTGAAGTTTTAAGGTATGTCGCCACGTTTATTTACAAAATATTTACTAGTTAAAGAGAAGGAGCAATAAATCTGCTGCCGACCGTCGCTCAGTGAGTTCTTTCTATATCTTTCTCTCCGTGGCGGAGAGACTTAGCGTCGGACCTGCGCACACGCTGGGACAGGTTCATCCAGATGTTACACATCCACGGAATTGATGTGATGGTGTAGCCGTAATACACACACGTCACGTTGTTGTTGAAGCGCTAGCTCGTAAGGTAGCAGTGATTAATTTCTTCCGTTTATTTCTAGAGGTGTCGTGTGGGACTCTTAACTTCTCTCTGTCGCCCTCCGCTGTGTGTCAGAGGAGAAAAGTTGCAGATATTATAAATGAACGAATAGGAATAAATGTTTAGGTTAGTGTTTAAAGGCTTTTCTGAGTTACACCTTTTTATTTCTTATCCATAAACAAGGCGTCATGGTTGTTTCAGGGCGAGGTCCCGGGACAGTGAATCATGACTTTATGAGTCATCATGACACTGGGAATACACAATAAACCAACTTATTTGCAGATGTACTTAAGTAAGCTGACATGACCTGCTCAGTAGACTGTTTTTATTCACCACAACAGTTTGGGCAGTGAGGGGAAATGATTTCTGAAGTGAGAAGATCTACAGTCAATCTTCAGTTTTTGCCTTTAGTTTTGCTTTCAGGCAGTGAATTCTACTCTTAACTAGATTCAGATCAGGTGATTTACTTCCCTAACTCTTCTGTTACAGTTGCACTGTGACCCCTGTAGACTTGAAGAGCTGAACGTTGTTACCTTTCTTTTTAATTCCAGCCCGTCTGAGCTGTTTGCAGCTCGCTCCAGGAGCCACAAGATCCCAGTCAGAGGACAGAAGGACTTCTTCCCCAATCACTCAGAGGAGCAAAGACGGCGTCTCGAGCAGAGTCTGAACGAGCACTGGAGCCTCGTGTCAGAGGAGAGAGTGGAGAGGCTGTGAGTAGACGAAGCATCCATCTATCCGCCTGTAGTGATGAAGACTGATGCATCATCTGTTGCCTGAAGGTGCAACATCTAAGAGCTCGAGTGGAAGAAATCTTTCAAGACTCGCTGTTTATTAGTTATAGTTATAGTATCAACAATAAGTCAAATGAACTGTGACGTTGATCAGTTGTGCTGATGAAAGTTATTATAAAAAACACAACTTTAAAACAAATACAAATGCTTCTCAATGTTTGCAGCATAGTAGTAAGACCCATAAAGCAACAGTATGCGGCATCAGTTATGTAAAACTGGTAAAAAACTGTACGAGTCAGGTTGTTTTTCTACCGAGCGGAGAAAGACACTGTCTGTTTTTACTTTACTGTAGAGGAAACCTTGCGAAGGCCACGTGGATCCCAAGTGACCAGATTGTGGAGCTTCAGTCTCCAGCTGTGAGTATTGTATCACACCAGATGCACCAAACACACTCACTCTGTGACAAGTGTGTATAGTGTATTTGTACTTATTCTGTCACCATTTGGAGACTTATTATACTTTATTACAAAATATTAAATCATTTTTTTGATCACACAGGGGAAGTTCTGGCAAACGATGGGCTTTTCTGCCAATGGCAAGCAGTATCTCCTCCCTGAAGAGGCTCTCTACCTGATGGAGTGTGTGAGTGGCAGATAAAAACATGTTCATCAGGCCGTGGTATCCCTTTGTACAGACTCCTTTTGTGTATTTATTCAGTATCATTTATGTAACACATTCATTTGTGAGTGTTAATTCTGTGTGTGAACAGGGAAACCTGCAGGTGTTTTATAAGGACCTGCCTCTGTCCATCCAGGATGGGTATGAAAGATTTCTGACCTCAAACACAATCAGCCTGCAGCAGTATCAGGTAGTAGTCTAACCAGTAGTCTTCACACTGGGTCTGGAGGTGAAGCGCACTGATCTAACAACTCTGATTCATCACAAAGGTGTTTGGACATTTGAAGAGGCTTGGATATGTGGTGCACCGCTTTGATCCCAGGTAACAGAACAGGAAAGCCCCGTTGAAATATGACATGATAGGAAGTCATTTTTAGTGTTGCGGTACTTTATCGGAGGCAGCAGTGGTCGTTCACACAGGTCTTGACATCGGCTGACTGTTTGAGTTGTTTTTGGCTTCTTACAGTTCGAAACCATCGACCTACATGAGGCAGCTGAACCTTCCTCAGTCACGTGACAGAGTAGGGAGACAACTGAAGAGGAAACGCAGCCCTAGCCCCACCCCGACCCCGACCCCCTCCTCATCATCATCCAGGTAAACAAAGAATAAAGCAACACATTATCTGCTGTTTACTGTATTTACTGTTTTATGTGAGCCAGGCTCTGGGTGTGAATGACTGAATACACGTGTGCTAAGTAAAGACAAAAGTAACAAGAATAGTTATTTTTCATTATAAAACAAGTTACTGATTGTAGTTTTTTTTGATTAGGCAATTAAAGCTAACTTAAAGTAATTCAGTTCTGTCCTTTTAAGTTGGCAGAGCTTAATTACCTCCTCATGAGTGATTATTATTAATGATGTAAGTTTATGCTGCTCTCTGCCTTCAGTGTGGAGAAATTCATGTCACAATGACAAGCAATACATGTTTATAATACAAGGCAAAAAAAATAAATAATTACCTTTGAACATACAATTAAATTACTATGTTTTTCAAAATCAGTAAATGCAAATAAAACTGAAAACTGACTTTTTAGCTGTTTTTGTGAAGGCATATTAAATAATATAATTGGTTATCAGAAAACAGAGTCTAGACAGCTGTACAGTGCAGTCCACCCACACGCCCACACGTCTTAATGCCTTAAAATTGGTCCTGAATAGACAACGAATCGAACATTTCCTGCCGTTAGTGTAAATCACAGAAGAGTCTTTATATAAGTCAGAGTTTTAATGACGTACTTTATTGATCCCTGATTATTGATGGGGACATTCACACACTTTCTGTTGTGTTTGTAGTCATACTGAAACCCAGAAGGAATCCGCCACTGAGAGAATGGAGGAGGATCAATTCAGCCATGAAGATAAAGAGGATAAAAAACCTAAAGAGTCACACCTCACAGAGATCCCAGAGGCTCAGACCCCTACCACGAGCTCAGCAGGTGAAGGCACGGGCAGGAATTGGTGGATGACAGATGTTCTTATGGATTCAGGGCACAGATCAGATCACAGTCCCTCCTCTAGTTCCTCACGCTGGGACTTCAGAGCCATCATTTTTCCCGACCTTGGCTCCAGTAAGCACCACCCCAGCTGCCTGTCCTCTCCAGACCCCTCTCTGCTGCCTGGGGCTTTGGCTGTTGGGATGTGTGACGTTGCCCCCTGGAGGCGGAGAATTAACCTGCGGAAAGTGAAGATGTCCTCAAAGGAACGGAGGAGGGAGAAAGACAAGCACAGGCGCCGACGGGGTGTCAACAAAGACAAAAAGGTTTGTAGGATATAACATAACATCAGAAGTGCAACTGAAAAATGTTTCACGTAAATCGTGCTGGAATTATCATCATAGCGATATAAAAGCAGTGGATGACTTCGGAGTTACTTCTAGGTTCGGCGGTGCAGAAACTGGGCAGAGTATCAGGAGCTCATGTCCAGACGGCAGAGGAAGCGTAAAGGCCGACCAGCACACCTGTGGAACAGAGAAGTGACTCCTTTACATGACCCAAGACAGCCCATCTCCACAGGTGAGCTCACATGGATGTTATCTGCAGTAACTGTAGTAGATATGATTTGAAAACTGAGTCAGTGATGAATTATTTTTTTATTCCAGGGGAGCTGTTGGACAAAATCAGCCTGATCAAATCTTCTAATTTGCTTGAGGGGGCGTCCAGGTATCACCTGAATCTATTTCCTGTTTCCTGTTGGTGACACCCGTCGGTGTGAATGCGAGTGTGAATGATTGTTTCTCTGTATGTCAGTGTTTTATTTTACAACATAAAAAACATGAATACATACAAGAAAGAGAGAAGACATTCAAAATGAACTTAAACTTAAATGTTTTTTATTTCTATCACTCTTTCTCACTATTATAATTTATAAATAACTTTATCGTGCCTTTATTTTGTCCTCTCCTGCTCCATCTCTATATGCTTATGTACACAATGCCACCTACACACACTTTCATTTGTAGTTCAATGAAAACATCTTAATATATCTATTAATTTGCACCAGGTGTGTCCTACTAATTAAAATGGATTAAAAATAATTAATGCAAATGCAGTATTCGTTAGGGAGTGTTGCTCCAGGATTACAACGATATATTGTTTGGTAACATTTTTCAAAATGACACTTTCTGTCTTCATTTGCACCTGTTTTTTTTTTGGCATTAATACGTTTTACTATCTAACTGATACTGTGCAGTCTGAGTGGATTTTATTAGCACACTAAGTTTCCGTTATTAAATAAGTGTGTATTAGTCTCAAATAATTATTTGCAGCACGTTGCCAGAAACATCACTTAGATTTTGGTGTGCAAGTACTACTACTACTACTACTACTACTACTACTACTACTACTTCACTTTAGCAATGAAAACTGAGCAGTGAGATGAAAGTTGAGATCATTACAGGTCGTGATAGATGACAAAAAAAATCTCACAAAATTAACTCTCACAGTTCATTTATTCTGTTCTTGAATATTTTTTGTCTTCTGCAGACCTCAGGCAATGTTGGCCGTCAAGAAACGTCACATACATATATAAACTACCTATGTATACAATTTTCTATGCCCACAGTTTTTACTAGAAATGACAAAGTGCCTAAAAATTCATGTATTTAATGATTTTTTTGTTGCTACCTGGTTAAGTAAGTCATTGTATTAAAATAAAGTCAGGGTGCAAGAGAAATCGATTTGGACTTTTGTGCTTTTACAGGTTACAGAGCGTGTAATCTGCTGTGTAGTTCAATTCCTCCTGTCACCGTAGTTTCTTATGTGCGTTTAGTCATGCTCATTGAAAACACAGAAAATACATACAGTCTGCAGTCTGTGTGCAGGGAGCATGAGTATCAGACATCCTCCTGATTGACGGCTCACTAAGCTTCCTGTGGGAACTGCCAGCAGTGTTGAAAAGTAGCCAGGCTCCTGTAATGAAGGCCTCCTAATCCTTTCTGGTGCAGTGTTGATTTTGGTCACAGCATGTGAGGTGCAGATATTTGGTTTTCTATCTGTTGTGGTGCCTTTTTGTCCATCAGGGTGACACCAGCTCTGCTAAAATAACATCTGTTTAATTTTCAGAATTGAATCATGGTTATGAAATCACTTTGTAATAGGTCTGTTTGTATAACCACGTAGTTCTTATCGGCATTTAAATGTGACCACGTGCAGCTACTTTCTGATTATTGCGTTTCGACTTTCAGTCAAACTTTGGATTAGATGTGAGCCGAGCTCATCTCACTGCTCCGTGTTTTTGTTCACTTACACATGTATGTTAACAGTGTTAGAAAGGAGCGAGGTGCTTTGTCGCTGCTCCGCTGTGCACTCGCTCACTCAGGGTGAGAGCACGTTATTCAGATATTAATAACTTTGTTCAGGTAATCTGACTTTGTAATCTGTTCAGGTTAAAAGGTTCAGATGAATGGAGGATTTGCTTCAGTGTTTACCAACCTGATACGGTGGCTGACTTTAAGAAGAGTAACCCGGGGAAACCTTACTCCCGGATGTGTGTGTGCAGGTGAGCAATCACCTTTACTCAAGATTGATTTACAGAAAACAGACACCTGACTCGCGTTGAATAAACATCACAGTTGTTGGAGATGAATGTGTCTCCTCTGTCTTTCATTATTGCGATTGTGATAAGGCTGTAGTTTACTCATTAATCAGACAACTAGTTATTCAGTCTGTAAAGTTGTCAGAAACTGCTGATAGATGGCCATCAACAATTCTCAGCCCTCAATGTGACACACATTTCTACCTGATAAATTACTTAAACAATTAGTTGATTAACAAATTAGCTGCTTTTAAATGTTTTTGTTCTGTAATTTACTAAACTGTCGACATAATTTGACTCTCTCCCTGTCGTGCCTCAGTTTCCACAGTCCCGTGCCAGACCTGCGAGCTATCAAACTGCTGGCCTTCCAGAGTGGAGACGTCCCAGTGGTCTTTGCCGTGGTGGACCACGGGGACATCTCATTCTACACATTCAAAGACTTCCAGCTGCCCACTGACGTGCATCCCTGACTCCTCGCTTCTGTCTAACCATCATGTTATGCACATGGACTTTAAGATAAAACTACATCGCTGTGCCAAGGTTGCAAAATTGTGTTCTTCACCTACATCTAACAGAGAGGTTTATCATTCAATTTATCAGAAAAGTCAGAAATCACTTTGTTTTGCTCACATACATTGATAAAGTAAAGATTTTGCATTTTTCCTTCTCCTTTAGACAAAGAAACCATCAGAGATACTTACAATAACTGTTAAGCTGACTAGACTTATTTTTATTTTTGCCAGTACAGATTTTATTAATTCAAGTGGGACAATCAGCTAACCCAAACCAGATGCCTTTAATTTAAAGATTCACTCCTAGTTTTAGTTATAACACTGAATACCACCACCACATTTACCCCCAGTCCACTGTTGAATGGAGCTGGAGGACAATGTTGGGATTTTAAGGCAGTGCTACCGGTATAATAGAAGTAAAATGACATTACACATTTATCCAAGAGCTTTCTGGGTGTTGGTTCAAAACTGTTAACAGTCACTGGAGGACAGAAACAACAGTTTTTCTATGATTTATGGGGTAAAATGTGGATATATCTACACTTTCTTTCACTTTATATCGACACTACTAATGTTTGCAGAATTTAGGTCTCTGTGTGTTTCTGTAAATATTCCTTTTTTGTTTTCAGCTACAACAGTCATTTAAAATATGAACAATGTCCACACTTTCATTCTGATCAATTTGATATTATCAAATCTGCTTTTTTTTTTTGCAAACAGTGTTTCCAATGTGTGTCCAAACCTTTGACTGGTAGTGTAATTAAATGAACACTCTGCATGTTAACATTTCTGTTTGAAAAGTTTAAATGATATGTCCAAGTTTAGTCACAACGACAAAACGTTTTTTTTATATTTTAAATATTGCACACATGCAGACATCAAAGGGTTTCAGGTATTTAAATATTTAAAGGTGCAGGTGCAGTTTTTTGCTGTTTGCTTTCTATTATGTGTGTTTAAAGTTGAAAGGATTTTAAAATTAAAACCTGGAATCATTTCTATGGGTCAATCTTTTTTTTTTCTTGACTGCAGGTGTTTAAGCACAGTGTGCACACTGAAAACTTTTCCACTCCCTCTTCATATCACACACCTTATGTTGGCTTTTTGCTTCAGCTGCAGGTCAACAATAGAACCATATGACTGATTTGTGTTAAGTCCATAACCAACAAACCACAGGAACAAAGAGACGCTTTTTCCTGGTGTGACATCACAATTAACTAGATCTATTATGCTGCTTCCGCACTTAACCGTACGTTTATAAGGCGTTTGCTCAGATTGAGCTAAAGGCAAACAGCCATGTCAGCGGGAAGCACTCTAGCTCTCCTCGCTTTAATTGGTGAGTTATTACATTAAACGGTATTTGAGTTGTATCTCTTTCTGAAGTCCATATCCTTTGTTCTCCTTCTCTCTGAAGGTTTCTATCTGCTTCCCAGCAGGTATTTCCTGCAGTCAGACTTTAGACTGCTCATATTTTGGTCTTCTGACTAACTTGGACCTAACATCTCCAAATGGACTTTTAACAATTATGAGACCTGTGAAAAACTGGACTAACCCCACTTTCGTTCAGTTGGATGTGGTGATGTATGGCATTTTAGATGTGGTAAGTGTTCTGTGTGAATACTGTATCTAAAAATAGGGCATCGCTTCCATTAATTTATCTTCTTTTTAACTTTTAATTATCTTATTTATCATTTATTTATTTTTCTAATATGTATATTAAAAATTAATTTTAAACTACTTATCGAGTTCTTGATTGGAAACAACTGCACTAAACTAGCTGTATGTAACTTTCTGAAAATGCTACGTAACTCATCGTCTCCTATCTTGACCCCTTGCAATGGCCTTTAACAGGACTACCAGCCTGCACACTCAAATGTCTCCAGATGTTTCAGAATACAGCAGTATGACTTGTCCTTTTTGATCAGTCAAAAAGGACAAGTCCCTCTTTGTAATTCTGTCCACATTAGGTTCAAAGCTCTGACACTCACCTACACAGTGATCAGCTCAGCAGCACCTTCCTCCCTGAACACCCTCATGCAGCTCTACATTCCCTCCGGTGGTCCCCAACACCACACAGCTTCACTCCCAATGTTCAATAAACTATTGAGGACAGAACATCCACTAAATGTATGATGAAAATGAAAAATTGGAAATCTACCACTGGTAGAGGCTGTTCTGCGTAATGTCTACTTTTACCGTTGATTTTAGTTTTGTGATTGCTACTCTTACTTGAGTAAAAATTTTAATTACTTAGCTTTACTTGTAAAAGCTCTTTATTTTAATGGGAGTGTTGATTTTACTTACGGTAATGATCTGAATACTTCCTCCTCTGCTTTTAGCCATTTAAGATTTGTGGGTCATGCGTAGAACCATGGACATTGTTTCATAAAGACATTTTGCTGTTTCAGTGCTGTGAGCATCAAAAATTAAATCTTGATTTAAGATTTAAGTAAAGTAATATCTGTTTTGTGACTTTTTTGTCTGCAGGATGAAAAGGCTCAAACTGTCACAAGCCATATTTGGACACAGATGGTAAGATTCTGTGCAATGTAAGAAGGAAAGGCAGGAAGTTTTGTTGAATTACTTTAAAGTTATTGACATGAATGTTTACATTTCTTTTGACTTTATAAAAATTTTTTTTTTCAGTATTGGCAAAATGAATTCATAACTTGGAATCCGTCAGACTTTTGTGGAATAGATATGCTGGCCATTCCAAGGTCGATGCTCTGGATCCCAGATGTGACCATCCTAGAGGAGTATGTACAAGTCACTGAGAATAATAAACTGAACCATGTGACAGAGTTTTCAGTAAAAAATCCTTCTTTAATGGAAAACCTTTATTATTAAATGATGTGATTGCAGACGTATGAAGAGGCAGCATGTTACAATAAAAACCTGTTCTTTCATCATGGTCCCAAGATGTTGAACATGCAATAAATAAAATTAAAAAACATATTAACTAAACTTCAAAATCATCAAATGCAAAAATCTCTTTTATTATGTTTTTAAAAGGAATTATAAAAGTATTATTAAATCTTTGTAGAACACAAAATCTACAATGTACACAACAGAAAGTCCATCAAAGAGTAGAATAACCTTTTACTCTGTTTCCATTTTCCCCTTCAGTACCTCTGATACTGGGAGTGTTCAAGACAGTCCAGCTGTTGGTTTGTATCCAGGGGGTTTAGTGTTCTCAAACAGGCACCAGGTGCTGACCTCCACCTGTCAGCTGAATCTCTTCCTATTCCCCTTTGATACACAATATTGTAACATCACATTTTCATCCTTCAATTATGAAGGTAAATCACATCATACAAAACTGCAGGCTCAACTACGTGTTCCATAATGAATTTAACAAAATTTAAAAATAATTTATAAATAAAAAAAATTATCTACACAGCGGACACCATAAAACTGGGAGCGGCCCGCACTGGCACAAATCTTACTTCACTCTCTGAGCAGTTCATGGTCACACAGGGAGAATGGCAGCTCATAAACATTGAAATTACGAATTATACTCTTATTAAAGATAATATATCTCGAAGCAAGCTAACATACATGGTAAGAAACCTTTTGTAATGAAATTTGATCACAATTATTTCTCTGCTGCCCAATTCTGTTTATCTCTAATCAATACAACTGTTTTTTTTAGGTCTCAATCAAAAGGAAACCAATGCTTTATGTGATCATTTTTATTGTGCCCCTGTTCTATTTACTGGTCCTGGATTTGGCCTCGTTCTGCATCAGTGAGACCAGTGGGGAAAAGCTCAACTTCAAAGTGACTATACTCCTGTCCATCTCTGTCTTACTGCTGATCCTTAAGGACATGTTGCCCTCCACTGAAGAGAGGTTACCAATGATTGGTGAGCGGCCACACATGCCTCAGAAAAGTAATTTACCTGTGAATGTTCAGCATCATATTCACTTGTGGTAATACTGTCATACTGACCAGTAATGTCTCTACACTGTAACTCTAGCCACCTACTGCATTGTGATCTTTGCCCTTGTGGGGGTTAGCGTCCTGGAGGCCATGCTAGTGAGCTTCTTAACGGGCCTGGATAGTTATAGTGTTAAGGAGGCTCAGCGCTCTGTTAATGAACAAATGGATATTCAGCTGGAAGCCACTTATCAAAAAGGTAATTTTTCTGACCACTGAGCTTTTCTTTTTTCTGGTGCATGTATTTTAGTAAAGACGTATCATCGAGAGACTTGCCTTCCTTTTAAATAGTTATCAACTGGAAGCTCGTTATCACTTGCTTAACTTTGTGAGAGAATCGTCAGTGAGTTTAAAAAGAAAAAATTCTCAGTGCAAGTTGGCAAATAATTTAGGTCATAAGACATAAAAGATTCAGGGACTCCAGGGAAATTACAGTGCATTAAGAGTACAGAAGTACAGAAACCACTGCTGTAAGTGCATTACCTCTGAGCCGTCAGGAGTACTTAACAGTTTGTGGCTGCATCTGTACACTATACAATAAAATAAAAAAAACAAAAAAACTATCACAGATGTCCCAACCTTTGTAGATCTGTTCTTTTGAGCCTCTACTGTTTAAAAAGAACCTGAAAGCACGACTGAGCATGACTGGTAATGGGCTACAACTGCTCCTGAACTGGAGATGTCAGGGTTAGGGTTAACATTTATCTAGGTGGCACAAACTTGTCTTTTCAGATGAAAGTAAATTTAGCATTTAATTTGAAATCCAGAAGAGTGGAGATGCACATAATCCAAATTTCACGTTCCATGTGAACATAGATCCAACAGTTTTTAGTTTAACATTTTTCATGCTTATGTTGTTCCAGTTTGAATACACATTTATTTGGACTCATGTTTTGGTCACTTGATATATGTATCCACTCTGCTTTTACTTCTTGTTGGGTGTAAACAAACTCACTACACTTGACTGCTGTTTAGTTTTGGGTTGGTCAAGCTTGGAGCTTTTTTGCTGCTTGCTAAAGTAAAACAGTACATGTTTGGGCATAAAATCAAAAGCTAAACTGCTTCAGAAATGTTAAGGGATCTGCAGAGTCAGTACAAACAGCTAATGACATTAATATAACATAACATTATTGATATAAAAATATTAATGAGCTACATTAGTGATCCATCTGAAATTTGAGTGAAATTTTCCAGAGTTAAAATTTTTACCAATAACCGATAACTAATTTGTCCCACAGACCCTGCAGCATATGAAGAGCAAGGCCAGGTAACTCCAGAGAATAATCATCTTCCTCCGGATTCACCCAGTGGCCTCATCCTGCTGAAACAAATACTGGAGGACGTGAAGGCAGCTCGAGAGGAAGCTGGAAGACAAGACAAAGACCAGAAGAAACCTGGATGCTGCAAAAGACTCGCGCAAATTCTAGATTATGTTTTCTTTGCAATCTATTTTTTAACTGTTGGAACCTTTTCAGTCTGCATATATATAATGTGGATTCAAAGCTATTTTAGAAATGTTGGTAAGTAGAGGACGAGTGTATCATCTACCAGTGCATGCCCTTTAAATGACCAAATATCATCTGGCCCTTAACAGATTAACAAGCAATGAAGGCAAAGCCCTATACATTAAGTTTGTCTTTTACATCCAGCTGACTATGTCTTATGTATTTCTTTCTTTCTTATGTATTTTTAAGTTTGAATAAACATTTAATAGTGCAAAGTGTAATGTAGTGTTATGTAATAATGTATAATGTAAAAATGTCCTGATAACAGCCAAAACATGCACAATGTACTAAACATTAAAATACATGAACAAATGAATTGTCAAAATACAAAGAGACGCATTAAAACGCGTGATTAAAGAAAAAATATTATTTATCTGTTTAGACAAACTTATTGTTGTTGGTAATGACCATGCTAATTGACTTTTTTATTTACAGTTCAGTATTTATTATCCTGTACCATCTTTTGTGCACAACAAAGCACAGTCATTTGAATTTTTCACTTTGTATTCGTTCAATTACATATTTAGCTATAAATTAAATTATGTGTTTTTTCAGTTTTAGTTCAAATTATAATTTATTTTAAAATGAAAAGTTTATATAACTTTAATGCAGTTCAGATTCCCCTGCAGAATATTCATAACTGAACAGAGTTGCTTTCCCGCTCGGATCATTAATTAAACAGGATTATTATGGGGTCTTGTCAGTTCGTTTAATTACTGCATGTACGAGGCTTAATCGCAATATTGCTTTTCTGAAAGTACAGGCGGTTGTACAATTGTGCACACAATCCTTAGCCTTAGGTCTGAATCATTGAAGACAATTCTTCTTCTACCTCAGCAGAACAAACAAGCAGGGATTTAGCTGTCAAAAACCGTTCAGGCAGGAAGTGATTTAAATGCAGTTACTTACAAATGTTAATGTGTGTTTTTCTGGACCACTTGGCATCTTCTCAGTGCCTTCCAAGAGTCCTCGAACTTCACTTTGGCACCACTTGAATTTTCACTAGTCTTTACAACATTTTTAAGAACAGCCTGTCCTTATCCTTACAGCTGCTAAGAGTCTGCAAAATGAGCTTAGTAGCCTGCATTTCAGACTACACCACCCAGTGGTGAAAGTGGTGATCTTTTGCTGAAGTAAACTGCAGTATCACAGTAATAGGTTTTATTATTGCATGTGTACACCTCTTTAGAGTTACAGCTGGAAAATTTGGAGCTGATTTTAATGCTGCTATTGCTGGTCACTAAAGCCTGATATTCTATAGAGCAGCTTATCTTATTATTATTATTAACCTGTTTCTGCAAAGCAACGACTAACTAAAGTTAGAAAAGAAATCCAGTGTAGTAAAATGGAAAATGTTTAGGTTGTAGCACAGTGAAGGTAGAAGAAAATGTAAAAGTACAAAATCTGCACTTAAATAATTGTAATTAGTTACTTTTCACCACTGACAACACTAAACGATAAGTGTGATACACATTTGGAGAATATCACACACACAGGTGTGCAGGTCATATGACATGTACACGTGTCATATGATATGTCATGTTACTAGGGTTTGGTCGTTATGGTAACATGAGCAGCACAGAGGGGCGGGTTAAAACCATCCGGAACAACATCATTTTAATTTAACGCTGGTTAAATAGATGTAATTTTGGCGTGAAGTCACGCAACCAGCCGTGCACTGAATGTAATTGTCACCAAACACTGTTGTCAGTGTAGGATAACAATTCACGCACATGTGATTTGATTGGACCGCTGAATTAGACCTGCACCGACAACACATCGAACAAACCGACCAACAGGAGCGTCAAGCTCAATATATTCACTACTCCAGATGGCCTTCATAATAAAAGCTCCACCAGCAAGGATTTGTCGATTACTCTTAAATTTAAAAGTTTAGTAAACATTATATATATATAACTATGTAAACATGGCGTATATGCAATATGTGCATTAGAGACTCAATTAGTTACTATACTCATATAGTTACTATACATGATAATATCAGGAGCTGTAAAGTTCACGGCAAATGGATTAGATGCACTAAAGAAATCTATTCTCTATTCTAAGTCATATAGAGGTAAACCAGCGAGATTCACTTTTTGTCCCACATCCACGCCAGAGACACGTAAATAGGAAAGAGACATCTAAAAGGAAAACTATGGACTAAAGTTATTCTCTACGGAGAGTTTTATTTTGAAGGTAAATACCGGAAGATATAGCTTAAGCTAGAGTTAGCTTAACTGTTCATGCGGGAGCAGGTCAGCTGGTTGGTGAGTTTACTGCTTCAGTTAGCTAAATGTTTTGAGCGTTAGTGAGAATATTTTTCTCCGAGCTTTCGGTTTACACCGACTTCTCTCTAGTTTATTTAACAACAGAACAGCTCATGTTTGCTGGGTGGTGATTATCTGCGTTCTTTCAGCTAGCTAGCGAGGATCTGATGCAGCTCTCAGCTTGGAGCATCCTGCTAGCCTGGCAGCACAATTAGCAAAATACACTGGAAATAAGTAAGGTAAGCAGTGTTCACTTGTTTTCATTAATTACACCAGCGTGACTAACTACAAGTTAGTAGTTAACACATATTAATGTTAATCTCAAAACGCCACAGTCATATCTGTAGTTATCTATTATGTGACAGTTGTTCTAAGCTACGCTGCCAGATGTTGCTAACAAGGAAATTTTAGTTCACTGTGATCAATAGTGACTTGAAAATTATTTAATGCAAACAGAATGGTAAGTTAAGAAAAACACTGTGTAAAGTTAACGTTAAAACACTGTCATAAATCAAATGAAGGAAAGACAATCTGTCACCAAAGACACTAGTGTTGCTAATCATTAGACACTTCGTAAATGGCAGATTTGTGTTGAAGTATCTTTTGCTTAGTGAATCACGCTTATGCCGAATTGAAGAGCGGCCCTAAAAATGTAAGAAGACTCTTGACTCAAATGTTTAACTTCTATGCTTGTCTTGCCCGCGTTAACTTAAATGTAAAATTTCAAGATATGTACTGCAAGTTCTTTTTGCACAAGTGCTTGATCTGGACAACCACTTTTAATATTTTTTTTACGTATGAAATTACATCATATACATTTTCCACAGTCAGCAATACTATACTTAATATACAGATAATGCAAAGCAATATATCTGAGTTTTTTTTCTTTTTCCTTTAGGCAAGGACCAGTGTCATTCAACCATGGCAGGTGGAATTACAGAAACCGGGGAGCCCTACTCCCCATTTGTGAGTATTGTGCAGAGCTCTGTGTAATCACATAACATGAAGGTTTTTCTAAGAGTGAAGATCCTCCAGAAAAGATCAGAGGCATTGTGGCAGTTTCAAGCCTTTCGATTTACTTTTAAAACCACCTTCTGGAGGAAGTATAGGTAACTCAGGTGACTCAGTTAAGCTGATGATGTCACAGCTTTTCACAGCTTGTGGAATTTAACAACATAAATTCATAAACACTGCTCATGTGAAGGTTTTTGGAAGCCAAGCGCTCAGCGGTGCAGTGGTTACAGTTCTGAAAGCAAAGTGACTGACAAAATACATTTTTATCAATTTAGAGCTAAGATAACGAATTTGTTGACAGATATTTTCATCTTTTATATTTTTCTCTATGCTTATCTTGAGAAACTTACAATTGCAACAGTTTTTTTTGTGCCACGTACTATGTGAAATGATTAATGTCTTTGTAAGCAGTCATCATGCAAAAGAGAGTGCAGTGAAAAATAAAGAGGAAGCTTAAATGCTTACACATACTTTTTTTTTTTATCTACACATGACACCCGTTGATGGTCTGGACTCAGTTTTGACAGCTTATTGAAGGTTCAGACTTTGCTTACACTGGCATGACTTCGCTGCAAAGACTTAAGTTGTGCACACAGTCAAATGCTTTTTTTTTCCAGGAAGCAAAAGCTTTGAATCATTCAAGTGCTCTGCTACCAGATAGGGGTGCTGCCCAATTAGCCCAGTTGTCTTCCTTGACAATGGCTGGTTAATCTACTTAGTAGTCAGATTTTATCACAAGAACAACTGATGTAGTGTCCACGTTAAGTAAATCATTAATATTCAGTGATACTTGATTTATCCTCGTGGAGAAAGTAGATAAGTGGTAAGGTAGTGAGGGGAAAGTAGAGTTTAAAGATAAATAAAGAATAAAAGGTGTAGTAAAAAAGTCTTATTGTCTTTTATCTACCATGCTGCTTGTGTCTTCTATAGGTGGGGTTGGTGTATATGTTCAATCTGATTGTGGGAACAGGAGCTCTGACGATGCCTAAAGCCTTCGCCACAGCTGGTTGGGCGGTCAGCTTAGTGCTAATCTCTTTTTTAGGATTCATGAGGTAAGTACGGATTTTCCTCAATTTGTGAGCAACAGAGAGAATATCTATACCCTGCATCAGCAGAGACAACACAGACATGAAGCTGACATTTTCTACTGACATCTGCCCTCGTTTATATTCTGTTTCCTGATTAACATTTACAGAGCCTCTCTACTTGAATACAATGTTTGTTTCTTTTTGTATTAGTATTTACAGACAGAGATGTTTTCCCTGGAGAGCATCTCATGAATCCTGGATATTTAAATCAGTAAAACATAAATACAAAATTGCAATTCTGAACCTTTTTCAATACAACCTACTGGACCTGAAGGATGTTTAAAATACAAACACACTGAATGGTATGCCGTCTGCTCCGCAGTTAACGGCGTGGAAAATAATAAACATCAGGCAGATAAAAAGTAACTATAGAACAGTATTTACTCCAAATAGACACCGTTCTTCCATAAAGTCCACAAATCATGCACAGCTGGTGATTTGAAGACATGGTGGTGTCCTATCCAATACCTGCGTCATCTGAGTTGACATATTTAACATTCTTCCAGTTTGTAACGGATTTGAAACGTTGCCATTCAGGACAACCCAGTTTGTACTATGTATCCAGGACTCTACCCTTTTTTTTTAGATTCAGTATCTGAGTTTTGTTTTCAGTCTGTGTATAAAAAGTAGAGCTTTTGTGCTGTTTTAAAATGCTGTGTACCACGTCAGAGGACGGACTAGTTGTCCTGCTTCAGAGCTAAAGTAAAAAGCTCAAAGATGTCTATCTAGATTGTAGTTTGTAACGACAAATGAACTTCGAGCATCCGTGTCATTAATTTGCCGCACGTTAACCTGTTGGGCTTTTTTTCCTTTAATCTCTCACCAGCTACATGACCACCACCTTCGTGATCGAGGCAATGGCTGCGGCCAACGCTCAGCTGCGCTGGAAGAGGAGAGAGCAGGAGGAGGTGAGTTAATATACTCTGAGAAGGTGCAGAGTCTTTGCTCTATATGTAAATGTATTTAATAGGCTGTTGGCTGAGTCGATGGTTCTGTATTTGCTTTAAGGATGTGTCAGACAAACCACATATTAAAGAAGTAAATGTTCCTCCCTGTCAGGGGGAGTTTGTCTAATAAGATATTAAGTCAAACACTATTTACACCCTGCAGGCAGAAAGGGGAACTAATTTTAATATAAATGCAGTGTAGGGACATTTCCTGTCGTTAGCTGTGTTTTATGTGCTTACAGGACTTCTCCTGACACGTTGAAGCACGTTTAGGCAGCTAATAGCGGAACTTTGAAATAACCTGTGTTAAAATAAACACAAAAGGAGAGTGATTTCAGCCAAGGAAGGTGATGTTAATTTTCTAACTGCGTCCTTATGTAAACCCACATTAAAAATAAATAATCCTTTTCAGTTTAGAGTATGTCAGACCTGCCTCGTTTCAGTAGTAAAACACATACTGGGTAATATGAAAGAGTACTGTGTAGTCAGAAGTGCACTAACTACTGTTGTTACACTGTTTTACAAATCATTTTGATAATATAAATTAAATACATTATTGTTTAAATACAAGTATTGCTGCTGTGATTGTAAAATGAATGAATTTTGAGTTTTGGGTTTTTGGTTGGACTAAACAAACAGTGTTAGGATGTGTCTCTGGATCACTTTTATTTTACTTATTCTCTTACATTTTACATACCAACTAAGTAAAGAAAAGGTAAATTAATAGTTAAAATAATTGCTAGCAGAACTGGTTTTCTGGTTTCCTCTAAAACTATATGTTTAAAAGCAGAAGTAGAGACAGAATATGGAAATGTGACACTTTAACCCGTCTTAAAGCACAATGTTTCATCCACTGATCTGTTCTCTTTGTGGCCAAAATGATTTTGATCAAGGTGAAAACAAAACACGAATTCAATTGTTGTTATTGTCTGAACAGACAATAGTAAAATTATATAAAGTTTCACATTAATAAAAAAATCCCCTTTAAAAGGGAGCAGCATGCTTTTCTTTAGAAGGCTGTTGTTTTATTGTTCAGGCATTAGTGAAATGTGTGTCTAGAAGAAACCCAATTTGGATGAAGCTGTCAGTGTAGGACTTTACTCCATTACCCAGGGAAACAGTCTAGTCTTCAATAATTTTTTCTTTGACTAAGAAAAAGTCTTTGCGGTGTCTAAATGGCTCAGCCTTTGCGTTTTGTTCCTCCCCTGGAACAGAAGTCATCTTGCTTAATGCCTGTGGGTTTCTAGTTGAGGAGTTATGAGACTGAGGACAATAACCTGGCTCTAACTGAGCCCCAACCCGCAGCCTTGATTCATAGCTTCTGTTCTCCGCTCAGCTGTTTCCTGCCATGTAATGGAAAACAAGAAAACTGGAAATGTTTACCTCTGAGTGCTTCTATTTCCAAAGCCTTTAACAAAAATTAAAGCTTTAATGGTGATCTGTGGAGAAAGTCCCATCAGGTTCAAGTTCATCAAGTGAAAATTTGAGATTATGAGTCTGATAATGTTTTTTTCTGTCTCCATTACCTGCTGTAAATATAATATTAGGCCAGTTAGCATGGGAAACGTTTTTTTAACATAATCCTACTCGTTAGTTTGATGAGATCAAATCTGTCTTTCCCTTGTAACAGCTTTGTACATGTGAGGATAACGGAGAGAGGAAAAAGGTCTCGCACTGTTGTTTTAGTTTTTTCCAATTTGTTGCGTTTCTTATTGGCCTTCAGATGACGTTCCTTTTAGACTAGTTAAAAGTTCATTGATATTACTCATAAACCTGTTATTGGAATCTTTATTCTCTGTTTATGCTGAATTGTATATGTGTGTAGACACATTTAACATTTTTCATGTTTAGCTCACCTGCTAGTATCTGAAAAAAAATCTCAGGGTTTAATATTTCCAACCAATCATTTGATTACTTATGTCTTACGGTCTCTGTCTGTAGTTTGTCACTGAGCCATCAGCTCTTATCACTCCTCATCTCGTCTCCCTTCCTCTGCACCACTGACAGTCGGTTGACATTAATCCACACAGAGTTTGTGAACTGATAAAAGGCCACGTGTGAGCATGTGATTGGTGTGAGCTGTGAGGTCCTCTGTTCTCCAAAGTGCTTCCCAGCTGTTGCTAGTAATTTCCAGATGTTTCGTTCCCCCGCGTCACATACAGAGCAAATAAACGCTGTGTTAATAGCTTGTAAACTGAGTGTTGTTTATGTTGAGAAATTAGGAAAACAGGCAATCCAGAGAGAGGCTCACACACTCGTATCATCTTCACAGATCGAAGACAGCGACTCCACCTCTGAATATTCAGATGACGACGTCATGGGCCGGGGCCGATCAGAGCCGGAGACAAAGCCCATCTTGTCTGTTCGTGAGTATGGCAAGTGTTTGTATATCCTAACTTTGGGGATGTGGATAACAGTGACAGTGGTGAGGGTTTTTTTTTTTAACTGGTAAATGAAGTCTTTCAAACTAAATAATAAAACAGACTTTTTGACATAGAGAAAGATGGGGATCATGGTTGTAAGAAACAAATGCTGATACGCTTGTCTGTGTGATAACCCACACAGCTGCTATTAGGATGTACAGGGTACACGGAGATTACTCAAACACCTCTTTCTTTCTTCACAGACAAGATCTACGATTTTTAACTGGTCATTTAAAGGGCAAAAATGACTGAAGTTGCACTTTAAGTTTGCCTTTGCACATCATGTTTAATTAATGAAGTTATATATACACAACATAATAGCATATTTCAATTGCAGCACATATTTGTTTTTTTTTGTTTTTATGAACCCTTTTGAACCCATTCGTTTAAATCACTATGGTGCTCTTTTAACAGAGCGATCCGGAGGTCACGTCGATCACTTCGACATTGTGGAGCGGGTTGAGATGGGTCAAATGGCTTCCATGTTCTTCAACAAAGGTAATACTCGTGTGGCCTCAAGCCTCTACTCTCACTGCTCATTATTCAGTTAACGGCAGACACCACCGTCATTAGCTCTGTGTAACATTTATGGAGGAGCAATGAAGGTTGTGTGAATTCTTTTTACTGTTTTTTTTAATGTTCATTCATCCTAACATCCACAAAAGAAGGCTGCTGGCTCCCTAATTGGATGCAATTATTTATGGATAAATTGCCTTTGGTTGTAATTACCTGTTTGAGACCCCATCAAAGCTGGTAATCTCCCTAGTGTGCGTGTGTGGGAAGGGGTACAACCTGTACTTGTAACAAAGATGATGCGGCTTCTGGCTGAATGATCTGGGAACTAATGAACCCTCCACTAACTTGTGATTTCAAATTGAATGCAGGATCACCTTGAACCAGACACAGCTTTACATTCCACATTTATATCGTCACAATGTGCCGTGTCTGCATACAGCTCTCCCTTCTCCTCGTCTTCTCTCTCCCCTTGTCCGCTTGCATTACGCCGACAGTCTCCTCTTAACCAGATGTGAGTGACTCAACAGTCTGCGGCATCTCTGTTGTCGCAGGAATAAAGGAACAACAAAAGGTCAAAGCTCTGACAACATCATCTGAGCTGACATGTTCATGTCCTTAAGGATTTTAACACTAGGTGGAGCAGTCGGCACACACAGTGCAACACGCATCCGTTCGGCTCATGTTCACACCCACACGCGTGAGTGCACTCATGCATGCCATCATGCTGTTAAAGCTGCAGTGGGCTCCCATCCATTCAGCCTCTTGTGGCTCACTCGACTGTCCTGCCTGTTTAAAGGTGAGGTGCTAAAAAATAATTTTGCTGATGATCTTTCCCACCATGAAACGGAGTGTGCAGGTGGGGCACGTGGAGGTATCGATTGAAGGAAATGAGTTTTCTCTCCTCTCCTCTCTTTCCCCACATTATGGGAAAGCTGCCCAGTGACTCTAATCAGAAATGAATTAGGTAGGCACGAGTCCCAGCACATGCTGGAAGGGGAAAGGGGGGAAAAGCAGCTCTTTTGTCTACTCTGACAGTACAGAACTGCTCACTTTTTACCTGCTGTCCAGAGTCTTTGTGCACTTACTGTGTACAGGTGATGAAGTGTGACAGGCAAATATTTTTTTTCTCACTGTCGATAATGCTTTTTTTTCAATAGCCGACTTTGAGAAACAAATCTTAAACATATTATTTAGTTTTACAATTTCTGATACTCAGTGTTGGTACTGAAAGGGTATTTAAATTGGATATTTAGCCCTAGGTAATTAACTGAGTCTTAATTTAAGTGCTACTTAAGAGGCACGCTGTAGATCCCTTGACTGGCCACTTGATCATGGATGACCTCTGCATGCTCAGGCTAATTACACTTTATGCAAACCCCCCACCACCACCCCCGCCGAGCACCAGTACAAGAGGCAGAAATATTTGCTGATCAGTTCATGAATGTATGCATTCATTTTCAAAAATGTAACATTTTCAGTCTGTGTCATGTTATTGAATATCATTGGGTTGTGGAGTTGTCGTCAGACAGTGTAGACAGTTTTAATGATAACATCAGTAAGCAGTAGATAATTTAATATTAAAAACTGTTAGCAGACCTAGCAATAGAATCTTTGTGCTGGTGTTGCCTATTGTTCAGTGTGCATTTAGGTTTTATAGTTTTGCATCAGATACAAAGATAATTTTCTAAAACGAAACACAATCAGGCCATTAGGAGCTGCTCGCTTACTTCTAGAAATGCAGCAAGATGCCTGGTAATGTAAATCTCTCCACTTTTCCATGGGAATTGCTGTGCAGTTAGTTGTAAGTGGAATCCAAACAACTGCTGGAAACGGCTCTGAATTACAAGGGATTATGAGTGTGAGGAGACAGATGTTATCATTTGATAACTAGTAGCTCTTTCTTCGAAAGCGAAGCAAGACTAAATCTACTGAAGGCAAGCTGCAGTTTGGACTGACGGACATATTCTACTTTCTTTTCTTGTTCGAGCAGCTGAATAACTAGAAAGAGAGAAAACAAGTCTGTTGATGTTATGGGACATTAAGACAGTTTTAACACTGCCTCCCCACTTTTCACAGATAATAAAGTGTGGGCATGATCGCACACTGTCTCTCTGTTCTGCACCCAGGCAATTAAAAGACATCCCTCTTGCTGTTGAAGAGGCACTCTTAGAGGACATTTGACTTCCTCCTGTGCTCAAATTGACGTGGCAGCCCCCGCAGCAGCAGTAAGGCAGGCTTGGAATAAGGCCATGGGTATCGTATCGGCCTGACCTGCAGCCACTGACAGGAATGTTGATGGGGGCTGGTTTATCTGCACCACTGTGGAAAGGTGTTGCTATAACCTTCACATTGACGATTTGATAGTTGATTAGAAGTCGACTTTGGCTAAAGTCACAAAGAGAGAGAGAGAGTAACAGAACTCTATGCTTGCATCACTGTCTTGTCTCAGCTTTTCTTATGTCTGTGACGTGACGTGGTGGTTTAACATGGTGGCTGTGCAAACAGAGATTGTGTCTTCAACGCGAGCCATCCTTTCTGTGACACACAGAGACCGTGGCTGCGAATAATAATTTACTCCGCCGCAAACCGGGCTTCTTTCCTTAATGAGAACCAAACATGGGCACATCCATTTTTAATACTTCAGTGACTTTTACTTTAAATGTCATACTTGTTCATTGAGAGCACTTGTAATATAAAAATCCAGAGTGCCTGAGCCACTGGGAAGATAAATAGACATGTTTGCTTCAGCTTGCTGCCCAATCATTTTTGCTGCTATAGTTTTCTGCATCAGCTTTGAAACAGATGCACTTTAATTTCAGAAAGTACGTTATAATGGCTAACTGTGATCAACCCACCAGATCAATTTTGCAATTTTAGTCCCAGGAAGGAAACCTGGTCCATAATAGCTCAATTTGTTTCTCAAATTGAACAGCACAGGTCTGGTGTAACAATGAATCTACTTAGTCCTCACAAAGTTCGGTGCTAATTTCTGATTGGAAGCTCATTTTTGACTTAAACCAAAAAAAAACACATTTTGAGAATTTTCTGTGATGAGATGTTGAAGTGTGTTTCAGTTTAATGTTACCTGCATCTCACAGATGTTGTATGTTGACCTAAATTAGCACCTTCGTAGTGCCCTATTTACTTATTTTGGAGAGAAACTGTTAATAGTGTTCTTGCCTCAGGGACAGCCTCAATTTAGATTTGATTTGTGAATGTCTATAGTCTCAGTTCATCAAAAATCCACTCTGATATTCCCAAAGACGCGGCATAGGAATTTAAAGTGAGATGGGTTAATGAGGTGACATTAATTCTCTTTTTTTATGTTAGATGTCTTCAGTGTGACTGTGGCAGATTCTAATGAGTTATTTGTGAACCAAACACCATGAGAATTTTCTCAGTTTTGCCTTATAGAGCCAGTCAAAGTAGACTTTTTGTAAAACAGTCTTTAAAATGTATTCAGTATTAAAGCCCTGAATGCACCAGTATCTTAGCACAGTTAAGTCTTTACAAGGCAATAAAATGTCTTCCCATATTATGCATTTAACTACGTGTGGCTTCAGTGCTTTTTTTTCTTGATAGCTCCTCACAGAGAGGTTGTCCGGTCTGCTGTCAGTCAGAAGCCATGTGATGATGGATAAGAATGCATTTCACAGCTTCATGAAAGACCAGGCTCCTACGTGAAGAGCCATTTTGCAGCATTTTTGCCTGTGGCTCTGGGTAATTGGGAAATATTAGTTACAGTGCCGTGAAGGCCGGCATCCCTGTGGTCATGCAGCGCTCTCGCCTCGCTATCGCTTACTGACAGCAGCAGCAGAGTACAGTACGCCCTGTTTCTGCCGTCTCGTCCATGTTGTTCCATGGGAGACATTATACAACACACAGAGACTCACTCTTTGTGCTGACAATGTGAGAAGGAAGAAGGAAGATTTAATTCTCACTCTCGTAACCTTTTGTAGCTGGATGATTTTTTTAACATCATTGTTTCATATTGTACCTTCTGTTGCTCCGTCTACACTGAATGTATATTCCTGCTTTTAAGAAGAATAAAATCACTTTGTGCAACGTAACCACAAGTTACATGACTTTTGTATTACTTGTGTGGCGTGTGGGCTTCATATGTTTTTAATTTCTGGATGGATCAACAGAATCATCAATGACTGTTGTGAACCTGTAAACTGCTTTTTTATGACTCGATGAATGGTTGTTGGTTCCTTATGCTTTCGACTTCTGCTCCAGGTTAAATTAACCGGTGACAGGCGCACCCTCAGCGTTTAATTCAGAAAGGAATCAGTGTAGCTCGTTAAGCTGTAAATCTGTCTTTTTTTAAAATTAGTTTTTAATGAACTCTGTGCTCTAATTTCCTAGGCAGTATTAAATTAGCCGAGTGGTCCAGTTGGACAGTTGAACCCCCTTCTGAGAAATCACGAATATGATAGATGTGCGGTGCACTGTGACGATCTGGCTGCTGGTGAAAGCTCTCCATCTTGGCTTGGCACATGCACTTGGGCCGGGCTTGCTCGTCGGGGGTGTGGATGAACGCAAGTGGACACGCAGATAAGAGCATGTTGCTGTCGAGAATAAAGGCTGATGGGCAAAATTTCCTTCATGGACTGATTAGTTTTTTAAATTAATACTATTAATATTTTTCTGTGGACCATTAAGATGTGCTTCTGCTGCGGGTGGCTGTCCCAGAATAAAGCATGGAGGGATGAATGAGTGGAAGCGTGGATTCAGGGTGGATTGTATTATGGTGGTAAAAAACTTCACACATTCGCGAGTCACTTATGTCTCTATCTTTTCATTTTTGTCTTTCAGTTGGTGTGAATATGTTCTACATCTGCATCATAGTCTATCTATACGGAGACATGGCCATTTACGCGGCAGCTGTGCCTATATCACTGATGGAAGTTGCTTGGTAAGAATGTACTTTCTTTATCACATTCATTCTCTGTTTTATTGTGAAATATATTGAGTTTTATAGATGCTCTCCTTGTAGAACATTTGGAACATTTGCCGCTTTCAGTTTTGGCAAGATATAGCACATCTGTCTTCATGTCATTTGTTCCTCTTTCCCCACACCTTGGTCCTACTGTCACCTTCTGAACTCACGATTAAGACAATAAAGCTTTGCTGACACAGGCCCTTAGGCCTGATAACCTTTTACTGGTGCTTGTGGCATCTGAATCACATTGACTTGCTTCCAGACAGAACTTTATTGGAAGCCTGTTGGCCAGACTGGGTGAGAATAAGGTGTTTCATATAGTTGCAGACTCTGCCTTTAAGAGCCTGGACCACTGAAATAGCCACATTCTCTTTTTACTGTGGTAATTTCAGGGAGCGACAGTAAATGTTTCTTACATCGATTATTGTGATAGCTTCCTTTTATAAACTACCATCATTTTGTCTTAAATTCTTGCTAAGGCAGGCATGGATTAAGACCTTGCTGGACTTTACCCACCGTTAACAGGTGTGGTGTTTTCATCTCAAAAGAAACAAAATGGCTAAAAACTCACAAAACAAAGTGTTCATCACAGTCAGTGTAAAGAGTAGTGGATCAGACACGGTTACTCTCCCTAGTCTTTACAGAAACTAGGGAGAAATTCAACAAAACACTTTGACGATTTAGCTTGGACAGAGAATAAATATAAATGTTTAACACTGTGATGTTTAAGGGATACTCTGAGTTTTCACATCCTCTGCTGCACACAGCATTAGCTTTTTTAGTCTTTGATAACTTTCACATTACAGGTTGTAATGAGAGTTGTAATGTTTACTCTATCGATTGAAAACCCTGATGTGATGATCTGTGATGTTTGAAGTTGAAGTTTCTCACAGGGTTGGAATCAAAAACAAAAAAATGCTTTTGTGTGTGTGTTGTGTTCTGTGCAGTGGAAACCACTCCTGCAGTGCTGGCAGTGTGAAGTACAATGATACAGACCCATGCTGGGGTCCTGTCACGAGGAAAAATGCGTACCGGGTGTTTCTGGTAAGTGTCGATTCCTTATCCCAACAGCATGCACACCTCTGTTTACCCATGTGTTTTTTTTTTTCTTTCCCAGTAGTTGCAAGACACTCTACCTGTAATTTGCCCCCTCCTTTCCAATCCCAGCAGCAACTGGTCATAAGCAAACAGAGCTGAGGCTACACTAGGGCTGGTCGATATGGGAAAAAAAATCACTCAGTGTTGATATATATCTCACTATAAAACAAACCAGTCTTTCTTTTTACTTGCATTCAGTCACTTGAATGGAATCTTTTTGAACGTGTTTACTGCATTATGTCTTCTTTTTAATAAAGTAGGCTATTGTCTTTGTGATATCACTACCTCTATATGGTAAATTGATTAGTGGTATCAACTCTCTTTGTGGAAACCTAGTTTTCAGTCCATGATACTCTGTTGCATTAAACTGTCTCCGCACTACGAAATTCCTCTGACCCTTCTTTTCCCTTTCATTTCTTCTGATTGTGTTTGTCAGGGTGTCTTCTTCACTAATGCTGTTATTTAAGTTTCCGTTAACTTTCTCATTTTCTCCTCCTTTCTTCACTGCACTCTAGCACAGGCACATGGTTGGTTCGGCACAACGCTGTTATCATTATGAGTTGAATGAGTTATTTTGAATTATTTTTTTACAATAATTATCTTATCTGACAACGTGACCTGCTGAGGCAACGAAGTATTACACTGTTGATCTGAGCATTAAAGATCCAATTCTAAGTTAAGTACCTGCTGAGAGGCTAAAAGGTGTTCTAAACAACCCAGGTATGCAGATGTTTTCATCTGCTGCGTAAACAAGTTGCAATATACAAAACCTCACCCGCATTTCTGTCAGGTTCACCGCTGACCATGTTTTCTGTCCTGAGTCCCTTTTTCACTCACTTCTCACCTGCTGGCCCACCTCTGCAGCCCACAGGAACAATGCAAGTGTGTCCTTGAAATCTTAAGCAAGCCAAACTCTGTGATTTCCACTCAAGCTTTAACTTTGTACGACGACATTGATAGATGTGCTGATCTCCTCCTGTATAATTCCTCAGCCTCCCTCCTCTCTGCAGTCTTTCCTTTCTATCTGTGCTTACACTTTAATAGAATGAGCTCAAACCATTTACCAATAAATTAGGTTTTTCCTGTGACATAAGCCTCTTACTGCATGGAAGCAAATTGAAATAATGCCGATCTGTAGTTTCCGGTCAGTTTGTTTACACTTGCAGTTTCCCATTTTCATTATGACTCTTTAGAAAAATAGATATGTAACACTGGAGAACATTTTTAGCAGTGAACATGGACAAATAGTGCTTTACTGATTTTGGCTGTACAAGTAGCACTCTAATACATGCGCTCAAGTTAAAATCTGAAATCTCTCCCTGTGACTCTAAGTAAATATTTTGTGACTAAGGTAACACATGACTGTAACCACAAATCACCTTATGTAATACATTCAGTAAACACAGTTAGTGGTGTTGTGCGAGCAGATAGAAACCGTACATACTCAGAGTTATTGACTTCACCTGTAGAGCTCTGTTTTTTATCTCATTAAAAGTCTTAAGTTTTTGACTTGGTTCCTTTTACCGAGCTTATTTAAATATGTAACAAAATGATTTAATCCATGCAGTGTTTCAAGCATCTGAGCAAAAAGTGCAGAAACTGTCTCTAAAAAAGCTATATGGAATTTTGGGAAATATTAGGAAACCATAAGTTACCGTATGTTGTTACGATTTTATTGACAGAGTCTGAAATGTTGCTGCCATTGTTTGCATCACAGTGGTCTGTGTTTGTAACTCATCTTGAAAGAGTGTTGATGTGCTGTAGCTGTTAAATTAAAAAGAAACTGCAGTCGTATCATTAAACCTAATATGCCCTGATCCATCCATGAATGGCTGTAGCCTTTTAGTTACCTTTCAGTGTATAATTTTGTTCTGAGAGTCTATTTGTCCTGACTTTTGCCTAAATAAATTCAAAGAAAACCACAAGCTGTGATGGAACATTCAGCAGATTCTTTGCAGTAGCTGAATTGTCTCCATGTCTGCATAGTTTCAATGGGTCAGAGCCTCTCGCCTTAAGACGCCACCTGGAATCATGAGTGTAAATAATTGACAGTTGCTCATCTACCCTGTGGAAAGAGCCATCAAAACCTGCCCCACCTGGGCTGCTTTTTATATTGTCAGTGTCACCTTGTGAGCTTAGCTGCAAGGACAATTTGCCCCTTTCCACAGTTTTTCCATTCAGGGAAGCCATCCTCAAAATTACTAGTTGAAATATAGGCTTTTCTGATACATAAGTCTGTGAAGGTGTGTTTGTCTTAGATCTAATTTGAAACCTCAGACTGTCATTTGTGTCTTTGCACTTTTTGTCCAACACATTTTTGTAAAGAGCAAATATCTCTGAGGTGATGTTCGTCTTGTTTAATCAAAGTGATGTCTTAAGCCATTCTAATTCCTCCTGATCCATCCATCCTGAATGAGTCACACTGTGATTTATGAGTTATTATAAATAATCAGTCACATTGACACAGCATCACCGTTAGTGTGTCTCAGACTTTGACACCAAGCCAATAATAAAGCACTAAATAACTCTGCATAAAGCAGGGTTTTCTGCAGGGGAAAAAGCATACATATATATACACACATATGTATGTAAAAAGTAATGCCCCCTGTTTAAGAATCTGACATCTCTTATCCAATAAAAATATCCCTATTCATCCCTTCGTACTTGATCTGCCTGTAGCAGTGCGTTTGGACCACGCAGTGAAAAGACAGCAGCTCGATTGCATCCATTGGAATCACTGGGATGGTACTAGAGACATTACTGTAGCCATAGCATTTTCGGAGTTTAGAAAATGATGAGAGATTAAAGTGCAGCCTGATTATGGTGTTGCTCTAAAGAGCTATAATCCCTGTGAGGGTGATTGGTGCTGAGAGAGGGAAACGGAGGCAAAGGGGCAGAGTGATTTGGACAGACAGTTGTTGTTGTGGTGATGGACATAGACTGTCTCTTGTGAGGATAAATTGTTATCTACACAAATTTAGATATTTACACTCAATCTACTCTTTTATCACATTATCTTGACTTTTGAGATTTGCAAAGTGGCCACAAATATGTCGCAGTGGTATCGTTGCAGACTTCAGCTAACTTTTTACAAGTTTATTTATACAATGGGAAATTAGAATTTAGAAGAAGAACCCAAACTGACAATTTAGAAATAAATTTCTGTTGTCCAACCAATCATCCAAAACTCAAATACTGTATATTGTTACAGATAAAACAGAGAAAATTATGAAGTCCTTAAACTCAAACTAGAACAAGTGAGAATTTGACTTTTTATTTGATAACTAACCACTTAATTGCACATCTGCACTTCTAATTATTTAAGACATCATTTCAGCACTTTAAATCTTACCTTCAGAAACAGGGTTTTAACAGAGCTTTGTATCTGGTGATCTCAGATTTCAGTGGCATGTCTTCTGTTTGAACACAGTGTTTTTAGATTCTAGGTGTGAATCACTTTGAACATTTCTGCCTGGATTTTCTCCAGACGGACAGCGTTTGGGGTGCTTTGTTCACTGTGGACAACAGATTGTGGGTTATTTTTAGGTCTGAGAACAGCTGTCCCTGTGCAGATGAGTAGACCTTTATCAGCAGCACTACAGCAATGAGAAACACACTCGGCTCTAGTTAATGTTTGAGTTTTGATACTTTATTGTTAATAACTTCAGTGTGATTGCTGCACGCCAGTATTCTTCAACCTGTTGTTTCCAGTTCCTTGGACTGTGTTGCTTTCTTTATTGGCTTTTTCTTCACTTTAACATCTGGAGGCTATGAATGAATTTAGTGTGTTTTCAGGCATCACGGTTTGTTATTAGCTCCACACCTCCAGCTCGTTCCATCATGTGTCAGTCACATTAGCTGAGTGTCAGTCTTGACATGCAGCCTATTGGTAAACTGGAATATATGTGTGGTCTTTACGAAGTTAAATTAGCTGATTTCTGCCTTCACAACAGTTTAGCTATCCCACATTGTCATGTCCAGTTTTACTCAGCTTTCAAAGACCACAATCCACATCAGAGTGATTCTGACTGTTATCCCAGTGGACATCAAGTGCTGAATTCACTAATTACTCCATGTTAATAAGACTTGAAGCATCGGGTTGTTTTTTTAAGGTCAGATCTTTCATTTAATCAGTATTGACTTCACACACCAGCACTATCATGCGCCGACATGTCACGAGAGCCCTTTGCTTCATCCCAGGTTCTGACGGCTCTTAAGACCATCCATTGATTGTGGTTTGTTGCTGATTGATTCTCATGTTTGCCTGAGTGGATTTACGATATTATCATACTATATTATCCTACTATATTATCATATCATAGCTAAAATATTTGTTAGCTTTCAGGGCGTGTAAGGGAGATGGAGGCCGTTGCGTAACAGAGCACTCAGTGTTGAGCCTAGCCCTTTACACAGCTTTGATTGAAAAGATTAAGCTGCTGTGCAACTGTGAGGTCTTTCTGGGTTTTTGTTCAGCTCCAGCAGTGATTCCCGAGACCTCAATTAAACTTGTGTCCTTGATTGTCCCCTGCTAAGTTTTCTTTTTGAATTTCACCGCAGGGGCTTTGCCACAGTGGCTAGTCAAGCAGTAGTTGGTAGCCTCCACTCTGCTGGACAGCCAGTACAACTTAAATGGCTGATTTATTGTTCTCCCAGTATGTGGGGAGTGATGGAAAATCAATGCAGTATATGAGCTAAAAGGCACATTATGCTTACACTGCATGTTCACGTCTTATCATCATGCAGATGTTTCAATTTACACTGTGTCTATTAAACCATACAGTGTGTCATGCATTGAAATAAAGTTTATTTGATGTACAGGCAGACCGAGTTCAGAAATGACCCACCCCACCACTTTTCTCAAGACTTGGCTGATTGATTAATTAACTGACAAAAAAAAGAGGCGTTTCAGTGACCTTGATGCTCGTTCCCTGTGGACGCCATATTTTTTTACTGCAGTATTTTAACAGCATTTATGCCTACTTTCAGTTCTTTAGCTAATATATGAAGGGAAAGACTGTTGTAAATTGAACTTTCAAGTATTAATACCTACAAATTATGGGAAATTGTATCATTGGTTGATTTCCTAATTAGTAATTATCTAATTTGTGATGGAAGACATCAAAAGCACTCTCATTGTGAGTGAAAGGTAGAAAATAAAATATATTAGCATGTTGTGTGCATGACACGTCTTTACTTTACCTGCCAGACTAGTTTGGGTTGAAGTACTGCGTTAATTAATTAATGCCAATAATTATTTTAACGCACACAGTTTTATTATTATTATTGTTATGACGATGAAAGTCTGTCGCTCACTGGGTCTGAATACACATACAGACAAACAATGGGTCACAGGAGGGGTGGGTTGTTGATCAGTACTGGCTTTTGGACTGGCGTCATTGTGCGTCTCAACCAATGAGAGCATTTGGGGGTGGGCCTAAAACTGCTGCAGCATTTTGCAACAGAAATGAACTGGAGGTACTGGACTTTTACAAGGACCTTTTCATTTTAAATCTCTTCCTCACAGCAGAGTTGATGGAACCACAGTTTGTAACCACTGCAAAGTTGCAGCAAATCACCCAAACAGCAGACGCTGACACAAACACTTAAAGGAATCATGGCGCTCATGTGTGTCTTTTAATGACAGCAGTCAAATTAACTGTGTTTAACAAATGCTTTTCAGGTGGATTTGCGAAGTGTGTGTGTGTTTGCATGCGAATGTGTGTGCTATGCGCATGAGAGTGGAGCTCCACTGTGCGCCAGAAAATACAACAAATGAAAATTAAAAAATAAAAAAAAACGCGACCATGTAGAGACAGAAATTACATAAAATAAATAACATGAGGCTGTTTAGTTAGTTTAATAAAAGAACAAGGTACAGACCTGTGGTTACACACAGGTGGTTCTGGATTCTGAGAACAACTAGTTTTTCTATAATAAACTAGATAAACGTTAATGTCCTGGAAAATAGTTTTGGTTTTCTATTTAATTTGATTACATTAATGTTTAAGTTAAGATTTACAAGAAATGTTTAACTGCTAAGTACTGCTGTTAACAACCATCTTATTTGCAGAGTGTTTGCAGACTAAATATTATTGCAGTTTTGTTCCTATAGCAGTACTTTTAAAATAACAGAAAACGTTTGAATTATTACATTTTGCCCATAACATTGCGATTAATCACAATTAATCCCAGAAAAATCATGCGATTAATTGCGATTACAAATTTTAATTGCTGCTTTAAAAGTGCCGGTGTTGGATTGGATAAAATGACCAATGGGACAAATTCTTCAGTCAGTAGTTTTAACAAATGTATTTCACTGATAGTGCAGAGGTTTTCATTGTTGCATGTTCTTTAATCATTGTTATGCAATGAAGAGTTAGAACAAGGCACCATATGTGAACTGTGGCTTGTGAGACTATGATTTTGTCCTCTGGAAAACAGTGGTTGCTGGAAGATTAATATTTTACTACGCTCACACCATTTAAGTATCAATATTGGCATGACTTTACTGAGCTCAGTGTGGGTACTTAAGAGTAGGATAAGCTTCGTTTGCTATCTTAGAGACGCCCCACACATGACTGAGCACTCATATTTGATGTGTACAGTAAAGAGGTATATACTTTAGCTGAGTGGCAACGACTTTCCCAGTCAGGGCCGGAACTATGGGGAGATGACAGTGCAGATGGTTTAATTGAGATTATCTCAGCAGGAAGAAGTGTTTAAGCTGCGATCCACACGGGGGGAGTCCACTCAACACAACAGCAGGATGCTGTACGGTACTGCCGGTGCTCGACTGACTGGTGATGAGGAGTTACAGAGGTCACTGAAGAATAATTAATGGGCGTTGATGCTTTTTTTTTTTTAAATATAGCTCGATAATTGTTCTATTTTTAGATTTATAAAAAAACCTTGATATTGAGCCATCCTTCCCTAATTTTAACCAAAGTGACTTCGTTGGCGATACACAACCACATATAGAACTATAGAAATCTCAGTCTTAGGTTTGATAAGACTGTGCTTGTCCTTGTCACTTTATCCGTGAATCTATCAGTGACTTCACTGCCTTTAATAAAGGTAGTGACTACATTGCCACTACAGAGTAACAAGGAACACAGTTGTACATGGTGAGTTTGAACCTTTTTTCTGGAGAGCAGGTTGACTAGTGACAGTATTTTTAAATGACCTCAAACCTAGTTTTGCATTTGTGTATTGCAGTTGCTTGCTGCCTGACATATATGCAGACACCAGTATTTCTGCAAAATGCTAATATTGGCCAACTTATCAAACTAGCTTTTATACTGAATATCTATTACACCTCTTTTTTTTTCTTCTTTTTCAGTAGACCACTCAATTTCCAGTCAAATGTCAAAGCTTGGTGACTATTATTGCATGTAAAACAGTTGTTTATGTGCATATCTCCTTGGAGGTATAGTAAAGTACTTCATTTGTTCCTTTGCTGCTCAAACAAGGTCTTTCCATTGTGAAGTTTTTCTTTTTTTTTTTTTTGGAATTAGGGAGGACGCGAAGAGGAGACAAATCTACATACTGAATGGGGGGGGAGTGTAAAGCTGGTTATCTGGTACAAGGACATTTCAGAGTGATGTAATGGTCTCACATGCTGAAAATAAACGTGATTTCCATGAAATCTACAGCAGTTCACATTAAAAAAGCAGACAGTTTAACATTAGCTGTCCACATTGAAACCCAGTATCACCTTAAGGTCATTACAACTGCATGTTTGTAGTTTGTAGTTTACCACGGCAGAAACATCTCACCTCATTGTCTTTATTAATTGATTGGTTAGTTAGGTCATGGTGCTCTTTAGTTGCTCCTTAGGGAGCACCTGCTTAAGTGCTGTCCACTGACCCATTGCCATTGTGCCCTTCCCTAAAGTAGGGAATAAAATATCCAATCATTGTCTTTTCCAATTATGGCTCAACATATTGCACATTCACAAAGCGGTCTTTATTGATTTATTCTTTTATGTTTTCATAGGGTCTGCCAGTTTAATTTGGGTGCAAAGTGTCATGTACTATATTGCATCTACCTCCTCTTCCTCCCCTTTCTGTGCCCCCCTTTTACAATGGTTGGGATAATGGGCGGAGTGAAATAGCCATCGCCCTATTAAACCACTGTCAAATTACCGTTTCTCATTTCCTCCCCAGATATGTCTCGAGCCTGTCATAAATCTTCGCTGTGTGCTGTTGCTCGTTATTTTTACCTTGATAGGTGTGTAATGGTTTCTTTTTTGAGGAGCAGAACTGCATATTACAGCTTTTAATTACGGGAATATCTCGGAAACAGCAGCTTGTTCAAAGTCAAAGTCTGGAGCAAATGGATGCTTATCAGTGTTTACCTTGCCAAGTGCCTTTGTAATCCTTTGAAAAAAAAAATTAATGCCTGTTTTTAAAGGCAGCCGCAGCAGGGTGCAGTTAAGATTTATAACTACAATATTAATCTAAGGACTAGTTAACAGTTTAAACTTTAATAAATTTGGAGATTCACGCCCACTTTATGCAGTGATTTGTTATCTATGATACTGTGTATGGATATGAGAGACTAAGCAGGGTTTGAACTTCTTAATTTCACAGGACATAGATTTCAATGTGTAACAGTTTTATTTAGTTAAAGTTTTTCCAAGTGATCTTTGATAAATTTACATTCTGAGTTTGTAAGTTACGGTTAATGTGACCTTACTAAAAGGTTAGAGCAGAAAGACCTTTTTGTTGTTAAGATCATGTAAGTGGAACATCCTAATCATCATCTAAGTCACACTACTGATGACCAATGTGTGGATAATTTGTACGAGCTCTGCCACAACAGTCAGGCCAGCTCATTAATTGTTCCTGCATACTGCAACGGTCTTTGCTTGACAATGATGAGATTGTGATTCAGTGATACTGCAGTGAGATAAAGATGTCTATACTTTATGGTATGAAGCTGAATGTCACATAGTTAATCCTACCCGCCTCTTAGTGAGTGAAATTATTCCTGCTATTGTATTCAATTTTAGCGTGGTGACTCTAGTCAGAGGTGGACCCTGAAACTGTACAATCTTTTTTTTTATTTTTTTTTATTCTCAACATCATTTAGTTGATCATTAGTGAGTTGATCATTTAGCATATTAATTAGAGTATAAAACATACTGGCTGTTCCTTCACTTTGTTCCAGGGAGCACAAAGATGCATTTTCCTTGCATCTCTGCTCTTTATCCTTCCTCCATCTCTCTTTTAGTCAGTGTTGTCTTCTTCCTTCTTGTTAGTCACATTTTGAATAGTGTGGAGACACAGCAGTGTAAGCTACTGTTAGATGTGTTTCACTTCCTTTAACTGGAAATTAGATCAAAGCTGCTTCTAGAGTTTGTCTATAGTTGCACAAACTCTTCTCTTGCATATGCAGCAGTGCTTCTGTGTAAGCTGTGAGGAAGAAGTGACACAATAAGCACTAGTGGACACAAGTGTAATAGAAAGTTTAGGAATTAATTTTTCTTATTTTGATTAGCTTTATTGTACCAAACATTTAAAATAGTTTCCAGTCAATCTGCAAAATATTTAACATATATATAACTCTTGGTTATAGAGTTATTATGAAAATCAGACCTTCTGTATGCCTGAATTGATTTTGACCCAAAGACCTGCAGGGGTGGGAGCAGCATCCAGAGCTGTCAGACACAACTAAGAAATGGATGGAGAGGCTTCTGTTGGCAGCAGATAAGGAGTTATAGTCTGTCTTTGTCTGTCTCATGAAACACAAAATATGCAAACAAACTCGTAGGAATGAAAAGTAAACTAATTCATTACTAATATTTATAACTAGAGCTTTAGGAACACACAGGATCCTGTGAACTGATGCAGAAAAAAGTGCAGTCCCTCTTGCCACTTTTTCTGAAGCTCAAAGCAGAGAATAGTTGGCATTTTTGCCTGAAAAATGATTAAAACAATTTTGCAATTATCAAAATTGTTGTCAAAGTTTTATTGAGTAATCATTTCAGCTCTATGCCTTTTGCCAATCTAGAGTGATCTTATTATTAACTGACATTAATTGTGCTGTCACTTGGCAAACATGTTGGCACCTCCACAAGGTAAATGACCCACAGTTAATTTTTTCTCATAAAGGGAATCAAACTCAGGATGGAACCATATATCTTAATTGTGAATGGTTTGTGAAATATGATGACTGAAATTATTTTACCCGTCCATTCCCCTATTATTTATTTGTTAATTATGTCGACTTGATGCCAGTGTTTGCTAGTGATTAATGATGCTGAAGGTGGACTCTCTTTCATCTTGACAAATGTATAGTTGCAATATGGTTTTAACTTCACAGTGTTGCCTCCCAGGCGCCGTCTCTGCCCACCTTTGTATTAACTGCCGCTACCCCCCCCCCCACACACACACACACTCAGTCACTCATATTGTGAGCACTTTTCCTACTTGTTGTCTGTGTGTTCAGCGAATCAGTTGACTTGTTATTGCTATCATAAGGGTTTGTTCATATCCTCTGGGCTTTTATGGCCTATTTTATGCCATTTCTAGTCCATACCACCGTGGTCGAGTTGCCCTCAAGTCTTTTGTCATAAATGTTAAAACCAAGGCAAGGAATTACCCTATAATATCAAATAGTCCCTTTTCTGTCCATGATGTAGTTGAAGTGTTGCTTTTCTGAGTGGCATTCAGTATTTTTATTTTGTTTTTCATCATTAGGTGACATATTGTCCCCCCCCCCCCCCCCCCCCC
>JAUYWH010000026.1:4740716-4762554 GCA_034779795.1 Ctenopoma multispine
GCCACAAACAGGACTTTAATATCAAAAACCATTCCCATTTTATTAAGGTGTATCCATATAAATGGCCCACCCTGTACTTTGATTCAGTATTATTTGACAGAATTAGCTGTTTCATTTGTGCAGATAAAAAAAGGCTAAATTTACTTTCCTATACGAAAACACAAACTTTAAGATTATATTTGAATATAAACAAAAGTTTAATGGACTAATAAATTTTGCATTACTGCATCTTCAAAGTTGCATCTTGACTGTGATTAACTGAATATTTATGTGAAATGCAGTAAACTGCACCAAGAATAAAAGATGAGAATACTCAGCTCCAGTGGTCCGTGCCTCTCCCCATCCATTTAATGTTAATAAAGTTTACTACAGTATTGTATAAGGAGCAGAGAAAGTGCCCACAGGGATACTCACAGCTGCCCCGTGCCATTTTGAATGGGTGATGGACGTATTGTTTTTGAAGGTCAGTGAGACTCTGGTGACTGTTTTACTGGAAAGATCAGTTTGTCCAGAGCACGCAGCTCACAGGGGGGCGGTGAAATATGAGCAGCTCTTAATGAACCGTACACCAGAACCACAGTTCGAAGGTCCTGACAAATTACATCTAAGTGAGGGGGAACAAAAGCCAGATTTTAAAACATCATTCCTTTTCTGTCTCTTTGTGACACTTTGTTCTCAACCAAGGACTAAAGCATCAGGCTTTTTTTACAGGGGAGCTAAAAATCAACACAATGACAACCACACTCTGTTCTGACTTCCAGGTTTTTTTTTAGTATTGATGTTTGTTTGCGTAATGAGAGGTTTGACTTGCTGCTGAAATTAGTTCCTGGGTGATTAGGGGAATGTCTGGTGGGTGTCTGCGTTGGTCGAAGAACATAATCAATTGGATCTATGCCCAGTAACAAAGATTTTAATTATGGTTGGTAACCTCAGTGCCTTGTTCATCACAGTGATTTGAAAGGAGGAGTTCAGTATTTTTTCTTTAAAAGTTCCAGAGAACTATATTTCCATACTCATTCCTATGTGTATTAAGTATATTGCATGTTGTGTTGTTGCCCCTAAACGTATGAGGGAGCCAATCATTTAGACACAGGCTGAATTTTCTTCTTTGAGACAACCCTTTGAAAGATGGGAAAATATTACAGTTATCAAAATTATTAACCATAAGTTGATTGCCTAATCACTATAAAACCACAAAAAATGGACTAAAATATTTTTTCAACAGCTGACTAATTGATTTAATGCATGATAAAGGAATGGAGGATAAAATAAATATTTATCAGACAGATAATGAGTTATTAATGTTTTTATTTTTGAGATGTGAGTACTTTGGATTGTTCCTTGTCTTGTAGGTTGCAGAGAAAAGCTGCCGCTACTTCTTATCTTTAGATGTAGATTTTCAGAGCTCCAGAAGCTGTTGGATATCACCGTGGAGTTTGGCTGGTTCGTTGCCGTGACCCTCAGTTGCAGTATGAGGCGCTAAACAGTAGGCCAACTGCTGTGCTGCTCTGTGCTGTTTACTGATAGCCATATCTGAGATCACACAATTTGTTATGAGGAAAGGCAACCACTTATCACCCAGCCACTTACCAGGCAGAGCAGCAGCTCTTCTCCTGATAGGTTTTAATTGACAAACTTCTGAAGTAAGAGCCAGCATACTAATTACCACAGAGATTATGCAAGAGTTCTTAAGTAGTTTCTGCCTTAATTAATGACTTGATGATTTTTTGATGAGGTGATTTTACTTCACAAATAAAGTGAGAAAACAGTAGAATAATGCATTCAGGACCTTGCATTACAGTAAAGTACAACTCCTTGAACTTGTTCTTAGTTCAAGAAGTTGGTCATGTTTAAATGTTAAATGTCCGACTCATTCTTTCCCATAGGCGAGAGCCCCCAGCTTGCAGGACTCTGTCGCATGAGATTGATCACCTCTCACCTTCTACCATTTTCTACTCATTAATTGAGCCCAGGGATTCCTTCGGCGGTTGATGACTCCTCGGAGCATTGAGAGTGTCAGCCAGCCTAGGATTAACAGCAACAGTCTTGTTTGCTACCAGAGAGAATACAGCTATAAGAGCCCCCTCTCGAGGGTTGTTAAGTTGAGGCATTCCTCACAAGGTCATTGCCAACCCCATCCATGTGTATAAATCACAGGCTGCAAGATGGACAGGCACTAGTTATGTAGGTGTGATATGTGGCTGTTTGACACCTGCTCAATTTGCTCAGCCCCTGTAGTCGAGTGTCAAATGTTGTGGAGAGTATTGGCAGTGCCAGCGTATCAATTTGAAAGTGTATGTAATCACCATATTCCGACAGATATTTCCAGAGGTAGACAACTCATCTGGTCTGAATGAATGAATGAGTTCTGTGGAGGATCTGTGGACAGATCCTGTAGGAGGCTTGCTTCTGGACTGTAGTTCTCACCTGAATGGGCTTTTTCTTTTGTCAGTACCTAAGTAAGATGACCATGAAGAAATCAGGGCCAATCATGGCTAAAAGAACAAAAGTTTAGATTAAACCAGAGTGTCAGGGCAGTGTATATTGTATTTGTATGCGTTTATGGGTTTTTCTATGGTTTCTTTTGGTCAGTGAATAGAGCATACGGTTGTGACTTACACCAGTCCAGTGACCAGGAAAGCTGTTCTGAATTTACTATGAAAGTAAATCACTTGACTGTATTTCATTTGTCCTTTAAAGCAGTCAAGGTGATCAAAACTATTATGTTCTTATTTCATGGCTGCATACTGCTTCAGCACTGAGATTCTATAGGTGCAAGGAGTGCAATAAAATTGTCACGGGCATACGTGATTTGCCCACCTCATGTAGAATGATGCAGCAGGCAGTCTGTGACAAATGAGCACATTATATAAAGCTTCATTTTAGGGGCTTTGTTCTCGTTCCTTCCTATCACCTGATTAGCTTTCAAATTCTTTGAAAAATAACAGGTTAGTTCCTGTGACTTAAGTAAGACAAATGAGTCCTCTGCATCAAATTACCATAAAACCTTGTGAATTGTGACCTGAATAATAATATTTTGTGCTTTAGATTTTGCGATTTGGAGGGATTTGGAATATTATTTAGTTATTAACCCTAATTTACATTTAACTGGGAGCTTACCAGTACATGCCATCTCTTGCAGCATCTTACTCTGGGCTGAAGTAGCAAAAAAGGTGCTTTAGGTAATAGAGTATTTCCTAGGCACTCTAAGGCACATTTAAATAAAAAAATTGTCCTCCTTTCCTTTCTGTGCAGTCTGTGAAGGCTGGTGTCAAGGAGGAGAAGAGCTTACTTTCTCCTGTCCTACACCTTTACCTCCCTTGTGTACAGTAAGACATGTCTGTGCTCGCTGTTTTCACAGCCTCTTACAGACAGAAGGGTAGGGAGCAGATGAGAGGTTGAATGAGAAAGAAGACAGGAGCACATGGAGTAGACAGCTGGATTGTAGTGGTGGCTTTCACATATGAAAAATGTTTATTGGAAGTGGAGAGTAATGCTAAATATGCTATGTGTATTCAACTTTACAAATACAGGATACTTAATGGGTTCTAAAATCATAATTAATAGTATTAGAAGTCTTTATGGGTCCAGAGCTTTAAACCTGACCCAAACAGACCTGTGGAAAGCCAATTGATAGATAATTGACAACTACTGATAATCAATTAGTCAAAAAAAAATAATCTGTTGTCTCTCAAGTGCAAAGATTTACTGCCTTTCTTTGTTATACATAGAATAAAAATTTAAACTTAACACTTTGCACTGTCAGTCTAGAAAAAGCAAATTCATATGCTACATTTAATTGATTCATCAAGAAGATATTAGTCAAATAGTCTGTGTCCTTGTCCTTTAAAGCTGGTCTGTTGCCCATCTATTTGGCCCTTCTGTATAGGGAGGGTTGAGGTTGGTGTGGGGAGGATTGCGACTTTCCCCAGAGCCAGAGATTACATTGGAAGGAGGCCAAAGACGCATTAAACATTGAACACTTGTGCAGGTTTACAGACCTTGGCTACTGATGTGTGTTAGTGCTTACATGTACTCAGTAGGTGTGTGGAAAGTGTCAAACGAAGGTTAGGAATATAGCTGTATTCCGTTTAGCATAAAATCAACATGTACTGTACCAGTGTACAGCCCCCCCGCAGGCCCGCCGGGCCAGTAGATCACAGTTTCACTTTCCCTTTGTATATTTTTATTGGCCTAGGCAAACCCTCCTTTCTATAAAACTTAAAAATCATTAATTAATTATATAACATTTAATGATTTGTCCAAAGATCAAATAGCTGATTCTGAACTGTTTGTGCCAGTGTTTCTGTCGAACCTCGACTGTATCTCCCTCAGTTACAGTTGGTATGCTTTCCTTTTTCAGTTTCAGTCTTCGGGTCACCCTCTTTAGAACTAAAGATCAAGATGACATCCAAAAATCAGAGGTGTAGACAGACTGACTGCCTCACGTTGCCTTAATCTGAGCCATAATGTGGGACTATGAAACAGCTCTATACCAGCAGGTGGCAGTAGTCTGTATTCATCATTCAAAATAAAAAAAGCAAAAGCAGAAGAAGATGGAGTGTAGATGAACAAACTGTAAACAAAGAAGCACTGCTCACTATTTTCACACAATTGTTACTCATTACAGATGGTTTTTCCTTCTAATCAAGAATAGCCTGTGTGGAGTCCACTTCTCTTCTCATGAAGTGCTTTCTTAGGTGACCAGCCAACATTAACAACATTAAGCCAACAAAAGCAGTTTCTTCTTTTTGTTTACTTCTGTGAAAATGATGGTACAAGTTCACTTGTTTTTTTTAAACATCTGCATTGACATTGAAACACCAAAACAATGTGACAGCTGCTACAATAGATCTGTACATTATAGCCAAAATATGGTGAGTAATACTGCAAAGTCTCAACTGGTTGAATCATCATGCATCCTGCTCTCCATGGACACCTACACTCCTATATCTTTAAATATGTTTAAAAAGTGGTCTGACACTTCTTAATTCTAACAATAGTATTGCACAAGAAGTAGTCTGTCTTACTTAATCCTTCACATAAACCTCTATTCTTAATTAATGTTTCACCTCTCTCCTGAATGCCTTTGTTGCTGATCATGGTTTCTCCTTCCCTTTGTACCTTTCTGACTCTGTCTCTGATAATTGGGATGAATTTTATCCTCCTGACATGCATTAAAGTGCCAAAGCAAAAGCACACAGTAGCTGATTAATTAAGTTCCCACCTTGTACACTTCCCCTTCACCCTGGGAACACACCAGAAACACTCTACCAGCAGTATTTGCCTTCCTATGTATTTCCACTAAAGGCAGCAGGGGACCCACTTTCATTAATGTATTAAACGTGAAACAGAATCATTTTCTGCATATGTGTGGCAGCTTATGGTCTGAGGGACACTTCATAAATGTCACCCTGTGATGAAAGTTGGGGAGCTGACTGCTGGGATTGGGACAAATTACTGGTCTCATGGGCTTATTTTATATGGTGGTTAGACTGCTTATTGGGTCACGTGACTGGGCGAGGGCATAAAACGACTGCATGCCATGCTCACAGGCCTCCTTTAGTCATGCTCTTGCTGGTTGTCAGAGAGGCACCTCCAGCAAATCAGTTAGAATTGCACTGTAAAGAGCGGGAGACACATGAGGCCTTCAGTGATTTGTCAAGCCATGAAATTTTCACAGTTTGCTTTTTAAAACTGATGTTTCTGGGAGACAGTTCCACACAGGGGCAATAAACTTTATACATATGGGCAGAAAATGCCCATGTCCAATCGTAATCCAATCTAGCCCTGGCTACACAAGTTATGTGAGAAAGAATTATCATTTGTCTAAGCAGTGGTATTTTTCATTGCACTCTACATAGGTATCGAAGTACTTTGACACTGAGTATATTGCTGTTTAAAATTGCTATGCATAGCACATTTATTGCTTTCTGATAAGCAATAGACAAATGGCTGTCTTTTAAGATGCGTTTATTTCCTTTACGGTGCTAGAATAAAAGGATCATTTCAGCATTTGGCCCCAAGCTGGCCCAGGACTGTTGAAAAATCCCATCAGCTCCTCATGGCTACACTGCTGCACGAATAAGAGAGTCTGGACAAAAATGCAGTAATGCAGTTCAGGGAAAGCAGTGAAACATGATGAGGAGATGGTATAAACCTGCATGCATATTACAATATACTCTCACAGTCACACTTCTCATTGACCAGTGGGTAGATAATATAATCTGTTGACTACACCATCCCTGAGGCAGCAGCAGGGCAGCTGGCACAAAATTCAGTTTGAGAGAAGGTGAGGGAAAATGTTTTTCACGTTGTTATGGACACAGTACAAATTGCATGGTGTGGAATACTGATCTAATATCCTCTTTATTAATTGCACACAGAGTAATTATATGGATGCTCTCATCTTAAATAACTGTTAATGTGTTTTAGTAAAAAATAAATAAAGAAATACTCCATAAGTGATTCCTTATGTTATTTCACTGCTTCAACAAGTTAAAGTAGGATACTTGCCTTCTGTGTTCTTTACTCATTTCTGTTTCTTGTTGTATTTTTACAGCTTTCATCATGATGATCATTCTGTCTCTGATCCGCATTGGTAAAGGCGCCGGCGAAGGCCACCCACCCATTGCCTCACTCTCTGGGGTCCCCAATCTGTTTGGCGTGTGTGTCTACTCATTCATGTGCCAACACTCCCTGCCCTCCCTGGTGACACCCATCTCTAACAAGAAGCGTGTCGGCACGCTGGTGTTAGCGGACTACGTCCTGATCCTCGGCTTCTACGTCCTCCTTTCGTTTACCGCCATCTTCTGCTTTGACAGCTCACTGCTTCATGACATGTACACCCTGAACTTCACAGACAACTGCAATGTTTTAGATATTCCCGTTCTGCGCTACTTCTTGGGCCTGTTCCCGGTTTTCACCATCAGCACCAACTTCCCCATCATTGCTGTCACGCTTCGCAACAACTGGAAGACCCTGTTTCACCGGGACGGAGGCACCTACCCATGGGTAGTGGACCGTGTTGTGTTTCCCCTCATTACTCTAGTGCCCCCGATCCTGGTGGCCTTCTGCACTCACAACTTGGAGTCATTGGTAGGCATTACAGGATCCTATGCTGGCACAGGGATCCAGTATGTTGTCCCAGCCTTCCTTGTTTATTACGCTAGACGCCATCTGGAGCCTGTGATGGGCAGAGATGCCATCAACAAGCACCAGTCTCCTTTCCGCCACGCCTTCTGGGTGTGGTTTGTTTTGCTATGGGCCACCTTCTGTCTCATGTTTGTGACGGCCAACATCATCCTGACTGACACCAAGAAATGAGAATTCACTGTTCAATGACCTTTCTAAAGAAAAAACCTATATGTTTGGCCAGTTCTTCTATCTTTTCGTACATGAGGCCTTACTTGCTGCTGGCTGGACAGTGTGCCTTTTTATGGGACTTTTGTTGCATAAATGAAATGTAATTAAGAGTAAATTATCCAATTAAAAGGGACCAAATGTCAGGAGTTTTTGTTCCAAAAAAGCTGGAAAGTGTGCATTACAAAAACGAAAGGGAATTTATTAAAATATTTTTTTTGTCAACAAAAGCTGATAGTCTGAGGTTTTCATGAGATTGTGCACTCACACTACTTTCTAAAAATATATCTAAATGGTTCAGTATGCTTTAAATGAACTAATACGTACAAGGTGTTGCACAAACATGTAAATATGGCATTAAGCTGGCATGCTTTTCTGTCTCCCGTATATGCCAGAAAAAATTGAAGACATTACAGAATTACTGTTTGGTGCTTTGTTTGAAGCATACTGACACCCGAAGAGTTATGTTGGTTGTCAGTCCTGTAGTTACATCTCATTCAAATCCCAAACTGTGGAACAGGTGCAGTGTTGAATGATCCGCTGGTCTTTCAAGGTCCAATTTTCCCATAAAAAAGGAATGAAAATTTAAAGAGCTGAGTAGTGACGAGAGAGACAGTCACCTCCAGACTTGTGTCCTGTTGTAAAACTGCTTGGCATCCACTCAGCTTCATAATGAATTTGGACCAGAAACCCACAGAAGAAGAAAAACGAACACATCAGGGGGGATCGTTCTTTTGTGGTTGACATGCGTCCATTCCTCAGTCGTTGCTGCCTCCAATCTGCTTGTCCCCTTTGTGAACAGTGAAGTTTCATCCACTGACAGATAGGCCTCTAGGTAGAGAACCATCTCTGTTTATCACCAGACACTCGTGCCTGTAGTTCACACACAGGGCATGCCTCTCCTTTTTTACAGCTCAGCATCCATTCACAACTCTGTCAGCCTCATACTGTATCCATCACACTGTCCAACACCTGACAGGATAATAGTGATTCAGTTCTGGCCGTTGAGAAGTCATCAGTGGCCATAAGTGAAGAGCCAGCTGTGACTTCACACACTCCTCACCGTACTGTAGTTTAGTGTTTTCTTTGGGGAAAAAAATAGCCACTGAAAATCATTGACGGACACTGATCCCAAGTATAGTTCTACCACACAGTTGAATTGACGCCTCCCCAGTTTGCTCTTTAGTACTTAGTTGAGTTAGTCTTCAGTACTTAGTACCTAAAGAATAGTTTTCTGCTTTTTATGTTACAAATTTCTCATACTTACTTACTACCTGCTTACTATAGGGAAACTAAATAATATAATCTAAATAGACTGGAGACATGTAAAAATATTAATCTAAACAGGCAAATAAGTGTCCATGTTATAAAATCATAGACTCCAGTTTCCAGATATAAAAAATAATTTAGTAGAAATGTACCACATCGTGACACAATTTAGCCTCCACTCCAGTCTATTTCTCTTTGTGTCCACAGTCTCTGTTTTTATCGTTTCTCATAAAATATTATGGTAAGAGACGAGATATCATCTGGGACTGATATGTAGTAAGTATGTATGAAATCTTATCCCGCCTTTTCTTAAAGGCTACTTTATGCATATGTAAGTGATACAACACGTCTGAGCTTTATTGATCGATTTATTGATTCAACAAACTGGATAATGTGCATATTTGCCCCTAGCATAGTAATCATATTAAATCCATATCCATGTTTGTCCTACCGAACTTCAGGATGCACTCAAAATGTGAAACATTAGCCATACACCATGACTAGTTTTCAAACATTTTTCATTTTAATGTCACTGTTGTTGTGGGCAGTTAATATGCAAACCTAGTATTCGGGTGAACACTAGTTCAGTGGGTTGTGGAGCAGTTAGAGAGGCTGTGTAGCTTTTTCATCAACTGCTGTAATGTGGTCTAAATTGAAAGCTAATGTGCTGTGACTCGGGTGTTTTTAGGGCACTGCAACTTCTACTCATGCAGCATAGCGTTGTTGTAGCAATGGGCCACTACTGAAGGTTACAGTGTACCTGGCAACCTGTGTCCTCACCAAGCTGCAGTGAGATAACTGGACCAAATGAAGACACAGCTTCTCACAATTCTGCTAAATAATCATCTAATTAATTTGCAAAACACGTTATATTATTTATGTTGTTATTATTTTCATGCAGATGTTGAGGATGTGTCTGTCTCTACCTGTCAGCCTTTGTCTAATCTGGCAGGAAGTGGACTGGGAATCTTTACCAGTCACTGCATGCAGTAAGAAATAATTATATCTTTTATTTATGTTCCCACTTTGGTGCTGTGTGTTTTTACTCTACACCTGAAATTGAACGTTTGGATCAAAAGCACAAACACTTTAACCTTGGATTAATATTTATGATTTAACCTGGAGACAAAAAGGAATGTGAGTGTGTGAGTGAATGATTAGTTATTGAACGTGTTACATGTGGTTCTGATGACTCTTGTTTGGGGAGTGAAATATGCCTTTTGTACAGGAGTTTCTTTGTCTTGCCCTAAACTTATCAACTCCTTTTTTACTTTTGAAAAGCATTTTGCCATACTGCATCTACATGTAAGCCATTTCATATCAGTGACAATCAGCCTCTCAAAAATTCTCTGTAATCTTTTCTTTTCATGTCTTCCCTTTAATTTATGATGTTTTTTTTGTTTTGTTATGTGGGTTTTCTTTATGTTCACAGTATTTCTGAGAATTGATTTATCCTTTTTTATTGTTTTTTCTGTATTTGTTTACAATAATTTTGCCTGCCTGTGTTTCACTTGTTTCTATGGACGTTTACTGCTTTAATTGATGTTCTGTTTAATTTTTATGATTCTCAAAGGAAATAAAGGCTTTATGTTCATCTGAACTCCCTGCACTTTAATTATTAATATAAAGTTTTTTATACAACCTGGGTCTTCTTTTGTTGGTTATGAACAGACAGACTCAAACTGACCTGACTAAACTGTCAGATAATTGTTGACAGGACAGAATTACCCTTTAAGTCAACATAAGAAACATCTTAATGCTACAGTATAATTTCAACTATGTGGCAACAGTTTTTGTTTGAAGTTGTTTTAGTGAGCATGATAGAGTATCCGTGCACAAAAGAAAGAGCTTTGTTCTGCGCAGAGGCCTCACTGCATCCTCATCCAACACATTCATCTGTATGTGTGAACACCCCTAAGGGGTGAGCTAGAATCTGTGACGCCCAGTGTCAGGGGTTGACCTCACTAATGTGAGCAAATCTGTGCAGCCAGGTTCTGAAATCTGTTGGAAGGCCTGAACAGTGCAGACTGTTACATTAATGACTATATTTTGGGAAATATATATTCAGTATTTAATAATTATTAGAGCACCTGGACAGATCTGCATGTACAGTAAGCTTTTAAGATTTTCCTTTTTATTTAACTAGGGCCAGTGGTTCAGGATGTTTGGAAAAGTTGAAGCCCTTGGTCACTGAGTCTAAGAACATGCAGTGTTTAAACAGTGTAATTTAGTGATTTGTCTTGTTTCCTAACTGGTTGTTAGAGAAACAAACTTCCCTGGACCCAGAAAAGATGGAAAAAAATCCCTTCTGGTTGTTGAACGCATCACAATGAATCAGTGAGCATTTGCTGTTACGTTAGTCATAACACCCGGAACACATTCCTGTATTCAGCCATACTTCTCCATGATTTCACAGGCTCATGGCGTGCAGTATTCATATCTGCTCTCCAGGTAATTGGCGTGTTTTTTTGTTACACCTTCTTTCACCTCAATCTTCCCTGAAGCACCTCAGTAGTCTTTTATTGACATAACAGATCCCTGTTTTTATTACCAAACCTCCGCTGAATTTCAATCTCAGCTGGGCTGCTCCGATGTAATTTGATTTACCCTCTGCCCTTTTATGTATGTGGGGTGTGCCTGCGTGTTTGGGGGCAGAGCTTTAATTGGAAATGCAAACTTGACACAGCTTAATTAATTCATGGTGTGTTTAATTGCTGCGCGGTTTATACAGTGCTGTTACACGGACTGGAAGAGTGAGCAGGTACTGGCTGCTGCTTGTTTGCAAATATTTGATCACCTTGTATGAAATTTAGGATTTTATTTTTAATCTCCTGGTTTAATCAGCATCTATGAGAACATATCAACACCTTCAATTAGGCAACTGCTCTCTTCCTCAGTGAAACAATAATAACAATAATTTATGTGAGGCCAACCAGACAAATTTAACACATTCAGACTACAGTGAAGTTGCAGAGTTGTTTCACTTCACTGTTGTTGTGGTGGCCTTTCGATTGTTGAAGGGGACGCTATGCCATAATATATCTAATTCTATATCAGATTATCAGGTTAATACAGATGCAACAGTGTTTTCCAGAGGAGAACTACTTTTAATGTATCTATATACATATAACTAGTCCAGTGGTTCCCAGCTTAAGGGTCAGACGTCTCTTAAGGGTTTCTGGAGTTCATGAGTCAGATTGGTGTTGTGCTTCTGTTTACTGTATGAACCAGAATTGTTGCCACTTCTGATGCAAAGATCCTATTTACCCACTGAAAAGACAGAAAGTTTAGTTCTAGCTTCGTCCCAGTCGTCCACACGGACAGTAACACTGTGCCATCTGCAGTCCTTTCAGATCCACCACTTTACTGCTAGATTTATTTACTCTGGCTGGTTCAGGTGCCACTGTGAGACCTGCTCACCCCCACAGGTGAGTTCCAGTGGTGGAGGTGATTATGACTCTATCAGCTTGGCTTTATTAAATGCCAGCAGAAGCAGACAGGAGACTTTGGCTGCTGCAGCCCTGAGTCACAGAGGGAAATCCAACACAGCATCCCGTTTTCAGGCTGGTCATTATCAGGTTGCATGTTTCCTCTGTCTGCTGTTGTGACGTGCAGCCGTCGAGGCTGAAAGGCTGTGCTCACTTTGACGTTGTCCCACTAAATGGGAGTCATTTCAGGTGGTGGCAGTAAACACAGTCACAAACTGAATGGATTAAAGCAATGCCAGGGGCTTGTTTAGTGAATGTTGGCAACATTACTGCGTCCCCAAAAGAAAGAGTGGGATCAAAAAGAGGCATTAAAAATACCAATCTTCCTCATCTGCCAACTCCCTTTGTTAGCCTCCAACATCATTCACATTTAAAATTTCCCTGCCTGAGGTTTTTAGCACATTTGGAACTCATTACCAGCCAGGTGTAGTCTCATCTTGCGATGACAGATGGCTTTCTTTTAATTCCAGACAGATGCTTCCTTTTTTTTAATGACCTCTCTTTTTTCTTCCTCATGCCTCGCCGCTGTGAAGTTCATTAGCACAAAGGGGGCTTAGTAGAAGTCTTGGGGACAGATTAGGGTCACAGTATTTTACGGATAGTAGCCAAGCCCTCCCTGAGCTGCTTCGACAGCCTGGTCATCGTGCAGGACAGAGGCGTTTGTCTGTGCCTGTTGACAGGAGACAAGCACTTCACTCTGAAAACATGTCCACAGCTGTAGGCTGAGTTACAGGCCGGGACCTTTCCTGTTTTCTGACTTTACTTTTCTCTTTGCTTTAATAATTGTGTCAGAAATTGACTGATCAGATGGCTGCTGTGATCATTTCTGCTGCCCTGAGGATAGACTTTGATTTCAAAGACCACGTGGTATTTTCTCTTGTAACACCCTCAGGACAATCTTAGCAAAATGCAAATGCATGTCTCACAAGGCCTTGTGAGGACAAAGTTGTCCGAGTGTTGTAAGTGCCTTCCACACATAATGTGGAGCGTAATGAACCTCAATTCTTTCATGCATAAATTCACAAATGAAGTTTAGCTCAAACAAACTTTTGCTCAACAGGCAGTATGGTTAAATATTGGCGTCGAGTACTTACGAAAGTGAACTTTAGAAATTTTGTATGATTTCTGTTACTGTTTGAAAACCTTTAAAGTTTTGACCTTGGCCGTTGTGTTTTTTTTTTTTTATCTACTGACACCACGTCCCAAATTCTGTTTGCGTATTCTGTATCTGTTATTCTCTCCTCTTCCCCTCAGATGAATTGACAGAAGCTGTAGATGAATATTCTGCCAGCGTCGTGTCTGAGAACAGTGTCAGTGAATGATTTACAACCATTATTCTTAACGTGCAGATGAACGTAACATGTTGTTTGCATTCAGGAGACGTCCACGTCCGTCTTCGACCTGATTAACTCAGCAGTCGTTCATCACTCAGCGCTTTGACAAATATCAGTTTGCAGATAATGGCTTTTTAGAGTTATTTTACCTCCTTACTTTTCTCTACTTGTTACTTATGCCTCAGCATTAAAACCACCTCTGTCCACGACATTAAAACATGTGGATATACTGAAACTTTTAATTTGTATTTGATAGCTGGATGGCTGTATGTAGAGGTGTGTTAATGATAAATACTGTAAGTTTAGCCAAAAACCCTTATTGCATGAATTCTCTATCTATTATTTCTCTGCACCTTCCAGTCGTTTGATACTAAATGACTACAACAAATGTCCAACAATCTGTCTGTCAGCAGCCAGCCTCCTATTTCTTTTCCTCACGTGTGAAAACAAACGTTTCTGTTGCACTGAACAGCAGAAAGACAAAAGGAGGATGGCATCTGGTGCAGCTCAGCTCTCTGTTACTGCTGTTGGATCATGAAGCTGCTGTCTGCTGTCTGCTGTCAGCGCACTGCTTCACTGAGAAATCTTTTACCGGAAGTGGTAAGACTCTCGCTCCTGTCTGGTTAACAGACTCGGTCCATGACACACAACGTAGAGTAGTGCCTCGCGGCTCTCTGTCATTCATAACCACTCGCTGATCACACATCCTCGTGGAGTAGGCTGCTGAAGCTTGACGTGGAGCTCCAGTTCATCAAGTGATCTCCTACATACAGATTTATTGCGCTGCCAGACAGCAGCTTTAATATATTCAAGGCGAGCTCCGGTTTCATGCTGCATACTAAGCAGGTTTTTTGAGTGTGTGCATCACACCCTCTCTGTAGAGACTGATAATATAATAACTGCGCATATTATATCAAAATAATAATCTCCAATACTGTAATAATTATTCTTATTCTTCCGAAAGTATGATTTACTGCTCGTTGCTTAAATCTGTGTGTTAAATGATCTAAAGCTGCGTTAAGTAAGATCAAGAGTCAATAAGGAAAAACTAATGTAACTCTCCTAATGGACTTTGTTGAGGTGCTCTGCCAATAAATAATCAATACCAGGTCACTGCACCTCTAAAACCATTAAGAAGAAAGAAGGGTGAGGTACATTTTAAGAAAGCCGATCAACCAAACCATCCATCTTACTGAACACAGGATGCCAGGTCAAACAGCTAAATCCACGTTTGGACAAAAGATCATTTGAGGGGCAGAGGAAACTGTTTCCCGGATCTGAAATAACTAGTTATTATTTTTTAATTATTTTAATATTATTATATTTATTAATATTATGTGGAATATTTCTGATTCCACAGATGTATTCAAGTCACTTAATAAGAGTTTTTTAATTACAGTGGTAATTGCTTCATGTTCTTTCATCATTTAGCTTTTATTTGTTGACAGATAATCTTCCACATTTTGTCATCGTTATCATTGTCATATGTTATTTTTTCTTCATCAGAAACACTGAAAATCAGCCTCTGGGGTCCATTAACTTTTAATAATTCAACTAAAGAAATTTTGATTTATCATTTGCCCACTTTTAATATGTCCAATAATTAAAAACACTGTTGTGAAATAATGAAAATCAGACCACAGCACAAATGCATGAATCAGGCGTCTTTAGAAGCTCTGTGGTGTTTTCACCTCCTCACTACAGACTTCAGGCTTCATGCTGACTCAGGCGTCATATGTCACTATGGGCCCAGAAATCACAGGACCCTCAGCAGTTATCGTGTCGCGATGAGCAAATATAGTGACACAGAGCTGCCGTCACTGGACCTGCAGATGATATTTTCTCTCTCTGTCACACTGTCGGTGCCACCGTCCTTCTGACAAATGCAAACAGTCACCAGCCGTCACCAGCAGACCCAACTCTGAGACCTCTTCACCTTTATCAGTGTAGTTAAACAAAATCTTCTTTAAAGAAAGTTATTTTTTCTGCAGTCAGTTGCTTTGTGCTATATTTTAGGGTTTTCACAAGTTTTTAAATGTATTCTTTTATTTCTTTCTTTTGCTTTATTTACATTGTCAACATTTTAGCAGCAGTCTCATGAAACAGAAATTCTTCATTACAAAAACCACAGTTTTTACAAAATGGATACTGACACAACCATCTGACATGTTTAATCTCTAATGGTTGAATGATGTTCAAAATGTTTATGCTGCTCACTTCCATGTTTTAACTGGAAGACATTTCCTACAGGTCCCCGCTGTTGCAAATACACACAGGAGCATTGAATGTGTTGCAGTGAAGAGTTTGTGACAAACTAGACTTTGACTTGTTGGTGTTCAGTGTTGTATTCAGTTTGCCACTAAATACTAAAAATAACTGTGTAATTTTGCACTTTAACACTAGCTGTGTGAATGCAGTTACATTTGGAGATGGAAATGTAATAAATAAACTATTTAATGTAATAGATTATTCAACTAACAACAACATGTCACATTACAATAACATGTTTGGTTTATAAAACACCCCATCTACAATGTGCCCAAATGCTAAATTAAGCATGCAGTATACTTTCACTGCTGAGGAATTTATCCCACTGATGCCTTTGGTTGCTCCAGACATCTCACGTCCCTGCTACTGTATGCGGCACCTGTGGTTTGTGGTTTGACTCCAGTTTTAGATGATCCTTTGTGCACAGTTGGCTTCTGTATGAAAAATCAAGAACAAAACATGATACGGTTGTTTTAGTGGCATGAAGAGATGTGATGTTGGTAGCTGGCAGGTCGTGAATCTGATAAGCCTGTTGTGTGTCCCTCAGAGCTGCCTGAAGCTTCCTCATCCATCTCCAGCTGAAGCTGTGATGTGTGTTCCCTGTCAAACTCACCTCTTACATGAAAGTGAAGCTTAGTCTACACATCTCCAAAGAAGCTCCACAAGAAACGAATGCAACGATTCCGATTTGATCATTGTTTATTTTATGTAATTATGAGATGCCTGTCAGATCTCATATTGCCTAAAAACGTTGTCTTACCTCTTGTGTGGAAATATTTTTTAAGTTTTAGGTCAAAGAATACTGAAAATATATTGAGCACAAGACAAACTTATCTTGGATTCATATAGAGAATTAAAGTTGAATAAACAAATGCAGTGGTTAAATCAATTTTCTGTGCCCCGTATCCACAGAACGTCGTTCACGTTTTTATATCATCTTATCTTTTTATCGTTTACATTTTGGTATCTTGTTCTTTTGCTTTATCTCCACCCAGGACTGGATGCTCCATCCTAGATGTAGCAGGCTGTATATAAGAGCCTGTCTAATAACCTGCTCATACATGTGTTCTCAAACCTCTCTAGGTGTTTGTAGGTTTTAGTTGGTTTTAGTTGTGGATGACTCTGGACTTGTGACAAGTCCACTTAATTAAATTTATTGTAAACAAACTGGAAAATGTTTGCTCCTGCTTTGAAGAATTCACTGTCCACATAAGATTCTGTCTTTCAAAATAAAGGCTGAGACATATTGTGCATGCATTGCCCTTCATGGGTCGATATTTCAGTGGCATTTGAGGGTGGACACAAAATCATTTGTTCCTGTTTTCCCATAAATCCTGAATCAATCCCAATGAGGCAGTACTGAAGTGTTCTTAATAATTATTCTCCACAAGGGGAAAGCTATTTCTGTTAATCACCCATTAAATCACACCATCAAGCTCTGCTACAAATCTGCATACACACGACGTGCTGCCTATCTGTGAATCCAGGTCTGTTTCTGTCATTGAGAGCATCATGAATCGACTTGTTAAAATTCTCATCCACGTCTCGGTCTGTTCACTGGGGTGAAATTGGTGCCACACCTGTGGGAAACCTGTGGAGAGGTTAACGGAGTTCATTATTTAATATTTAACTGCCCTCCTGAAGGCAGCAGAGACGACCACTAATCATGATTCACAGCGTCTTCTTCACTCATTATGTATGAGGCTGGACTCATGTGTTGTGCATGATGGCAGAGCAGGGACCCTGTCAGACTGTTGACAGCGTGAAATCACACGAATCAACCTGTGTCTTTATTCTAATTAGATGAAAAGAAAAACAATACAATTTGTGTTCTGTTCTATATAATATGTAGAATATAGTATTACATAAAAAAAAAAAATTGATTTATGTTTTAATTTGCATTTTGACAATAAAGTGAAAATCTCAGAAATAAATACCATGTTTGGCTCTGTCTGAAATCTCTGATTGCTACTTACCTGCTCCCAAAAAAGGTCATTCAGTGTCAACTGGGTCTCTTTAAGTCCATCCACCAACGCCGTTACACATGGTGGAAGTTCCTTTGTTCAAATACAGGCCAGCAGCCGTTCTGTGTGGAGTTTAAATATTTCCTCCCCCAGTTTAAAGACATGCAGTTGAGTTAATTGGCAACTCTAAATTGCATAGGTATGAAGTGAATGTGAATGCTTAAATGCTGTGAATGTCATTGTGTGTGTGTCTCTCTCTCTCTATATATAAAATATATATATATTTGTCTGTGACATCACATTCTGGAGCATTTTGGAAAGAAATCAGCCAGCATCACGTTTTGAGCCTGTGACTCTGTGTAACATGGGAACCCAAAATTCACAAAAGCATAATATACTGTATATTTAAATCAGAGAAACAAAGAGCATAATTTGACTTCTTTAATGTCAGAGCGACTGCTGCTGTTCCTTGCCTCTTTTTGGAGCCAACATCAGGATGTGAGCCAGACATGCGCGCATCCACTGAGGATTAAGTGACAAAGTTTGGACTGATGTGGTTGGACAGTGGGTTGTGGGGGGGTCACAGAGTCACCTCCGTGCTCTTCATTAGGAGCTGACTTTGGAATACAAAACTGTGGAACTGACAAAAGCTTTAATCCTGCAGAGTGATGATGCTGAAACAGCCGCAGCGGAACAACAGTCAGTTTGGACATGAGGCCACTGTGGTCACAGCCGAACCTCAGCGTCCCACCCTGACTCTGACTGCAGCGTCATTTACACTGTCTGTATTGTTCAACATTACAATATATAACACCTGGATTCATGACAAAGGGAAAGGGAAACAAAGCACAGCTGATATTTTACATAGCAATTTCCACTGTATTTGCTGAGTGTAGTTTCTTACAGTTTCACTGCTGCATTGACCCAGTTTACCCAACAGCGTCATTCACGTCTTGTGCACCCTCACCCCGTCCAAGTCAGAGGTTTTGTTTGTGTGTGTTACGTGTATATATTGGTTTATTAACGCTTGGATTTATGCATGAGCGTGCCTACATGCTTGACTGAGCTGAGAAGATTCCTGAGATCATGCAGCCTACTCCAGTGTCTTGCTGTTCACAAAGCAGATTAAGATGTTCTGTACTACAAGAATACAAGTTTTGGCTTTCCATTCTTTCCCTGGTGACTCATCTCCCTCTTTGTAAATGTTCGGCCTCGGGTCCTAAATCAAAGTCTCAATTGCAGGGTTAACAAGAAAAGCACAATGTGGTTGAGGCGTACTCTGGATGTCTGTCAGTGAGGTTAAAGAACGTATGAGACTTTCTTGATGCGCAGTGTCTCGGGCATACTGTACCTGGAAAATAGTTGAAAATTGGTGCTGTGATCTTGACCACAGTTGTCAGACTGAGCTTTTTTCAATTGTAGTGCAACTTTTGTAGTAGTTCACTACACAGCAACTATTCAGAATAGACAGGTTTGTAGTAATTGAAGTTGCCTTTGATGCCGCAAGTGGATTTGCATGTCCCAATCCCAATTAAACTCTTGTTGCCTGGATTTTCTCAGGCTCGATGGTCAATCTGTCGCTGCGTCTTTGAAACTTTACACGAGCATCATTTGGGATTCAGGCTGTAGTTCAAATGAATTAATGACCTACTGTACACCTCCCCTCCTGTTTCATCTGAAGCCATCTGTCCCTCCTGTCACTATCCTCTCCTTCCTCGCGCATGCTTGTGCAGCTACACTGGTATTTGTTGTTGTAAATAACATTCTGTGAGGCCTAGAGCTTCAGTCACAAGAGGAATCATACTCTGGAGCTCAAGGGCATTTCCTCCGTCGTCATTTCGGCTGAGGATAGTAATAGCACTGTAACATCACTCACAACACCTCTGATGCTTCTGTTGCCAAAAGCTTTATTTTAATGTACACGAGTCATAAAATCTTATAACAGCAGCAGTAACTGATCGTGGTTTGGGTTAAGTTAAACATCACATAAACATCAAGTAGGTGAGCTTCTTCTTCAGCTGCCTTCATTCAAACGTTAGCACACCTTAGTGGTTCAGGGGTCAGTGTTTCTCCTTTCCAGTGTCTTATTGCACAAACACATGGATTTGGACATGGAGGTAACCAGTCATTTACATGACACATAACAACTTTGCTCGACTCAGAGTCAAATCATAAATAGTCGATTGTTTGATTGATTAAGCAGTGTTCAGAAATACCTTAAAGGTCCTTAAAATCCTTAAATGAGTCTACCTTAAGGAGTCTTTTCCTCTCCTTTACACTTCAATTAGCTTTTCTTTTTCTCTTTGTACCTGGCTGCCTTGCCCTTGCTCTAGGTCGGTCCTGTCAAAGCTCGTGTGTGCAGGGTACAAATTGATAGCAGGCTTTAGATGTCATATCTAATTAGTCTCCAGGTGCCTTGCACCACCCCACCACCATCTCTTCATGACTTTGGTCTATTAATGCCAGCCTTGGCCTCCAATTTTTTCTCACTCAAATGACTTGTCAATAAAGCTGCTTAATCATTCCTCACGTGTTCAGACAGGTGCCACAAATTCACCTGGCAGTCACTTCTCAGATGTCCACGTGGTCACGTAGTCAGCTCAGCTTTGGGTGTTTTAAAGAATAGCTGCATTACGTTTATACTATCTCAGACGACTACTCACTGCGGTTACAGCTGCAACGCTACAAGGCTATTTTTTACTTCACACAAGAATAAAGGCTCATGTGATGAGGACCAGTGTGCTTGGCAAATCAAACACTACTGTATCTAGAGGAATCTGGGTGTAAACGTTTGTGGAAGAAGTGTACAAAGCATCAAGCTGAAATTCTTAACTTTTGTCTGACATCCATGGAATGAGTGAGGCTTGTCGTTCCTATAGTTTCAGAGGAGACCGTACATTTGCTTTTTCCTGCTGCCCGTGCTCTAACTCCATGTACATTTCTTCAACACTTTGTCTATGATTGAACAGTTGTTGATTGGTTTGGGGGATTTTTATCAAGAGGAAGTTGTGTTTTATTTATCTGTTCATCGAGTAGTCACGCGATGCACTGACTCATTTCTCCGCTGCTGTTTCTCACCATCTTACCTTCTCGTTCTCCACCTGTCAACCACGTTACAGATCCAGATAAAAGATTGCACTGGACCATAAATCACGTTCACGAGCTCATTGTTGGCTTTTTATTGCTGCATAACATAAAGCTGCAGCTCTATAAATGAGAATGAAACTGTGGCCTTGGAAATGCAACAAAGTGTTGTTTCATATGGATGGGATAACATTTTTTACTTTAATTTTTATTTTTTTAAAAAGCTTAACTGAAGAAAAAGACTATATATCTTATGTTTCTGGCTCACAACTTTCAAAGCCAGGATATTTGCCTTATTTTTCTGACAGGATGATGTGAACGCCGTCATTCAGAGGAAATATGCTGCAGGGTAGTTTGATGAAAAGGTAAAACTGATAGAGGAGAGTTAAATATCACTTAAATATCTCACCTAAACAACTCGCTACACCACCATAATCCACAGGTTTGTCCGTTTGATAAACAGTACTGCCCTTGCTGTCTGAGTAATCTGAGACAGTTTGTCTGAAGCTCTCCAAGGACCAAAAGATATGTCTGTTTTTATAGCCTGTATTTACAGAGACACGACACAGTATTTGTCCCTCTGAAACGTTTTTCCAGTCTCTGAATTTGTCCTGAGATTTACACGTGTCCTTCTCTTCTGGCTGTAGCTGCCTGCTTTGTTCCTGTTGTGGCCAACCACTACTTCCCTCTCAAGGGAAGCTGGGAACCGTGTGGTTAAATCTCTACTAATATGCTTTCACATGTGTGACACCTCTGGCTTTACAGCCATGGGAACTGTGGAAATGTGACTGCAGGTTGAACGTGCTCTGAGTTTAACCTGAGCTTTATTAAATCCACTTGTTCACGTTGATTCCTAATTGGTGTCTGATGTCATCTTTGCTTGCCAGAGTGGCATGAAGAGGTGAGCCGGTTGGCAGAGAAAAGTGTGGGAACATTGCTCTATTAGTGTCAGTTTCATTTTATATATAAAACAGAATCCTAAAAGTGTGGTCCCCTATCTATCTATCTATCTATCTATCTATCTATCTATCTATCTATCTATCTATCTATCTATCTATCTATCTATCTA
>JAUYWH010000026.1:4762611-4777328 GCA_034779795.1 Ctenopoma multispine
TCTATCTATCTATCTATCTATCTATCTATCTATCTATCTATCTATCTATCTATCTATCTATCTATCTACACACACACACACATATATATATATTAACCACTGTGTGTATTTTGTCCCAGGCCGCTTTTTTCTTTCATCTTCACAAATATCAAAAAAAACATTTGTTTCTAATCCTTTCCTTTCCTGCCTCTGAAGAGAATAATCCTGATCATTTTACTGACACTCAGTCATCCACCACAAGCAAATCCACTAACTTGTTCTGCTAATAACCAGAGGAGAAAAGTCTTTTGGGCTGTGCGTAACGGCTCATTGCTCCACTAAATGACCAAAGTCATGTGAAAAAATTTAAATTGTGAGAGCATACTGAAAAACCACCAGAGTGAAGACAAAGTTTGTACTTTCCATCAAGCAGTGTCAAGTTTCCTTTCAGCTGACCTACAGTTAACCAGGCAATGCAAACTACAGTTCCTCTGCTGGTTCCTGTGCTGATCTGCACGAACACAAAGCAGCACAAAGCAGAATTTGCAGCACCTTGTGTGACAGATGCGAGCCTCTAATTTACTGGGAAAGTAATCACTCTGGGATACCCTGGTGCTAAGTGGGATTCATTAAGGTTATGATTGGTGTCATCAATTGGTTCAACCAGGTAGCTTTGAGCTGTAATGATAAATGGTAATGTATGTTTAAAGCCCAATGGCCACAGTAATTATGGGATATTTGCACAGCACGTTATGAATGAGCACATTACTGTTCGTCTTGCTGGTGTTCCTTATTCGTGGTGCGTTCACACGTGGAGGAAAATCCTGACCACACTTTAAACTGTGAACAGCGCAGATTAGTGGTCAGTACACCGTGTCTGTTCAGGACATGCTATGAAAACTCCTCTTATGTTTTCGTTGGCGTTGGTGTGGCTGAGAAGACTTTCTGAGAAGTCTGAGACTGAGAAGTCATTCTGTGGGCACAGAATGATCACCAGAGGCTTTTCTGCAAACTGTCAATCTCCGATCTACCCGATATGTTTCCACATCCCCAGCTCCCCTACCAGTCAGTTTCACTACAACATGTAAACGAGCTCAGCACAAAAATAAAATAACAATAAGGTTAGTGCTGCACATGAATCAGACTGGTGCAGCTTCGTTGAGAATCAGCAGATGTAGCTGATGTTAGATTTTTCCTATGGTCCAAGAACAGTCCAAGAACGTAACGTCCTCAGATGCTGAAGCTGTTGAACATTTTCTGAAAAACTAAACCCTGTTGTTCTCCCTTTTGATGTGTTTGGTGACTGCTTTGTGGTTGTGACACCCTCAACGGGAGCTTAGTTTGCTCGCTGCCAAGCGTTGGAAACACACTTTGTCTGGTGTTTGGAGACAGCACAGTAGCAGAAAGCAGAGGGAGGAACCCACTGTGAGTGTTTCTCATCCTGGACGGAGCGGGGGAGCAGACAGACGGTAGCTATGTTCCGTCGGAGCTCCGCTGGGAGCTTTGGCACTAATTGTGTGGGAGCAGAAGATTGTTTTGACTATAATGAAGGATCTGTTTGTTAACCCCGCGACCTTGCTGTAGATTGGGAGTTTTTTTACTCAGTGTGTGAGAGCTGACTGCTGAATACAGATTTGAGGCTTTTTAGCTTTGATTATGTAGAAAACAGCCTTGAATACATATACATGTGGCCCATGTGATCCATGGAAGCTGATATACTGTATTTATGAGTGATATTTGGTAAGTTTTTTTTATCTCTGCTTCTTAGATTGGATTTTAGATTGATGATCATCTATGATGTTCAACTTGCAGTGTCAAGATTCAGCTCCCACAAATCTTTCCTCTATGTACGTAAGCCCTGCAAAGGGTGGATCCACGATGGAGATGTCTGTTGAAGACGTCGCTGAGTTTCAGTGTCAAGGTTGGAGGACACAAACATACAGTATGAGACTGAGTGGTGATGTGGTTGCTGGTATTAACCTAATCGGAGATTCTTGCCTCCAGTTTCAAAGTGCCCATTGTTGTCTGTCTTTCATCACTGTCCACTTTTGCATAGTCAGATAATTGTTTGAAGCCCACTTTCCTTTCTTGTTGAAAATTGAAAAAGAAAAAAAAGTGAGTCTGTCAGCCTCTAGTAGCATCTCTCTGATTGTTTCATCTGTTGGTAAGACATGAAATAAACAAGAGAAGAGTCCTCCAGCAGTGAGAGAGCACGCCGAGTGTGTAAATCTAAACGAGCACGCTGGAGAGTGTGAGAAGTACACCATGACAAAAATAAAACTAATATGAGTCTTTGGGGCTGAGAGAGACAGGCCCATTTCCAGCTGATAGAATGGCCATTGCTTCCCCTCTCAGCTGTCCTGTTTATTGCATCACATACTGTAAAGCATCAAAAAGGGTCTTATTGCAAGAGGAGTGAGAGCCACATTTTTATTGACCATTAGTTTATTTTTTCCCCCACTCATTTTACTATCATATATCTCCACCATCTCAGCATGCTCGCTGTCTTTCTCCTCCTCCTCCTCATGCTTCAGTATCTTTGCTCCAAATATTTCAACCCCTGGTTCATTCCAGGAATTACACTGGTTCGATATTGTGTTATTTGTCTGTGCATGTTTTCTCAGGAGTGAAATGGAGCCAGCTTCCTGCACGCTAATCAAAAGCAACCTGTTTTCTCCCTCCCCTCATTTCCTGCCATCTGAACATAATAACTCATGTCATGCTGTCATAATTTTTAGTCACAGGGCAGGCAGGCGGTGTACTTTATGACACAAATGTAATCATATGACACAACTCATTACATGCTGCACAAATGACCGATTACATGTGTGTGCTTCATTTATGTAACATGAAGACATATGAATTCTAAATTTCAATCGCTATTTGCCAAGTCAACAATAAAGTTTTTCCCGTTGAAGTGCATCCTCACCTTTCGAAAAACGACATCCATTTCTGCCTCATTCCTTAATAATAAAACCTCCAATGAAAATGAAATTCTCCAACTACTCTATCAGCCTTATCCACCTCTCTGTCACCTAATCACACAAATCTAAGTGTCATACTTTAAACAAATTGTGATGAATTGTAATTAAATATAGGTATTTGTAGTTTGTTTGTACCTGAGCATTCCTCACCATATAGTGCATGAAAGATAATCTACTACGACTATACACAAAAAAATTAGCTGTAAGCTTCTTGTTATTATCATATTATTGGCTAATGACATCTAATAGCATTTTTAGAGAATGACAGTATTTTATGTTATTTTTGAAGTAACATTGCACTTTCTTGACTTTATATAAGTTATAGAATGATTAGTTAAATACTCAAGAGAAAATGTAAATTAGGTGGCCACTGCTACTTAATTCTGGACCAAAGATGTCTCTTAACTACAAAAACAGATCCGATCGCACACTTGCGAAATGAAACGTGGGACTGTTCAGGGCAAAGAAGAGGGCGCTGCTGTTGTTATAACTGAGATTGATATTTGTCTCCACAAATGTCAGAAAATAATCAAAGGTCAATTCTTGTTCCAGTTGGAAGTTGCTGAGTTAATTAGCTGTTTGAAGAAGGAACTTCTCACTGGTTCATTAAGATGTCATTTTGTGAAAGCAGCAAAACCAATATCCTGTTCTTGGATGTTTCACTCCTTTCCTCCCCGGCTGAGCACAGCAAACATCAGCTCAGTGGTTATAGAAAGAGAAAGGTTTGCTATTCAAAGTAATAATTTGTACTAATATTTCCATACCTGTCAGAAATCACCAACATCAATGTGTCTTTTGCACTGGGAACATTAAGACGAACATTTGCAGTTCAGTTAGACAAGAGCACATAACGAATGACACAGTCCACACTAAACAACAGGGACACAAAGAGTCGTAATAATAATGTACAGTGCTACAGAGGAAAATGAAGCCACTAACTTAACAACTCCTACTTAAATTACCAACATTTATTAACAATTGTGACACTGGTTGGCTTAGTTTGTACTCTCCAAATCACTTTAGTCTTACTCTCTTAACTATTAACAAAACATTACATTAAACAAAGACAGACCTGCACAAATTGTTATTACAAATAATTGATATTTGTGCATTAATTAAAGCAAAAGCAGTTCTGAGACCTGCTGGGCTGCTGTGTTTTAGATCAAATGTTTAGAGGATATATGAGAGTGTCTGTGAATATTCTGTACATTATATGAAATATACCCTGATCATGTCAATGATTTTCTCCACAGTCACAGTGTGTCTGGTCATTCTGGCACTTTTGAACAGAGTCAGACCTGCACTCAGCTTTTCATCTTACAGGACAGGGGGCAGAATATGGCTTCTGCCTGGGTAATCAATTTGCAAAGGCAGATGCTTCTGTGACTTACAGCTGTTCTCAAATTCTCAAAAATGTAGGTGTATCACTTGTTCTGTTTGTTTTATTGTCAGCCATCACTCAGACACAGATGACTAGATTAATAAGTGGTAAATTGGTAAATAATAAAAAATGTAATATTGCACTGAATAATTCTACACCAGCAAGATTAAGATGACACATTCATCAGTGATTACTCAAGTGGATGGCTTCCTAATTCATGTTTGTACCACTGCCCAATTATAATTTGCCTATTAGTCTGCAGCTTTTGTACTGTCCTTCTTTTCTTGCAGGTGAAGCTGGAGGACTAGATATCAATTTCTCAGCCAGCACCTCCAGTGTTGGACAGGTGGAAACAGATGGTGCGATGCTGGCGAACACTCAGAAAAAGTTTCCCGAATCTCGGACACTGACGAATAGCAAATAAAAGTATCAGTAAGTGAACAGAAGACTCCAGGACTTCATCAGAGAGGTAAGCAGGGAATACTGAGGAACAAGAAGTTGAGTCATTAGAGCAAATGACCAGATTTAATGTGCCGAATCCTTTGTTAATACACAGTGGGCCATGTGTCTGTACCTTTTATGCATTCTAGTGTTTCAGCTCTTTCCAGGACTTTATGAAGTCTGGTGTGTGCTGGAGAAATAATTATAGATGAGAAGAGAAAAGCAAATATATATTGATTTGCTTTCAGTAGCACATTACAGTTTCTGGGCACAGACTGAACAATTCTCAGTCAGTCGAACAAGGGAAAATCACCAGTCACCAGTCCTAAGATAACATAATGTACTAACAAAATATGTTGATCATCTCCACTGGATACTTTGAAAACAATTTGAGTTGCTTCTTAAAACTCTTTTGTTAGACTTTTATGTGTTATAGGGGATACATACATGGTATATCTGAACCCAGCAGCACTCACAACAGTACAAAGCAAATGATCCATACAGAGCAGAGTTATTGGTTACATTTAAAAACAAAAGATAAAGCGTACTATAAACGTACTATACTCAAGAACACTTCTGAGAAACTTTATGTTGCTTTTACTGCACTTGATGCTGGTGAATCATTTATGGATTTTAACGTCTACATTTATGCTACAGCATCACATTGTTATAAATTCACTGTTTTCTCAGTGGACTACTTTAACTTTTGTACTTTAAGTAACATGTAGAGGTAGTACTAAAATTTAAAGTGTACTTCTACCTATAGTGGAATATTTTTCAGGTTCTTGCACTTTTACTGAGTGATTGAGTTTGTGTACTTTAAACTCCTCTGGAAGTCATTGCCTGTTCTCATTGCTACTGTATCAAATGCTATGTTAGCAGCTTTGTCTAAGGACTGATATCACGTCTGGAGCATCAAGGGCATAACTAAAGCTAGGCAGACACTGTGTCCAGTTGGTTTTTCTACTGTTACTGTCCAGTTAATCAGTGCAGTGACAACTCCAATAAAGTTTATTTAGACAAGGTGACCATGTCCTCAGTGTTTTGGAAAGGAGGGAAATATGGCTTTATGTTTTGTGATGCTACAGTTAAAAGAGAAGAAGAGTAAAGAACAATACCACAAAAACAAAACCTCTTCATCCACCTAGTTTAATAACTGCACATAAATACTTTCCTCCAACAGTTTGTGACTGAAGTTAGTGTCATTATTTGTATATTTCGCTAAAGCGAAGTCATCAGATCTCAGTATGTTCGGTGTTCTCATGGGCTGCGTTGTGATGTGAAGAAACTTTTAACCTTCTCGCCAGTGACTTTGAAATATTTTCACATGCTCTGCAAAAATGAAGGTAATAAATAAAAATCGCGTTAAAGGAAAAAGAGTCAAGAGGGTGAGCAAAGTGAGGAAAGGTTTGCGTAGAATAAGAGACCTCTGGGACTGAAGGTGCAGCACAGGGCAAAGTGTCTGTACACACTGAGCTGCTGTTGTTGTCACAGAGCTGTAACACACACACTTGAAGTGTCAGCCTCGCAAGATGGAGATTAAAAGCCATTTCTGCCCTTTTCCGATAAAAAGACTCTTTCCTCTTTTCCTGTGATCCTGTGTGTTGTTCAGCCTCTCCCTCCCTGTTCTTCTGAAGAGAACAGTTTGAACTCTTATTGTTGTGCTCATTGAGCTGTCTGTTTGCCTTATCTGTCTGTTGACTGCTAAGCGCTGCACAGGAACACTGACTGCAGTGTCTTCCTCTATCAGACCATCACCGTGACTCAGTGTAAACCAAACCTATTACTGAAACGTTAAGTGTTGAGTCAGTGCTGTGAGACTTGAATAAATTGGTGGACCGAGAGACAGCTTTGTAGAGAGTTCTGTACATTTTTAGACACTATATTAGCTGCTAATACTAGTTACGCTCTGCAGTAAGTATGTAGGCATCATTGTTTTTATGTCTTTTGTGGCAGTGACCCTTCCTGTTGTGTATTGGGACCACAACCAAGCTAGGCTTGAGGGAACCCATTTAAAGACGAAACTTTGCTCTTTGGCTGCATTGCAGAAGTCATGCAGGTTGGAATAGTCTGGCACTGATGCTCTGTTTCCTTTAAAGCACATCACTGCAGTAAACTGGATGCTCCTGTCTTTTGCCTGTGTCCATTTGTTTTTCATTGGAATTCATGGATCTGTCGGTGCATGTTATTCTCTGATGCTCAAACTCGCTCCATTTTTATATCCAGCACAAAATGGGCTGCAAATTGAGAGGCTTTACAACAGGTAGAGCGTGGTGAAGGTCAAGGTAGCTCGGCTCCCAGAGATGTGGGGGTTTGTACAGGATAATTTCTTTGCAATAGGGAGGACTGAACACATAAATGGTTTCTGCTTTCTCACTGATTTCCTCCAGGGAAATTTCCACTTCAGACAAGAGTAGCTGTAAACCCACAACTCCTAACCTCTCTCTCCCTCACAAACTATTGCTGTCTTTATCTCTATTTTGGTGCATGGGGGTCTTTCATTGTCTTTTGCATTTTGCTGTTGTTTGCTTTTTTAAATATTCCGTTATGATATGCTTTGTTGTACATGCATTAATTTAGAGCACTTTAATGAAATCTAATGAAATGTGCTATACAGTACAAATATATGTGCTTCTTGCCTCTCATGTCCTTCCCTGTGTGAGATTACTGTTTGTCCTTGAAGGAGTCAGTCTGCTATTAGGTCATAATTGTCTGTGGAAATTTACCTTTAAGTAACGATAATGAGAATATTATTGATGTTTTCAGTGTTAGAATTATACACTATACACCTAAACCATGGATGGACTATGAAGCAACATACCTTGGAAGGCCCAGTAACTCTCCTATGTAGGAGCAAGACCTCAGAACTGAAATCAGCCACATCGTTTGGAACTGTTTTGTAGTTGAATGGTGGTTGTTTGAGTGTCTTTACGGTAATGTTTGTGGCGTACTACAGCTTGGTACTTTCATTAAATATTTAGTATCTGAGATTGGTTCTTTATATCCAATGGTCATTTACTCCATAGAATCCCCAAAACGTACCAAGAGAGTCAACGTTCCAACAGCTAAAGAAGCAAACAAGTAGTGCAAACCTGAACATAGGACATATTGCACTAAATAGCATATAGCTTCTGTATTGCACTAAAATGTTTATTCTTGATTATTTGAGGGCAGTCCTAAATCCTAAAGTGCCTACATTGCCCCAACTTCAAAGATCATTTTGCAGAGTAGAACCTGATTTATGTGGTCATTTGTCCTATATTGTTGCTGTGTCACATTTGTCCATGTGAAGAAAATCAATAAAAAAAACGACCAGTCGTCAACCATCTGTAACATTTGTGATGGTGAAATCCATACCAGAGTATGAGGATGAGTCGATTCCTTGTTGCCAGACTGTGGCTCATTAACTATGGAGCAAAAAAACAATTCATGGATCAAGCCAAACTGATGGATGGCATTTCCTGGAAAGAGAGGAACTAAAATTATGCTTCATGACACAAATACTGTAACTACATTTCCTGGACTTGAAGATGGTTTCGAGATGTTGCAAATAGTTTATCACGTTGATGCACAATGGCTGACCGATATCAGCTGGAACAGCTGTTATCTGCTTTACGCTTTCTTACTTCTGAGCATGAATGCTCCTTTTCAACAAACACCTTGCCTCAAACTCACACAATCACAAACAGTCATGTTTTGGATCTGCCCAGGATCAATTTGATTGTTGTGTGCAGAGTCTACAGAATCAGAAGGGACGATAAAAGAGGCGACTCATGAGCATTTAAGGTGCTTCTGAGTCACCATCTGGTCATTTAAACTGAGTATGAGGTTGCTTGGTCCAACTGGAACGCCATTAGAAACAGCTTTGAGAAGATTCGGGACAGCTATTGCAAACTGCTGATGCGGAACAAAGCACATGCTTGGACCATCTAAAAAGATGTAGTCCACAGTAGTCCCATTTGGACTGGGTAGAAATTGGAAATTGGGGACTGACCAAAAGGGTTTGAACAGTTACAGGTCATTTGGATCAAGTAGAGAGGCACTTGACCAGAGCTTTAATATAATGTATTTAATCAAAAAAACAACAAAGGCATTTGTAATTACCAACGGGGCAGTTGTTTTAATTGTAGGGACAGTAGAGATGACCAGAGGGACTGTTCTCCAAGAAAGGGGGACTGCATAAGCATTGATTAAAAGGTCCCCTGGGCCTAACACTTGGGCATTTGAACTGACAAGAAGGGCACCTGGCTCAAGTTGAGGGTCCAAATAGAAATAGAGCATTTGGGTCTAACCAGAGCAGTTTGGCAAAATGCAGAATCTTTTCAATCAATTAGAAGAACAATGGTCACTGGACTGATTAGGAGTTTAGACTGTCTTGAAGGGCTAACCAAAAGGACATTCAAATAAAGGAGCTGCGAACAGGTAAAAAAACAACTTAAAGTGGACTTGCTGTAGAAGTCCTGTCTTGAAGCGTGCTTGGTATAAACAGATGTGCACTTCCTGGGTATAACAATCAAATTGGCATTAAAAGCCTTTCTTAAGGGCAACTCTGTAGCTGTTAAAGATGGTGGTTCTCATTCAGCTCTGACGTCAGATTCACCATGCCGGCCACGTTTGGATAACATATGTAAAATCTGCCATCGTCATCATTTTGCAGATAGAAGAATTGTCTCATGCCATCCAGTTCCTTCAACTCATTGATTGATTAATTCGGTAAATCCGTTCGTTAAATGGGGTGGGGGAGTCCATGAAGAGGTTAGTGAGTGAATGGGGTTTCTTTTGACCTTTTAACCTTGGCTCCAACACTGTCTTATCACCAGAAAGGGTATAGCTCGTCATAATGATCTGACCAGTCCTCTTTTCATGTCTGTCTCACTGACATGGGAAATGAAATGGAGGAAGGGAGGAACCCATTAAAGCACTCCCATTGCCCTTGCAATGGCCATAACCGAAGACATGCAACGCTAGAAGACTAAGGACATGATGCGAGGAGGCATATAACCGATACAGGATTTTGAAGGTTGATACCAAAAGAAATCAGGCATTGATTATACTGATTAACTGATGTCCAGCTTTTAAAAACTAGCATGAAGATGTCATACTGCTACATGCAGTTGCACGAGTTCTCAAGGAAGCTTGTACTTGTCTGTGAACAGGGCCCATTGGGTCCTCTGTTACCTCTTGGATACCTGTGTGTAGGTTTATGCCGTAATATTCAGAGATGAATGCGCAATCTTAAGCAAATATTAATGTAGATGTCACAGATATGAACATATAAGTATTAGAGAATCAGAAAACCTCCCTGATCTTTAAGTAAGTGATTTTTTTTAATCCTATTGAAACTTTGGGTTAGAATCAGTTTCACTAGCAGATGCAGCTTTATTCTCCACAGATTCTATTAATTCACATATGGAAACTCATGTCAGTTCTTTAAGATTAAAATAACTTTGTTTTGATTTGCTGGTGAAGAAGAGCAACAAGTTATTTTCTTTGCTCAGTGAGTAATTATCCAATAGGATTTAACGATTAGCAAAGCTTATAAATTCATGATTTGTGGGCTTAGTTGAGCCTGTAATAGATTCATCTATCATTCACAGTTAGTCATGAATAAACTACTACCTTCTTAAATTTGAACACTGGCAAACACTAACCCATAGCCAACAAAACAATCTTTACTAAGATTCAACATTTCAAATGCATTTAAGACTTAAACCCTCCATCATTGTTCCAGTAACCTAACAAACAGAGATCTCATTTCTTGTATAGGCATCACAACCCGTCTTTTCTCCCCAAACTTGAACTAGTCAGATGCCATATTTATACATAAATACATTTGAAAGAAAGCTGTAATGGTGAAGGTAGCTGTATGTAAAGGTATATTTTTCTATGTGCATGTGTCTTGTAGTTGAATAGTGGTTGTTTGAGTGTCTTTACGCTCATGTTTGTGGCGTCCTACCACACTAATCAATATGAGCGCCTTGTGGTGGTCACACTAGGCCTATTCAGTAATCTATTTATACATATGCAGTTTTGTACTTGCATTAAATGTTTAGTATCTGCGATGTACGATCTATGGAGTGGTTTTGGTATAAGGTATACTTTTTTGTTTTTTTCTTTCTCTCGAACTCTACAGTATCTTCTTCTTGTCATTCACACTTTCACCCTCACACCATCACACCACTATGCCCCTTCATATTCTCAAAGTGACTCTTAGCATCTGGGAAAATTTATGGAGTGTGAGGCAATTTATTCAAAGTGTTGATATCCTGAGAAATCGGTTATGGAGCCACTTTGTGGATTAAAGCAAAGGAAATTCATTTGTTTCCATGAAGAATAGAAAGAAACCTCTCAGAAATGTAAAGGTGTTTACATTCACCATAAACACCATTGCCCTTCTGACTTTCTTTTGTCCTTTTGAATAGTTGTGGGTGTATTTTTTTATTATTATCAGGTATAATGAAGAGCAAAATACAAAGCCATGTAGGACACCACTGACATGAACCAAAATTTATCTGAATACAAGCTTGTGTGCTGCAGAGCAGATAAGTGGTGTGACATTAGTAACATTAACAAAGGAGCAGTAAGGAGAATCAGTGGTAGTGGAATCAACTGTGGTTCCAAATGCACTTAAGTCACTGCTTTTTCTGTCAATTGATCAGACTGTGGCTTAATTAATAGTACACCACTTTTGATGGTAAATAAATGAATGGCACACGAGTTGATTAAACAGAAACAGAAAAGTGTTTAGTTAGATCAAGATTCTCACATGTTTACACATACTGGAGTAATTTATGTTATATTTTCTAAGATGATATAAGTGACAAGACATAATAAAACTTATACAAGACATGAAATATAAAAAACATTTTGAAAATGCATATTAAATAATACTTTTTCTCCACTCTCCTTTTGGCTGTCACATCAAAAAATCTGAAAGAGTAACAGTAATTGAATTTGCATGATGGAGCTGATGGCAAACATATCATCACCACTGACACAGCGTGCAGTGAAATGTGTGTGCGAACACCAGGTCACATCTGGACAAGGCATTCAAGTGTTTGAAGCTCAACATACAGTTCGACGCCACTAAAAGTACTGAGCTAGCGTTTTTTCTGTTTGACTCATCTCATTCCCCTGCTGTCCTGGCACAACAACCCCTCACATGTGGTCTGCCATCTTCTCCCGAGAGACCAGTTCAGAGGAAGGCTCCCATGAGACCTTGACTTGTCTGCAGGCTTTGGATAATGCATGATGGAAATCAGGCCACCAATCTGCTCCACTGAGGTCTCCTGGCCCTGTGTGCTGGCAGGCCCATTTGCTCAGCACTAGCACACACTCATGGTTGCTTACTAACCCTGGGTGCAGATGCCATGGCATCTGCTCACAAAGACAACGTAATGCTGGTGTCCTGTAAACCGGGTTAACTGGCTGAATGCCTGCAGACTGGAACCATCAGGCGCTGGTCCCCTCTGCTCATGTGTCCACGCTTTACAGACCAAAACCTCTTACACATTTGTGAATGACATGAAAAAGTATGCCAATATCATGAAAGACAAAATGAGAGACAGAACAGACAGAGTTCAAATTAATTAAATTAATTCATGACATTTTCATATAACACAAATTCATACATAGAAGATTTTATGCGGTGGTACCTGCCACCTTTCAAAATGGTTAAATAGCAAAGACTTCAACAGTTTGCCATCCTTTAATCAATCAAAGCCTTTGTAAAGGTTTAATGTGTGACTCCACAAAAGTGTAGCATCAGATCTGCAGGGGTGCGTAGGGACTATGCTGGACCAGCTGCCTTTAATGTTTTAATGTTCTAATGTGTCACTGATTAGTTTAAAAACAGGTAAAAATTTATCTTCCTCATATACTGTTTAATGGCTCACAGGTAATTGTTCATTATCCCCGTTAGTTTAAAAAAATGTCAAATACAAATTGAAATTTTAATCTTAGTGCATGGCAGCCCACCCTCTGACCTTCTCCCCTGGGCGTCATATCATTAAAAACAAGGGTAATAAATATGAAGAGGATAATGGTAATGTAAAATGTAGAATATAGAAAAGAATGGATTTTTCATACCAAACTGTTCAACACGTTCTCACATACATTTAGGATCTGATTCTGCTTTCTTCAGAGAAAGCCCAAGTAGTGTGAGTATCAGGGGATCTTGGTTCTCATTGCTTAAGTCCTTGTTTTGACTGATGCACCTGCAGTGAGGCACCAACTGTTTGCTCTTTGGATGTCTGTTGCATCATTTTGCTTTGAAAACTCCCATAACAAAGAGGCTGATTAGCAGATATCTTTTTAAGCTGACACGTTCGGCTTCTAGATAAGACTTAAAAGACTATTCATGTTCTATTTCCCTTATTTTGTCCCCTGGCCCTCTGGTTTAGTGTTTCCATCTGCAGTGCTGTCATCTCTGCAGTGGAAGGAGAGTTCAAGGATTCATCAAACAAACAGCAGGCGTCAGTCTCTGCAGAAACCTGCTCAGCTGGTCAACCCAGGTCCACACATGATGACTGAGCTAATGAGAAGGGCCTCTGTAGGTCTGTGTGTGTGTGTGTGTGAGACCGTTTGTGAGTGAATATTGGTTCGCTGCCAACTCTTGCTCATCCAGGTGGTTTGATTAAACACATCACTAACACACTGTCTGTGGGTTAAGCAGAGGGGTCTGTGAGAAGACATGAAGGGTAAAGTAGAAGCAGAGTTGAACTGATGAAACACACTATACTTTTCACCAGAGGCATATCTGATATTTAAAGTAGATATCAAACTTTCACCTTGTCTTTCTCTGCTTGTTTTGCATTGATATTAATTATTTTCTCTCAACGGGGTTGACGCATGGTGTTTAGTTTTGTCTGTCTTTTTAATTTTGTTAATTACACACATGACTAGTATTGATAATCACACTTTTATTACAGACAGTAAAGAGCTTGGTCTTTATTTCCTGCCTAGTAACTGTTTTCTTTCACAGGACAATCAGGTTTCTGTGAGCTACAGATAAAAACCAGCCCTCAGTGAACAATTTGAAAAACAGTGGTCCAATCCCCAGTAGGCATGTCATTTATAATAGGACTTGACGTTGTTCTAAGTGACCTGTGAGGTTCAGGTGAGTTGTGCAGTATGCTGTGTTTTGTTTGTAGTTCATCTCAGATAACGTGAAAGGTGCCAATAACTCAACCTGTTTCATAGTGACAGCTGTGAAAATGAATTGCTTATTTAATGGCATGCTTTCTTTTTAAAAAAACAACATCCAAAATGAATGCCTGAGGCTTGTAGTCGTCCTTTCTCTCCCTACAAATGCACATTAGCTGGTCAGACGTGCTTCTGACTTTATCTAATTTTAATATTTTCAATATGTTGAGGGAGTCAAGAGTGAAATCATATTTAGAAACTATTGCTAGATGCCAGATATAATCTTGTCCAGTATTTATGCGGTAAAATTGGGAAATGAATGGTCGTGCATGCGTCTTTGTATGCCCACCTTCTGTGAATTCATGCATTTCAAAGAGAGTGAGAGAGAATGAATTTGTCATGTTACACGACACAAAGATCACAGAATTAGTCATTAATTACTTTGTGAAATGAACAAAGTTAAAGAGTCCAGAAATGAAATTATTCAGCTGAGAGTTTATTCTTACACTGACTAATTGCTTTTGGTATTCATGTCATTTTCTAAAACTACTGTAGGACTCATGTGTCTTTATAATATTGGGTTTAAGTGAAAATGACTAGTGAGTCAGTGATATCAATGAGAAACACCGTGAGGAGACAGAGCTGCACACAGCATTTAACCCAGAAAAACCATCAAATCATATCACAAGTCAGCTTCTACTTTAAAAATAATGAATAGTTACATACTGTAGTCTGAAGATTGAGTCATGGCAACTGGACTTCTTTCTTCCAAGACAAGAAAGAAGTCC
>JAUYWH010000026.1:4777428-4801365 GCA_034779795.1 Ctenopoma multispine
AGAAGAAAGAAGTCCAGTTGCCATGACTCAATCTTCAGACAACTTTACCTGGATGACTGAGAATTTTCACAGACTTACATACTGTAGGAAATATCTTATATAGCTGCTGTAACTGTGCAGTCTTTATAAGTATCAAATTAGGGTGCATATGATTAATGTTAGAATAGGAAAAGCAAAAAACTGCAAGCATGATTCTGAGTAGAAAATGTGCTGGAATAACAAGCAATAGTGAAACTGGGTATTCATGAAAACCCTAATTCCTCTTGATAAATGTGAATCCTCTGTGTGTTTCATGTCAGAGATGAGAGGAACACAGTCATTACTGGATTGCTCACCCCAGCTTTAAACTTTCTAAAACAAATCACAAGTCACAAGAATGAACAAAGTCATTGTTTTTTTTATCTAATTGAGCATATAGTTGGCGGGGCTGAGCGCTTCACGGAGCTATTTGTGTGTTTTTTCTCACATTTTCCATTATTGAATTTAAACAGTAAAGATACAGAAAGAAAGTAGTACCAGAAACAGTAGTCAAAATTAGATGATATTTATGGTCTTCAGCCACTTTAGTCTTGAAGTGTTACCTCTACTTGTTGTAAATCAAGAATCAATCAATCAATCATCAGGAATCAACTTCAATACTATAGTTTTCCAGTGTGGTGCCTAGAGTCCCAAAGAGTTTTAAATGCAACTATAGTTTTTTTATGTCCTTAATACCTCCAGCATGCAGCCGAGGATCACTAGAACATGAGCGTAGCTATAGATATTTTGGACATAGCAAATTGCTGGTGATATTTTGTGAGGTCATTTATCATCTGCACTGCAATCAGCCAGCCCTCCCATCAATTCTGCATGTCTCAGAGAGAAGTGCAGAATACATAAATGCCTCATCGTTGCGCCATTATATCCCTGTTTGTCTCTGAGCCAACCTGAAAACCGAGCTCAATTTCACACATGGATTAGTGATGACATTATTGCAGCAGTAGGTTTGCTAGATGACTTTCCCAATTGACGTGTGAGTGAATCAGAGTATTTAGGGCTGGTTAACTCTGTCCTTTAAAATGTGTTGAAATGGCAGTGGTGTTGAATCAAGCATAGATGTAATATCAGAGATTAAGACGTTAAGTTTGACTTATTGAAACAATGTCAGAGCAAAGACATAAGTTTTTGGACAGGTTTTGATTGAAGTGCTTTTGCCAGCAAATCAAGCAGCTTTGTACTGACCAGTGGGCTAGTCAATACAAACAGTATACATACAGTACAATCAAATACTGTTGAAACATTGATGAAACCCACAGTACACCTGAACTAAACAAGCATACAGAAAAACTGGTATAAAACATCATAAATATTTCCATTTCCAATGATGCAGCCATAAAAGCACTGCGTTTGAATAAACGTTTTTTTCAACACACTGATATGTACATGTACGGTATGTATAACATAAGTGATACTGATCAGATTCATCTACTAAGGTGATTCGGTGCAGAAACCTGTTGTTCAGAACCATTATAAATTAAAGCTTACTTATTTATTTTAGACATCCAGAAACCAACCAGTAACTCTAAAGCTGACATGGCAACAATTTTGTGGCACAGTAGTTGTTTTATGCATAAATGTCAACTGGTACCAGTTTCTCAAATGTGAATATTTATTAGTTTCTATTCGTTTTCTATAATACACATTTAACATATTTTTTGTTTTGACTGTTGGTCAGACTATAAAAACCTTTCAATACGTTAACTTTGGCTTTACAGTACCTCTGTGATGAAGAAAGAACACATTAAAACACACATTCACGTTAAAAATGAACACACACAAAAAAGGTCTAAACTTGATTTAGGACAAGTCCTTCAAGATCGAAGCAACAAGATGGATGACATGTCATATTTCCAAAAAAATGTGATTAATCAAATAATGTACACAAAAATACAGTAGAGTAGAGAAATTGGCCAGTTGGTCATGTTACCAGGTAGATTAGCTTGTAGTAAACTGGACTAAAAATACGTCACTGAGTATGTTTCAGTGGTAAAAGTACATTGTCTTTACTTGAGTGGTAAAACGACCTCCCGTTTATTACAGCAAATGTTTTTGTGGTCATACTCGTCTTGTGTAATTTGTTGTAGAGAAACCACATTTTGTTGAGCACGCTGCTGTATTATTGACCTTGCTAACGCTACAGCTAAGCAGCTAAGCAGCAGCTAGCTTGCGTCAAAATACTTATTAACTTCTTCTTTCTTAACTGGAGTTTGTAACCACTAAGTTGTCTGAGGGAGAGAAGTTTCTTCATATTTCAGTCTGTCGCTAGGAGTTGTTCACGTTTTCAAAGTGAACATTTTAGCTGCAACCACATAGTGCAGTATCTTTATAGATTCACCTGATGTTAACCAAACTACACCAACTGTGACTTAAGTATACAGATAACAGAAACAACTTTCATATGTGGTCACTACAGAATTCAGTGTGCTGTTAAATATGTATTATTTTTTGTATTATTTTTAAAATTTAAACTAGTGAACCTTATATAAACACTTGTGTATATATATATATATACTGTATGTCTTAACAGTATCTGGTTGCTCTGTCTTTTATTCTTTTAAATCTCTTTTTAAAATTTTGTGATCTAAATATTATGGGATCACAATATTCGGATACCGCTATCCAAATAAAGCATGCAAAAAATATAACAAATAGTGTAGCAATAGTTTGAATGTCATTACACATGCACTTTACACTTTGTCTATTATAGGTTTATAGGTTTAAGTAGAGGCGGTAGGGGGCAAATATAACTTTCATGTTTCATGAACTTCATTATTATTTTACCAAAACAAAAAAAATTTATTTAAGAAACCTGAGAATTAGTCCAAACATCCATATAGTGTACTTGGACATGTATCCATGTTCGACCTCACTACTTGAATAGTTAAAACAAATACATTCTTTTCTGCTTCAGTATGTTAGCAATGTGCATGTCATTCATGTACAGTTTGATAAAGAACTACGTCTATTCATGATGTTTCTTCATTACAGCTTTCTGATGAGTAACACACATTTTGAAAAGCTCTCCACTGGTGCTGCTGGATGGGATTGCAACTAATTAGCTGTAGACTACAGTCTGCATCAAGTTGATAAGTGGCCCCCCTGCCCATACAACTTGTAGCCACGGTGGTTCTTCCCAAAATTAACAGGAAGGTAAGTGTTGTCAGCAAGGTAAGTAGACAACGCTTGTGTAGTTGTATAAACTTGTGTCCCATTGCTGTACTGCTTACATGAGATTTAGAGTATTTAAAAAAAAACTACTTCTGTTTGCTCAGAAACATCCCCACTGATTTTGTCTTGCATGGATTTTTTGTTCTCTACAGATGTGCTTTTAGTTTGAGTTGGTCTCTGTTAGATTTGGCGATTTTGTGTGGATTTTTTGTATGTGCAATATTTATTTCTATTTGCTATTAATTGTGTGTTCATTTTCTTGTTAGGGCTGAGCATCATTTTTTTTGGTTATGTTTTGGCACACGCAGTGTATTGTTTTCACCCTGATGATATGTGCAGTGATGGCATAGTATTACTTGACTACAATGATTATAAATGTTATGGGCTGGATTGATTGTTGTTGTTTGTTTCCTCCTAGGTCTTTGTCACTGTATTCGCCTGATGTCTTTGTTGTGCTCAGTTTAGGAATGGAAACATGACATGACATACCGTTTACAGAGTTCTTTTTGTAATATTGGCTTTGCTGGAAGTTCATGCTAGATAGGTTGTCACATTCACATTTCTCACTCTAAGTGTAAGTAGGAGAAAAATATTCAAACTAAAATTAGGGTGTTTTGTGACGGCTTGATTAACTCTTCATCATATCATAATTGCATCTGAAGTGCCAAGCTTCTGTTGTTTGATTTACAGTGCTGCGCCACTCAGATGAACTGTAGTCTGAAGGTCGTGTTCGTATTATAGTATCATCTGGTGCTTATCAAGGCTAATGTATTACAAGAATAGCTTGTTGATTTTCCTTTATGTCCATAAATTGTTAATTATCAGCTCCATTGCTAAAAAGTTCTAGCCTTCTACTTCATGTCTGGTAGAAGTGGTTTATTCAGTTTTATCTATCAGTTTACTATAGATTGTTCACTTAAATGTGGCTTAAGATTCTTTGTTGAATTACATAGTGCTCATAGTTTGAACATAGTCTCTCAATATCAACCTTATACATACACTGTATTCACATAAACATTAGCTCTGCGTCAGTTGGCAGACTGGAATTGATTGTATGTAGAGAACCAGTGAAGAGCAGAATCATATTCATTATATCACTGCACGACAGCATGTTTTACATACAGATATTTCCAGAAGGCCTTTAGGTGACCTTTTTCTTTATTAGAGGATGGTGTAACAATGGAAATACATATGATACATTTTATGGTTTATCTTCCTTAAAATCCTAGTCAAATTACATTAATGACCAGTGAAGCAGGAGTCCTCAGAGCAACTTTGCATCCCAGGACGTTGACTAGAAAATTCACGGAAGACATATCGGTGGTTAGATCAAAAAATTATCATAATCATTAATCTCTCAGTTAAAGCAGTGGGTTTGAAATGAATTTGAAGAAAAACATAAGAAAAAAAGGTCTCAAGTTGTAATTGGATTGAGAGGCTACAGTATATTGTCTCCCAGAATTCTTTCATATAGCAACACAGCATTTAGAAATCCTTTAAATAACAATCAACAGGTTAAATTCTTATGTATTAAATACTTTCAACATTGCCTTTTCTTTTTTTTAGTATGTTAAATTTGGCTTACAAAGTCCCAGCAGTGTTTTGCTGGAGTCTTATCGTTTACATTTTGCTGCCCAAGATATTATTGCACTGATAATCGAGAGTCAACACTCTCAAATACACTATTGGTGTAGAGTTTAATTTTTGCTTTAACCAGAGGCTGAAGGAGAACCCCTAGGCAGGCCTCTCTTCACAGGGGCTCAGTCTAAGAGCCTACTGGAGGTCCAGTAAGGATGGGGACTCAGACCTCAGACTCCAAGCTGGATACCCTGCCCCAGGGCTTTGGCACATAGGGACTGTTGATTCTGCGCGCCACCAACACCTGCCTCCGCTCTCTGCTCCCAGTGCCTGGGTCTTCCCTTTTCCCTGTGCCATCGTAGGACCCAAACATGTTGTTGTGGTACACCACTGGCCTGTCACTCATATGAGGCAGCATTCCTGCATTATCTGGACAGCGACTTGTACAGGGAAACAAATGGCACATGTCCTTGGAACCATCATAAAACTGGGATGGTCCATGGGACATTGGCCCCACATACACTGGTAAGTCTGTGTATGAGTTCAGGTAGGTGGAGTAATGTCTGTGTACCACTGTGGAAGAGGAGCGGCGTAGGGCAGCAGCATTCTGCAGAATAGCTTCCCTGTAAGAGGGCAGCCGGGTGGACTCAGAGTACTTGAGTTTTTGCTTATACGGGTAGGAGCCCATGTGGGCTGGGTCCAAATAGGCAGGCTCAGCAGCCAGCGGGTAGCAGGACAGGTTGTGCCCCAGGCTACCATATAGCTTGTGGGGCTTTGGGTTAGCCACTATCACCCGTGGAAACAGGTCGGGCACATCAACGCGAGTGGAAGCAGACGTGGATGTGGTGGGTTTTGTTTCATCTACCTGACGGATCCTGTCGTTGCCCCATGTTGCTTTGAGGAATGAGGCGCGGCGGTTGAGTTTGTCTTTCCCCAGCAGTGGTATGTCATCCATTTCGGGGTCCAGGTAGGACTTCATGCAAGAGTTACAGCTGGTGCTGCCACCTGGATAGTGCCCTGCGATGCAGGGCATGGCATCAGCAACAGGTGCCTGGTTGTTCAGGAGGTGAGTAGCCCTCAGTTCAGCAAGACATGATCGAGGTTCATCATAGTCAACTCTCACTCTGGGGTCTGCAGCATCAAACATGTAACTATGGGACCTCCTTCTCCGGCTCACACAGTCAGGGGGGTAGCTAAACTTTCTTCTGAGTGGTCCTTTGTGTTCCAGGTACATATTGGGAACCTGGAACTCCCTGTAAGGAACAAAAGGGGACATGGAGTGCCGGGCCTGGTTCTCCACATAGAGCCTGCTGCTATGGTGGGGGTTAGATGTACCGGGGGAAGCAGGGTCCCTCATAGCAATGTGAGGGCTACTGAGGCTGGAGATGGGTAGAGTCCTCTCTAAGACATGCTGACTGCCTCGAGCTGGCAGTGTGTAGCGGAGTGGGGTGGGTCGATTTACCACACGGGGCTTGTCCAGAAGGGGCTGGGTGGTGGTGTCCCCATAGTGAACTGGGAAGGTAGGTGTAAGGGCCCTTTGAGGATATGGTGAATGGTTGTCTGTGATGCTGGAGATATAGGGCAAACGGCCATGGGTCATGTCTGTGGTCGTCACTCTGGGGGGAAGGCCAGCCCGCACATTGTCGGCTCCTCGTCTGCTCCAGCTCTCTATTGTTTTGGTGGCATTGTCTAGAGAGTTCTCTACTCTGGCAGAGGACACCATGTCCTTTGCTGTCTTTAGCATCTTTAGCATATTGGCTTGTGTATAGTTGGTAGTGATATCAGGACTCTGCATGCTCCCATTGTTGTCAGTTTGCTCTACTCCATTGAAGCAGCTGTAGATACCCTGCAGAGAGATGGGATGGTAAAATTACAACATTTATGCCTCACCACATACCAGACCAACAACCTATGAAGTTTTTTTTAAGGTCACGTTTTGCTAGTCACAAATATAGTCTATGTTGTTTCTAGGAGTTCTGTGATTGTAAAATGAGCTTGTCACTCCGGGATTTTAATGACTTAGTTGCGTATCATGGTTTCATCATGTTAGTCTTTGAATTTTTATTGTACCAACTGTATTGTACTTTCAAATTGTGTATAATTTGTTAATCTCATCTCACACCACTGGTGACACACAGATAAAGGTTTTTAATGGGACAATTGAAATTCAGTTTCTTGAGGAACACGGCCATCATAATATTTCAGCAAGTATCTATGAAGTCCTTTTATTGCTTTAAACTCATTTTATTATTTATCACTTTTTATTGTTACTGCCCATGAACTATTCTGGTTGTGTACTGATCTGACCTACTGCATTGCCAATATTTAAAAGTTTTGGAGGATACCTTACAAGCAAGGAGCAGATTTCATAGCTTCACCTTTTTATGGAGCAAGGCAATAAAACATTACATTCTCTGCACAAAAAGTCACAAAAAGTACTTAACTTATAAGTATGGAGCTTACACAACACTCAGTGGGTGCTATAAAAAGGAAACTTGATTCTATACTGTACAGAAAATATACAGTCACAGTTTTTTGTGTGGAAATTAGGCTAAAAGACCATTCATTAAAATAAATTATGTTTTGTAGTAACATCCTGTGCTTTTTCAAACATTTATATATTTGAGAAGGACTTACTCTACTGATAGCAAGGAGGAAGTCCAGGTGATCAGATTTGTGGACTGAATGGCGCAGTTTCCAGTAGAGCAGATGTTCCCAAGCGAAAACCAGCAGGCTCAGGCCCATGGCCACAAGCAGCATATAAAATACCCCTGCCATATTGTCAATATCTAGCTTACTGCTCATCACCTCTTTCTTCTCATTACGGCAAATGCCTGTGAGCCAGACAGTCTGCAGTTTCTGTGTATCACCTGCAAGAGAGGAATACAATAAGACATAAGCCCTGTTTTCATAACAATTATATTATTTGGGGAGTGAGTAATTCTTATGAAATACATAGCTAAAATCTATCATGACCAGCACACCAAAAACAACCATAAGGTTGTATGGCTACTCTGTTTGTGATTTAGCTAATCCAAAATCTATTGTGATGATTTACTGTATTTTATTGTTTGTTTTGAAGCACAAGTGCTATCGAATTCTTCTTCTTAGTTCCCTAGTGCAGATCTTAACGGCTAGTATGGCAACATGATTTTCTAGTACATTTGTAAGTTCTCATCAGTTTGTTGATGAGAACAAGGTTTGTTCCCATTAACGTTGGTGTATGGAGCCTTTTGCAGATAAGAAATACAAGTGCATTTCTTATTACTTTGCTTGGCAGACGCTTACAAAGCCAAAGCAACTTACAGGGAGCTAGCTCACAGAGAGTGTCTTTCTCAGGGACACACCTGGTGGGGGATGGGCTGGGAGTCGGGCTGGGATTCGAACCTGCGACCTTCCTGTCTTTCTAGTCTGATGCTCAACCCATTGTGCTACCAGGCTGCTGACTACGTGCACCACTAGCCATGTTTGCATTAGCAGCCTCTTATCACCACATGTTTGGTGCATTCAGAGACAATACAATACAATCATTTGCTTTTCAGAAACAGTCAAAGAGTCCAAAAGGCTGCACCTTGAATATATGACCAAACACAATAGATTTAATTGGAAAATAGATCGATTAATCGACAGCCCTTTGTTGGGGGTGCTTATCATTGAACCTCTCAAACCTAGATATGTCATTTCAGTAATTTAACTTTTCTATTAAAAACGTGGCATTTTCACACAGGATAACCTGCTATATTGCTAAGTTACTCTCACTGGATATACCAGGTAATAGTGAGTGGTATGATAAATATGTCCCTTATATTTTCTTTCTTTCCTTTTCCTTTCCTTATTTTAGTTTTATGCATGTATTTCAGCCATTGTCAAGCAAGCATAAAGCAAAAGTAAACCAACTCTGCTTCTGATATTCTGTGTGAGAAGTAATAATGCAGCACTTTGTTTATGGCCTCTCAGTTTGACATATTATGCAATGGTTTTTATTATCCTTTTTATAGTTTATTGGATAGGTCTGGCAAAGGGGACCAGGCTTGAGACTTTGCTTGAAGACCCTAGCTTTGCAGAATAAGTGACACATTTAAAATTGGTCAACAAAGTTAGATTTACCGAGATGTATTTGTGATGTCTATTTGAATATATTTACTTTAAATAATATTTATACCCTATATTGATACCCATTCCCCCTAGCTACCTTCTTGTTGTTTATGTGTATGGCAGCTTTTATTGTACAATTACAATATATTATAGGCAACACCTTAGGTTTTTTTTGTATTTTCTCTTCTCATCCATGTTGATGGAAAAAGGTGCAAACAGAATTATTATATAATTGATGGCAATATTGTGTGAAATTCTGCATCTACTTTATGTATGAAGCATTTACCATCAGCTAGGAACTGGAGCAGGGCCAGGTCGATGGGTCGTTTCCAGCGTGAATCCTTCTGCAGGGCAATACCATAACCAGTGGTAGCAAACACTTTCCCACTGCCAATAGTTACCAGCTTACAGCCCTCGTCTTTGCCAGCCATGTAATTTAGCACAGCAGCATCATAGATAAAGGCATCCAGTTTCCTAGTAATGTAAATAAAAGGATTTTTACTCACATGGTCATTATATAATTGTTTGACTCCACATTGGCTTGCAGTGCTGCTGTGTGTGTGTGTAAATATATATAGTTTTACAATCTTTGGCAAACACCTACCCTGTTTTGAGGCTGTTAAGGGCATCCTCTACTCCCTTCTGGTTGTATTTGACCATGTGCGAGTGCATCTCAGGGTAGTTACTCCTTATGTTGCGCTCTGTGCTGCCATTTGGGACTGTACCAAAGCGGAACGGAGGGTACTGCTCCTGTGGTTTTTGAAACTGTCAAGAGAGGCAGAATAAGGATAAATACAGGTGAAAATGACCTGTGTTGCTGATTTTGTGTGTGTTACTAGACATTTTTTATTCTTATTCTATAAAAACATTTGACCTACAGTAGGTAGTTATCATTGCAGTGACCCTTAGCATATACAATTATAAGCTTATAATCAAATTAAGTTTTTGCCATCATCCTAATGATTGGTTGTGATATCATTTTCTGTATTTTAGAGCTCTAAGTCCAGGATAACAGAGCTCTGAGATACTAAGTACAACAACGTTAACCACCATGGCATTTTGTGATTTTCTGCTTCTAAGTTCTTTGTGCCAGCTATCCTCCTGGCCTCTTGCTCTGATAATTTACATGTGACTCTACAATTGAAAGAACCAGCAATCAGAAACTCCAGGACACTGTGTCCAGAGGGTTCTGAATTCCTTCATCTGTCTCTTCTCTGCAGTAAGAAATGAACCTCTCATTTTATTCTTTTGCTTCTGGTAGTACTGACTGTATGCATTTAATTAGCTGTGAGGAAGTGGGACAGGGTGGAAATACTGTTGGCAGAAATACACTTTTCCATTAACCTTATACAAATATGTTCACAGCAAATTAGTGAAAGGACAGCTTGTGCTAGAGTTTGTGTCTGACAAAAGGCGCGTAAGAACTGCTGGTACAACTTCACCTACCGCCAATGTGCATGTAAAAGGAAAATCAATCTGAAGATGTCAAAACATAGAAAGTACATCTTTACTGTAAGACCAATGCGCTATATGACTAAAGTCTTTTATTTTTGGTAGAGCAATTCCTACATACACCTTGCTGGTGTTTGATGAATTGAAGGTATGGTATGTATGTCCCCATCATACAGATTTTCTCTATAATTGAAGTGCCTATTCAGTAGAAATGAGGCAATCTTCTGCCTTAACACAACGGAGTGTCCTTTTAGGAGCTCTGCTCACCTTTATCACCCTCTCCCCTGATAGGTCACTATATGTGGTTTAATCTTGTACCTCATTTACATTCACCTAACCTGTGGGTTTCAGCACAGCTGGACAAACGGCAGTCCTACTCTCCATCCCACCATGCTGCCATACAGAATGCTGTTCAATAATTTAAGGACTTGCTGTCAAAATAGCTCTGTTTCATTCTCTGCATGGGACAGTTAATGTATAATGAGACGAGAATTGTAAATGACTTTGCCAGAATTGTAATGAAGTGAACAGCTTGGTCTTTTCCTCAAATGCCTCTTTAATCCCTTTAGTTGCCTGCAAGCAGAGTTTACAAGTAATTTCTTGTGCTGATGTTTTGACATGGATTTCCTTGTCAATACTCCAATAAAATGTGTGCAATGTGTAACATAATACCAGAAATTACATCACTGTCCACGCTGAGAATCCATTTGTGTATCACATGACATGTTTTTACTGACGTCCCCAACTAAGCAGTTTGAAGATATCATTCAATTTCACTGCTTACACTATGAAGCCTTTAGTATTTTGTGGGAAAGTGAAAAGTCACTCATATGACATTGTCTCTTTGGGATATTTGCCATTCATGGTGGCACCACACACTGTTTACACACCTAAAATAGACCACTTTGTGTTTTTGCTAAGCTGTACATCAAACACAACAATGCACCTGATAACAAACAAATGACTGTCAATGACACTGACAAAGCTCTGTACCTTTTTGTCACTCAGTCCAGAGACTGTGTCGATATATTGCTCCTGGATCATGAATGCTGCCAGGTTAGCTGTGTAGGAAGCCAGGAAGATGACTGCAAAGAAAGCCCAGACCAGGACCATGATCTTACTGGTTGTGCCCTTGGGATTCTCGACAGGGACTGAGTTGTTGAAGACGATCCCCCACAGCAGCCAAACCGATTTACCGATGGTGAATGTGGGACCTCCAGGGTCTTGGGATGATGTCAAGAGTGGAAAAGAATTAGTCTGTACCAGGTTGAAGAAACAGACTCCTCTCTGTACAGTTTTTATGCCAAAATAAGTAATTGTTATTGTTAATATGTTATTGCCTTTTACAATGGCTCAGAATGAAAAAAGAGAGTATTGTTTTATCTGCCGACTATGCAGCCTTGTCTCTTACTTTTGCATATAACTAAACTGCAACCGCGATTATGTTTTTGTAACGAACATAATCCGCAGACACAAATTCAACACAACAAAGTCCCACAAGAGGTTGGGTTATGCCTATCCATCTATCCCTAGCCCTGTAGGGTATATTCATGGTACACCATTAGATCCAGACCTCTGTTATTGCTGTAGTATTTCAGTGCAGATTGGAATATTTCATTATGATAACATTGATATATTATAATTAACAGCTGAAGCAGCTCTCTAAGTATATACCTACATGGTTTGATTTCGCTGTTATGCAATGACAGCACACACATATATTTTATCAATTATTTAGTTGCCTATATCGCACATATCTATAACCTTTGGCATCACATATAACATACATTGTAAAATAAATGAAAACAGGTTATCTGACAAAAATCCGAAGCAAAGCCATGAGTCTTTTGGCCTTTCTTCATCTATCCAAGATATTTTAAAGGCTGCAAGGCTCCAAGATGAAGCTGCAGTATCTCAATTTTCCAGGCATTGATCCAGTATATGCCTGCTATAACTAGAGTTGGATTTCACATGTTCTCTAAACCCCTTAAAGGTCTTAAAACTTGTCTTCCCTCTTTGTAGGAATTTAATGAATGAAATTTTTTCATCAGAATACACTACCTTTACTTCAAATGGTTGATTACTTTGTGATGTGGACATTTTCTGTTAAAATGCTGAGCCTTAGATGTTGTACTATTGTGTTAGGCTAGTTTGTTGTACAATAGACAGCTTTCTCTTCTCTTCTGTCCTTGAAATTTTCTCTTTATTTCTCCATTTTGCAGTCCATACCCTGGTGTAGTGTGTTGTACAGCAGTATAAATTATCCATGTGAAATATAGTGCACTGCACATAAATATATGCATTAAAATAAACTTTGAGGCAAAGATTTGGCAGATTTTTCGTAATTTAGTTATTCAAGTTACTCTAGGAATTGCGTCAGCCCCACTTTAGCCTGTTGGACTGTTGCCATTGACGTTGTAAGACAAAACTGCATTTTTTATATAACATATTAAAATGCTAAATTCAATTCTCATTTTCATTGAGAAGGTTAAGTAGAATCTTACCCTTTTTCTCATACATAGACTGGACTGGATAAGTATATTTGGCCACCTATTTTTTATTTTAATTTTGTTTTATCTGTCCACCATCCATGACCCATTAGCTAGAGGATGTTTCCCCCCATGTCTACTGTGCCTTTAGGTTACCTTTTGGATGCTTAACAGATGAGATTTTGCTAACGAATGGTAATTCCATGATTAAAACTGATGGCAGAATATCATGTTGGTGTGTATGCAAGTTGGTGGGGAGACAGGCTTCCATACAACACCACTATACATATGTAGCTAATATTGTTTACATGAGAAAAGAGTTATCACTCTGAAAAATCTGACAGGACTTGGTATTTGTATTCTCATTCCACATCTTCTCTAGTACAATTATGTACAGGTCTACAGTACAATATATTTATACTGAGCATCTTTTGCACTAGTGTCTGGTAAAATCAGATTAATCTCACAAATTCACTATGGTAGTGCTGTAGTACAACAGGTTGTCACATCTCCTATCCCAGCGCAATCGCTCATCATCCCCACAAGTATAAATTTGTACAAATTCTGTGTTGAACACTGTTATAATAATGTTGTGATATAATTTTAGTTTAACTGTGGTATACCCAAACTTCCATGCACAGGTTATGAATATGAATGACAACACACATATTCTCATCATTCGTCTTCTCCAGCAGCAGCAATTCTTAGAGTGATATTCTCTAAAATGTACACAGTAATTATGGAAGATTAGGATAAGAGAGAGCGTAGACATAAATTTAGAGCTCACTATACTTATACTTAGCATAAACCCAGAAGTAAACATAAATGAATCATATGATCTGTGATCATAATTAGTACTAGATATGTATATGATGTATATAAATATAAATGTGTGTGCATGCTTTAAGTTTAAGCAAACATTTCTGTTAAATTAATTTTTCCATAAAAAACACCCTTCTCTGGTGTTGTGGTTTTGAAAGGGGGATGATCAGATCAATGGGGGAGGTAAGACTCACCTTTGGCACTAACTAGGCTGCGGTTGTAACCAACTGGACTGCAGTATTCAAAGACAAACACTGTGATGGCCACAACAGTCAGACACATGACAAACATCATCACCCAGACTGCTGGACTGTACGGTTCTGTAGGGACAGAGAGCACAGTCAGGCAGGTGAAATACAGAACACTGAAGGAAAGAAAGAGGTAAGGCAGTTGATTCAGACTTAATCTTTTGGCAGTAAAAGGTAAATGATTCTACTAGTAATATGAATTTATTTCCTTAAAAGACTTTTTTTCATGTTATTTGTCAGAAACACGAATTATCAATGTAAAAAATAATAAGCCAGAATAAAATAAAATAGAAAAAATACAAGACATACTATTAAAAAAATAAAAAAATATATATAGTCATTTATTTTGATATAAACACATTTATTTTTATATAAACGTTAAGAATGACAAGTAATATTGCATTAGAATCATACACACATGCACAAAAAAATACAGCACATTTGAAAATTAAAGTAAAAAAAAAAAAATAATAATAATAATATATATATATATAATCTGTCATTTGTTGATTAGATTGAGCTTTCATTTAGCTGACAAAAATATGAAGAAAATTTATACCTGCAACACACTAAAGACAGAAATAAAATAAGACAAGAAAAGTTCACAAAATGTTTGTATATATTTTGTATATATTGGGATTTTATTGATGTGCTGCAGTGAAAGTGATGTCTTTTCCTGGGAAGTCCGGATATTTCATCAGGGAAATGTCAGGACTCATTTTGCACATGCTACAACAATGTTGCTTCAAAGACACAAAGTACGTGTGCTTGTCTGGCCTCTAGTCTAGATTTGTCTTCTATTGTAAATGTATGGTGCAACATGAGGAGGAGAGACAGAGAATGCCGACCATGGACTGTTGAGCAGCTGAAGTATTCAGCAAGAATCAGCAAATCACCCAGTCGCAAAACTGATATCTCAGTTCCTCCGTGATTAAAAAGTGTAATTGAAAGGAAAGGTGATGTAACACATTGAAACATGGCTCTGTCCCAATTGTTATTGAGTGTCTTTCAGGACACACACGGAGTGAACCTGTAAGAATTTGTGCTCCTTACTTTTGCAGCTGTTCGTCTGCATCACTGTCCTGCTGAAAGCCTCACCAGGCTGCTCTGCTCACTATCTCTCAGCAGTCTACACATATTGCATCCTGCTCCACTCAAAACATCTGCATGTATTTTAGGTTAAACCTTAGCCTTACATTCCAAAGAAATAAAGAACAATGACTAACAACGGCTGATTTTCTATTGAAAAGTACATTCTAGCATCCTTCAGGTTCACAGTGTGAGCGGTGCTGAAGCAAAATTGGTGTAGGACATAGGGAAAAATGCTCAAAGCTCTTCCAAAAATTCTGCTCATGCTCCGCTTTGCTCATGTGCTGTGGTCTGATGCAACACCTAAAACCAAATTTTTATTTTATTGTTGTCAAAAAAGTTGAAATTGTGGTTTATGGTATTTTAGAAAAAGGCTAAACTTTTCTGGAAATGTGGTAGAGAATGTAAAGGATGTAAATAATGTGCAAAAAACATCTGTAGTCATGTGTTTTCATTGATGTTGGCTTTCTCACCTAAAAAGGCAGATGGCGAAACTGTCCCGTTACTTCTGGCCACCATCACACTGATTCCTGTCTCCACAAACGGCACTGAGAAGTCAATAATCTCGGAGCGTTCTTCATTTATGGTCAGCGACCCAATGGCCATGTCTGCCCGTTTGTAGAACACCTGTGGTGAGAGCAAAGTCGATAGAGGTATTCTTTGGACCTTGACTAGCAGTCTCCAACATAATACTAGATGTCCACTGCTGACTTTTGAGATAAATCTCATTTATCAGTGGAGTTAGCACCCTTGGCCTCTGTCCCTGAGGGTGATATACTGTCTGGTTCTTCCAGTTCACCCAGCAGCCAGACTAACACAAGTACTGAGCCTATTCCAGTGTTGTCTTTTTTCACCACTGTTTTGTAAAACGTGATTCTTTATCTCAACAATATTTTATCTATTATTAGGTATTGCTGAATAAACCATAATGCCTTTTCTGTACGTAAGGTGTGTCCTGACAAAATACTAAAATCAGGAAGTCGAATTAATTACTGCAGACTAAAGGTCACTGTTGGCCCGGAAGAAGAGGAAGTGATTCTGTTTTTGCAAACCTCCCAGTGTCCGGGCAGTCCGGTTCAAATGGCCTTGTGAGTGCTTTTTCAGTCCCTTCTGTCATGCCACACTGCTGTTTATCATGCTGATGGAGAGCTGGTAGATTTACAGTCCAGACACTCCGACTCATGCAAGCCATTAGCTTTCCTATAGCGTTTGATGCCTCATTGAACACAATAGCCTTCCTGTTTTTGAAAAAAGGGAAGAAAGGCCAACTAATGTAGTATCCTCCAAATTCTTATGAGGAGGGCTGGCCAGACCAATTTAACAGTGTAGAGTATTCACAATGAAAACTGCAGTCCTTCCCTCACTCACTGATTTAAAACAAAGCAAAAGAAAAGTCTTGTCTGAGGTTTTCATTCCGTTGCATTGTTTAGCCATAGTAAAAAAAAAAAGAAAGAAAGAAAAACGTTTTTAAATGAACTATAGATTTGCATACATACATTACACACTTAGGTTTTTGAGCATTGCTAACATTACATACATTTTGACATGAGGAAAGTTTTGATTGTTTTTATTCTTTTATTGCATTTGTGCCAGCATTGTAGTCTAGTGAGAGCGAAGGTCATATCATCACTAGATAGTTATGTGGTGAAGTTATGGTATGGCTTGATGCATATACACTCAGTGGCCACTTTTCAGATTAAAAAAAGATTCTCTGCTCCTCCAATTTTGACAATTTGTGCTTTTGGATATATGTTGTTATAGTTAAGGGAGGAGAGAAAACACAATACCATACTCCATACATACCATACAAATAAACCATAATTCATGAGTGAGCTCCTTACTAAATAACACAGTACCCCGTAATAACCCCCATGTTATTAACTATACTAAGAGAAAAATCAGAGGGTTGCCAAGTAAAACTAGCTGTTCTTACCTCACCGATCATCCCATTCCATATGCCCCGCACCAACTTCCCATGCTTGCCGTTGGTGACCAGGTAAAGGTCGTAGGAGAACTTTATAGTGCGGGATAGCTTCTTCAGGATGTCTATGCAGAAACCTTTACAGCACAGTTTTGTGTATGGTTCAGTGTGACCCACAATACTGAAACATAAAATAACACAAGTGAGAAAAACATTATTCGTCAATCAGCTTTACGGTGTATTCAGTGCAGTGTCTTTTCCTGCTCTGACTCTTTGAGAACTTTTTTTTATAAGTTTCTGTTGATGTAGAGCGTATTGTTAAATTTTTTTCATGTTATCCTGTTACAAATGTACAAATATACTAAGAGTGTAATAACGTAACGATGTTCTCAGTTCAAAAGAGAACCACCACAACAAATCACAGATGACATTTCTGTGCAGTGAAATGATACAAAACAACAGAGTGAAAGCTTTTTACTGAAAATATTATATTTGGATTTAACCACTTTATAATAAATAACATTTCACCTGTAATTGAATTCAAGGATCCCTGCCCTTGCTGCATTCTTATCCTATTGTCTTCCAGCTTCTGAATGACTGAACACACCTGATCCAGGGATAGTTGGAAACCAAGCAGTATAAGGGTCCTTTTGGGTTTTGGTTTGATTAGTTATTATTTTCATAATTTGGGGACATTTATGGGGTATGATAACATTGGAATAAGGTAATCTGCATGAACAGTTTTTCATCTAGCATCTTGATTTATTTTAATACTAGTATTAATACCCCGAGTTTTGTGAATATGTTTAGCTGGTCCTTGCAACTGATTTCCACAGAAGTTTAAAAATGAGTAGAATCCTTGACTAAGAGGTAAACACAAAGCAGGTAATGGAGGTGATGGAGGTGAGGAGAGGACCAGGTGTTTCCTCAACTTTAAGACTGGGGCTCTGATGGCTGAATAAGGGAGGGTGCAGGAGGCAAAGCTGTAACTACTCCACTTGTGCATTATTTCATGGCCCTGACAGATGGATGGACAGCTGGCAGACCAAAACAAAGCCGACATAAATTAATCACAAACAAACAATGTAACAGTGGAACATGCTGTGTTATCAGGATTTGGTAATAGCAACTTGGCCATTTCCACCAGTATTTAATGTTACCTCAGGAAGGGTGAATAGTTAAAACATCAGCATGTAATTATAGGTTTTTATAGGTTTTCTGATCAAACCATATGTGAAAATATTGTTATTATTGTTAAGTTATTGATGATTTCTCTAGTAGTTAGCTGAACAGCGTATTTGCCTTTTATTTTTATCAACTTTTTAATCAGATCACAGTATCACATCTGTTAAACTTCTGGGATATTGATCTGGTCAGTTAAGTAGCAGAGGGGGTTGTTAATCAGTGTCAGCTGTTTTGTTGTTAATGAAATTAACAACAGGTGCACTAAAGAGGCAACAATGAGACGACCCCCAAAACAGGAATGATTTTGCAGGTGGAGGCCACAGACATTTTTTCCCTCCTCATCTTTTTTTGGCTGCTTTTCAGTAGTTTTGCATTTAACTAGGATCAGTGTCACTACTGGTAGCATGAGGTGATACCTGGACCCTACAGAGGTTGCACAGATAGTCCTCCACCAGGATGACACAGCAATACAACGCCATTGCCAGAAGGTTTGCTGTGTCTACCAGCACAGTCTCAAGAGCATGGAGGAGGTTTCAGGAAACAGGCAGTTACTAGAGGAGCTGGACAGGGCCAACGAAGGTCCTTGACCCATCTGCAGGATCAGTATCCAGTGGATACTTCCAGGGAGCCACTGGAATGAATGTCTTTGACCAAACCAACCAACAGACTTCATGAGGTTGGCCTGAGGGCCCGATGTCCTCTACAGGGCCCTGTGCTCATTGCCCAGCACCACGACTTGCATTTGCCAGAGGACACCAGAATTGGCAGGTCTGGCACTGGCGCACTGTGCTTTATACAGAAAGAAAAACTAAATCATTTTAGATAACTAACATCACATATCTCATATCACTATCATGCATACTAAAACTTTAATCATTATTGCAAGGTGTGCTCAAAACCTATACTTCGGATTTGTCATATTTTGACATTTTGAGAGAGAGGAGAAGTAGTTGAAGAGTTTGATGTATAATATGTGCATGGTATGTAAAAGTTGTCATTAAAAGAGTAATAACAGATACCAATATTTTCCGATACTACATTTTAATCCCAATATCGGCCGATAATATTGGACATCCCTAATTAAAGTAGTAAAAAAATGAGATTTACCATGAGGGTTTAGCATTAAGATTTGAATGTCCTACATGTTACCATGTTAACTTGGGGAAACAAGGTCAGACTGGAGGTGCTTTGCTTTCTTCAATGCTGCTCTGCTGAATTTTATACTATCAGCTTCTTCTGGAGTCTCCTGACTCTGTGTGGGTGATGAGCCATTGCCCCTTCCACCATCAGTCTCCTCTTGCGCCCCCACTGGTTACACTGGTGACCTGTCAGTGTCTCCTCTCTAATGAGTGAGTGTGGGCTTGTGCCATTACCTTCCTGCTGCCCTACTCTGGTGATGTCACAGCAAACCAGTAAGCCTTGTGCACGATGCTGAGAGCACTAATGACAGTCACCCCCCAGACACTCCAGTCTAATGGACTCACCAACACATCAGGACCAGGAGGCAATAAGACCGACAAACGAGGCAGTGCCGAGCCACAACAAACAGAAACAAATGAACACTTTAGAGAAAAACAAGGCTGCCACGACAGACTGCAAGTAAACATAGCAGTCCCAACATCCCACATCTCACCAGCTGCCAGAGTTCAGGGCTGGACTCGGCAGTCAATTTCATTCAAATGGGTCTTTGGGAATCATTGCAAATGCGTGTGTGTGTGTGTTGTAATTTATTCAAAGTGTGGACATTCTTAGAATAATATTTTCAAGCTGCTCTAAGGACTGGGGCAGGCAGCAGTGTGTGCCAGACAGTTTTTTGAGTGTGTGCATGACATTGTCTGTGAACATCTGTGTAGCCGAGGATGTCTGTATCTTTAAAGACGAAGAAAATCCACCATTAAACAAGTTGTAATGTAAATGCACCTGGTGATTCTGTATTTTTGTATGAAAGCACACCTACCTTACAAGCCTAAATCAAATTAGGGGCTGCACAGTCTCACTTTCCCTACACTGTGATTCTGCAGATTTGTCAAATTTGACAATTTGTTTAGTAAACTGTTTAGTAAATTGGTCCCAGCTGCTTGAATCAGAGGATTAATTCCAGAGGTTTCAAAACAATTTAAGAGATTTTTTTTTCTGTTACAAAAATGTCTTTGTCCTTTCTAACAAACTAAAGTGTGTTGCGAAAAGTATCATTGTGTGTGAAAGATGTGATACCCCTCAACACAGTGACCAAGGCTGGACACTGATCAAAACGGTAGAGCATGCCCTCACACATACTGAAATAATACTGGAAAAAGGGATCTTACTAAATGGCAACTGTAATATAATATAATATAATATAATATAATATAATATAATATAATATAATATAAGATGGCATTTTCTTCCTAGGTCAATGCCACAGTTCACCCAGACATTAGTAGGTGGACAAAAACATGGAAAAGCTAAAAACTAAAAGCTAAACTAAACTGAAAATTAGTAAAAACTTGGTTTAACTGATTGTTAAATTTAAAAGTATGTGCTAGTAAGATAAGTACATGTGACTTGTATGTTAAATGTTTCTTCTAAAAACTAGAAAAAATATAATCGAATTGGATCAATTTAATCAATTTATCAATTGAATATTTGTAACCAGTCAACTTAAAAACTATATAGGGGTAAATTCAAATGCATTCCTCTGTTGTTTGTTGGTTCAACTTAATTTCAGCAGAATAACCTAAAAAGCTTGTTGCTTGAAGCAGGTGAGAAAGTGGTCAGGGAGTCAAGACTACAGACAAGGCAGCTTCTGTTTACTTGTTATTATTATTTTTGGACACTGTAAGTTCATGGAGAAATTTACCTTTTCATAATGTTTCTTTATAGTCACACATCTGAATATAGTAGTTGAAGTGGACAACATGAGGTCTAGTGTGGTCAGCACAGAGGACAATCTGACATCTCTTAATTACAGAAAAAATAAATGTAACTTTGCAGTTGTTAATTCTGAACCTGTATTATTTTAAAGTAGATCACCACACAACTATTAAGGCTGCACTGAACGGAACACATAATCGCCTCTGCTCTGAGGGAAAACCAGCTGCCCATAGCTCATATGGAGCCTGAGTTTCTGTGATGCCACAGGAGGACATTTTGACTCAAAGGGGAGAGCCTGTGTTAACTGCTTTGAGCAGCTTTAGTCAAATCTGAGCCGAGCACCGTTGCCTGCTCAGTTCTCTCTGAGGATAAACGAAGGAACTAGACACATGATCTGCTGGGCAGGGAAAATTTTTAATGAACTATTAATCCTTTAGGTCAGTTACCCAGGAAAAATGGCCACCACGTATGATGGTTCCAGCTTTTAAATGTGAAGGTTTACTGCTGTGTTCTGTTTGTATGTAATTCTAATGTTTGTTTTTTTATTTTTGGACTGTTGGGTGGACAAAATCAGCCATTTGAAATCAATCACATTATGCTCAAAGATTCATTTTCACTTTGTTGCAAGCTCAGAGAAGCAGTGCTCGGTGTTTTTCCTTCAGCGGACCAAATTACAGATTGCTTTAGTGAACCCCTCATTGACTTTATCTGCTCGTGCCTTGAATTGTTGTGCAGGTGTGTGAAAATGTTTCGCTGTTCGACAAGGAGAATTATGCACTTCTTTATTCTGGATAGATAATTTGGTCAGTTTGAGCGATAACGCACTACAGTGCTCTATAACAAAAAAGGGACGGTACGTTCCCTTCACCTCGTTAACGCCGTTGTCATTAATAGGTAATGGCCAGCTCTTCTCCCTCTTACTCTTCTCCCCCTCACTAATGAACACCAATATCAGTCTCTAGCTTTTCAAGATTGATGACATGGCCTAATTGCTCCATCAAATTGATACCCCACCTTGCAGCACATACATTTCCCTGATTGAGTCACAGGGTGATCCCTGGGATATTGCACTCTGGCCAAGCAGCCTAATGAGTATCTTACCTCATTGAGTGATAAGAAGCCATGCCTGGGTTAATGGCAGGGGAAGAGCCTCTTAATCTCATACCTAATGGCACTCTCAAGTTAGATACAAAATCAATTAAGCTGAGCATGTTAACATGTGAGAGTGGGACTGTACAGTGATGAAGTGGGTTTGCATAAGATGGTCTAAAATATGCATGTGATACACTGAATTAACAGCTGTACCTTATTACTTTAATAAACCATATTTTTCAGAAAATACTGGATACTGGTCCTGCTTCAAAGTTTATATGTCCAATCATAGTCCTTGAGGACCTCTGGACTGCTTGTTTTCCAACTATCCCGGCTTTACCCACTGCTGATTACCTGAATCAGGTGTGTTCAGCCAGTCAGAAGCTTTAAGTGCGGGGATGGTTGGACAACAAGTGGCCCTGGAGGAACAAAATTGGCCACCCCTGCTCTTGAGTAAAGACGTGTCACTACTTTGGATTTCCTGGAACAATAGACGTACTCTGTTCACATGCGGTTCTGCAGCACTAGCTACAAATAGGATTGACAGATATGCAAACACAACTCCACGAAAGTCCCGAGTGTAAGGTAGGCTTTGTTGTGGTTATAGATGAAAGAACCACCAGAGCTGCTACAAGGCCAAATCCAACAACTCTAGCGATGGCATTTGAGAAAAAGCACAACAAAACATAACAAAGAGGCTTTAGAAAGAGCTAACCGCTGCAGCAACATTTAAAATTCCTGTCAAAACTGGATACTGCTCAGAATAGTTAATCCACGCTATGAGATTTCACTGCTTTAGTATGAATGCTGTGAAAAGATTCACCCCCCCCCCAAATTAAAAACACCAGCTGATTTATCGTCTCTCTTTCTATTAGGTTTTGTTTCCTTGTGAGACTACATTTTTTTAAATAGTGACATAAAAAAATAATTTTAAATAAAAACTGTGAATCGTGATGCTGTGTGAAAAAAATGTGATGTGATATTATTGTCATATCTCACCCCTACTTTTGAGCTAAAAAAAAGAGCTAAAATATTCTGTCTGGAGTAGTGTGAGAAGACGAGGAAGCTGCTAACTGAATGTTTTGTACACTGCCACTGAGTTTAACAAATTCAGGCACTTTGTCAAGCTCAGTGTATGAACTCAGAGTCACTCTCTGCCGTGCCCAAATCATTTCTCACGTTACACAGTCTAATTTTCACTCTCCCACGCAGCAGAAAACTACACTGTAGAGCCTGACTGTAAATCTGTGAAGGAGAAACTTCTCACTACACGCATGTTGGCTCATTTTACCTTTTCAACAAGTTGTTTTCCTGTTCTGTTTTGTCACGTCGGCCAATTGATCCAGTCGTTGTTTTCTAATAGGTGAACAAAGTTCAACCAGGTGCAGAATGGATGAAATGATTGAAAATTACTTGTCAGTTTATCAACCTAACTGTTGGAGATTTTTTTTTTTTTTTTTTACAATTTCATGATAATTTATTTTTATTGTTAATTATATTATTATTAACTATTATAGGCAGAGTTTACACAGCGTAACATCAAATGATTTTTATAGTATTCAAACATATTTCTCCTGTATAGTGAGTGTGGTTCTTTCTATGCTATATGATGACCTCTGTGAAGAGTTGAATGAGAAAGTATTTGTCACTCTCTTGATTTTTGTATAGGCTACATCTCATACTATATAGTTTAAGATCTTAGTGTCAGACAATATTTAATGTAACACAATGGCAATGCCATTTAACACAAAATAATAAGTTATTAAACTAGAAAGTTCCTGGGGAAACTTTGAAGGTGCCTGCCACCTTGCGCCCGTGAACCTTAAATGCATCACGCCAATGAGAAAGCAGGATTTATTGAGCCTTTTTGATGTAATTTCTGTCTGATAGGAATCCCCAGTCTGTC
>JAUYWH010000026.1:4801465-4843561 GCA_034779795.1 Ctenopoma multispine
GTTTAGCGGTGGATAACAATATGTGCCTCCATTGAAATGAATGGAGGCAATGCATTGCATGGCTTCGCCATGCAATGAATTGCCTCCTATTCATTTTCAATGGCAGGCACCAATTATAATTTTACTTACTGAAGCAAGTAGGTTATGCATCACAAATGTGAAAAGTGGTAATTGTCTCCCTCAACTTAATCCAGTCCGACACTGGCCTTCTAATGAAGTTCTGGTGTAAGGGAACGTCTACAGCCATGACTTGGTTTTATTAGCTAAATGCATATCTGGTTTCAGGTTGATAAACACAGTTGTTTTCTTACTGGTAAGGGACAATAAAGATCCCATGTAAGAGCTGAGCATACGCTTTATTAAATCTTCCATCTCTACTTGCTCTACAGGCATTTAAACGACAAGCTAAGTCTAATTACTTAACATTAATGCTGTAGGTAACATGCCAAAAGGCAATGAGACTTTACTTTATGTCTGTCCTCATTTGTGATGTAAAATAAGTCCCAGCAGGATTCTGTGCTGTTGCTTGTGCATTTATTAAAGTGTTGCAGCATCACTTACGCCTCTGTCCTGTTGGACTGTCGTCGGCACGGTACAGTGTTGCTGACACATGTACCAGTCACGGGGTCCACTGCCTCCACAATGACAAAAGGTCGTTCCTCCAGCGTGGCCACGGTCAGGTGCCTGTAATCCGACACCGGCTCCAGGTAGGAGCCATACCGTGGCCACACAGGGTATCTCATCTGCAGGATACCCATTTCGTAGGTCCCCACCTGAGGAAGTTGATAGAGGAGGGGTGAATGAACACACGCCAGTGAAAAATCTCCACCATACTTCAGACAGTTACCATAATGAATGACATGATGTGTTTCACCTGCAACACACATACACACGCTATTTTGAAAGGGTCACATAAACTAACATCAGAGGATGCTAAATAAACATAACTCAGTAACAAAAAAACATTATAGGTGAAACATAAGCCCTTTTGGCTCTGCATACATTACAGGTGAATCTAGTGAGGACATGATGTCCTCGTCCTGTCTATCTCGACCTTCAATCTTAATACAGTTGTCCCCTGTTCTCTGACTGTGTAGACTTTTATCGCACATCTTTGTGATTTGTGCATCTGGAGCTGAGCTTTAGCTCATAGACAGTTTAGAGGAAATTGATTTTTGACTCACAGGGGATGTAGAGTGCAATTATACATCTAATACAATGAAAGCAATTCCACCCTCTGCCATATAACCAGGTAGCTAATTTTAATTGGATGTTGTGGGGAAATGAGCATTCAAGCAGGCGTAATAACCAAGATCTGAAATAGATAATTTCAAGCTTAGTTATTTGAAGAAGCCATAACATGTTTAGTACCATGTTCACCAAATTTGCCTCCTGGACTCTAACTGTTTAAATCAGGCTTTTAAATGAAGACATGAAGGTCACAGAGGACTTGCTGTACAGCAGTTGGTTAACCACTGATTATTAACTCCATGGTGAATCAGAAGGGGCTATTAAAAGCTGCCTTGGCTGCCAAAATGCCACAATTGAATTATAAACATATTTTTACATTTGTGAGCACTTACCAGACACCGTAACGACAAGCTGCTACAGTTCATTTTTACTGTTCTGAACAGGAAATATGATCTTTTTGAGAGTTGAACTAAGGCAAGACAGCTATCACGAGGCGCAAGTGCTGTATGTGTGATTAATATAATGATTATCACCTTATTTTATTTATTTTATTTAAAATATCTTTATCACAGGCTTAGCGAAAGTTTGACACTGCAAAAAGTAAGTGCTGAAATAATATTACTTATCCATAAAAAATATATTTAAGGATTCCCATTTGCAAGGCAGTAATTAATTAACAAAAATAATGAAATCATCCACTATGCAATCTTTTAAGCGTATTAATTATTTATTATACTGTGGCAATGAACAAAACAAAGTGTTTGTAAAGAGGCGGTGTGTGTGTGCACTGTACACATTTGTTACCCATTCTCATCCTAGGAACACCTTACTTGTTTTTTTCTGCGAGCTAGTTTTCTGTCAGGTTTAGATGGGCAGTAGATGACAAAATGCAGCTCTGTATTGGCACCGGTGTTGAAGCCTCCAGCAAAGTATCATCACTCGTCTGATAAAAAAAATGTTTAACCTGCCTGAACCTTTTCCTGGAAGTATACATGTCGTCATCCGCTTCGTTGTGAAGTCAAGTACAAGCAAGCTCACATTTGTGGTGCATTACTAATCCAGATTAACACCAGACGGATCAATAAAGATAAAATAGCACTGTGATAGTTCCAGTGCTAAAAAATCCTTAATGCTAATATTCTAAACGGCCACATTTTATTTCTGTGTGTGATAAAGCCTCAGACTCATGAATCTATTGCTCAAACTGAACTTGCAACTTCAATTCTTACTCAATTCCAGTTGCTTTTTTAACGTAGCGTTGTTTTTGAGTTCCCACTAAGAGGATATGTTCACTTTTTAAAACGTCTGCTTTTGGCTTACAGTGATTTACCACCAAAGGATAAAAAGAACTTCAACTTTAAATCAATTAAAGACTTAAAGAAACTCGTGTTTAGAGTCTGTGTAGATGAAATACTTGAACATTGGTGGCGATAACGCGGCACCCCTCGTTTCACCCATATGTGATTGTTGAACATATTATTTTAAAACTATGGGCATTAATCTGAACTGTAATTATTCTCTGCTCTTCTTTGCCTGGCTGTTCCCATTTAGCCAAGAGAACACTGGTGAGTGCTTGAATCAAGTCCTACCTAAGGTTCATCTTTGTCGCTGGGCATTCAATGAATGTGTGTAAATCTGTAGAATATTGCTTTTTTTGTAAATCAATAACCCTACATCAGCTCAGTCACTCCAATAAAACCATTTTTGGCTTGGCAGGAAGCAGCTGTCTTTAATCTTCACCGTTTGCCAGTGTCACAGTTACAGGGGAGGAATATGAGATGAAGAGAGTTTCCTCCTCTTTATCTTGTTTGTTGTAGTAATTCCACCTACAGTTCACTTCTGATAGTGAGGTAGTTGGTGCAAACACGAGCTGACTCATGGTAATGACGATTGTCTGATTAGTTCACAAATACTTCATCACGTTGCTGTAAATGTTATCAATTTACTCGAGAGCCATAAAAAAAAAAAAAAAAAAAATTTAGAACAAAATGTTTTTCCTCCCACATAATCTCTGGTGTTAATGCAGGAAAGGGAACAATCCTGTCTGATCATAGCAGTCAGCACAGCTTATCAAAAAAGCGGGAGAAGATGTGCACATATTCTGTTCTCTATTCCTCTCTCCTGTCAGTCATATCGATCTGCTCTGCCGTTTACCTTTAGCTTCGCTCATGGGTATTTGGTCAAGTCAATCAGAATTTTTAAATTTCAGGAGGATGTACTGAGATGAAAGATTGCGTGGCTGAAGATCTTCGATTTCAGAATAGCTGTCAGGTGATCTCTGACTGACAGAAGGAACAACAACATTTTTTTAGAGCTGATTCAAATGCTTCTTTGAAATGTACAATTCTGCAATTACCTCTTTGGAAACACACAGTATATAGCTACTGTCAATCTAGTGGCATCTTTTACAAGAAATCCATTGGGAAGTTAGATTTTTTTTTTTGCCTGAGACTGTAATTTTCAGGGTTTGTGCGCGTCACGGATATAAACCCAGAGAGCGGCTGCTTTTCGGTTCCGTATATCACCCTGCCAGATAACAGCACTGACGGGAACACTTCCCATCCACCTCTGGAGCTTCTTCTCTCTGTCACCTCTCTTTTTTTGTCATGCTCTCTGTCCAATTTCCCAAGTAACCTTGACTTTCAGATCTTTTTCGATCTACTGGGGAAGCAGCTGAACAGTGAGTCTTGGGAAGTTGAAAATTACATAAATAAAAAAGGTGAAGAGTGTAATGCAAGGTATCAGTGTACACAATGTGACACTGACTCCGGTAATGCACAGGTGATGTATGAATAAAACAGATTAGCTGTCCTGCAACGTGTACAATAAGAAGGCTCTGAGAAAGGTGGAATGGATTTCAGCTCGCAGAGAAAAGATGCTCGAGGCAACTGAAACTTAGATAAAGAAAAGATATTGCCTCACACTTCTTAGCTGATATCTTGTGAAGTTGGCACCATGTTGTGCTCTGAAGGAATGAGAGCTATAGTTTTTTTACTCCCACAAAAACTTTATGTGAAGGTCAGCATTGTGGGAATGATTGTTGGAGTCAGGGGGTGAATAAGAGGACACTTTTACCTTCAACCCTGCTTTAAAGTCCCATCTCATGCCAAGAACTCTTCTCTCTCAGCAGTGTTTTAGCTTTCATGTTAACATGTTTCTGATCAAACGTAAACCTCGTTGTAGGATGGTGATGTATCTTTTTCATCTTACTGTGATTATTATTATTATTATTATTTGGTGATTTGACTTGTACAAGGTTAACATTCAGTTGTAGATGCCACATGCAGGTTCTGCTGTTTTTAATAACATTGAGCACTGAATATTTGGTATTTCAACTTCTGGTCAGGCAAAACAACTTTGTTGTGACTGTGGAAACTTTTGATATTACATTATAGACTAAATAATTTAATCAAAATAGCTAGAGCCATAGATAATGAAAATACTATAAAGTAGCAGCTCTGAGCAGAATAGATATTTGGGTTTTAGCATGTTGCTTGGAAAGTTAGTTTTAGGAGCATCATAAAAAACCCCAACTAAAAATAGGTATTTAATTCAAAATAAATGTCCTCAAATTCACTGTTCTCCACAAAATTATTAAAAACTAGAAGCTCTGACAAACAATATCACCATTTTCACAGTGAATTAAAAACTAAATTATAATATGAGAGACAGACTGTTTAAATGCAAATGTCCACATTGAAGCCTTTAATGGCTCTTCCAAAAGGAAGTTTCACCTGTTACAACGAGCAGTATGTTCCTGTCTGTGTTGAAGCCGTCACGGCTCCATCTGAGTACCCAGTTCCAAACAAACTGTAAACTGTTTTTCTATAACTTTCCTCACACACTTGTCTGAGCCAACATGAATCAGTATTTACTGACAGGCCCACATTACTCATCATAGTTAGATAACGTGCGTGTATATATCATATGGGCCATGCTGCTCCATTGATTAACAGAAATAATAGCTTCTGTCTGCTTTCATACCCAAAGGATCTTTTTGCATTCAGTATGTTTGTGTCTCTGTCAGTAATGTAAACTAATGCAGGCTGGCATTAATCAACATCTGCCAGCCTTTGTTATTATATCATCAGTTATATGAAGGAATATTGTTGCATGAATGTCACCTTATGTTTTAGCTGCTCTTCTCAAACTCAAGACTGTACAGCCACTGGGGTGGGTTAAACCAAGGTTCTTGCTAAAGGGCACCAGAGTGGTGTCAAATGTTAACGCCTAGCGTTGAATTTCTAAATACCCAGTTTTCCTGATACATAAAATGAAAAAACACTCTCCTGTTGTTTCCTTTAAATTTTATGTAAGAACTTGTCTGATTCAGCATAAATTCCTAAGTAATTGGAGATAAATAACATTGACTGTATAAACGGTATGAACCACGCTGTTGTAGGGATTCAGTCTGTCTGCTTTCATTCCCAAATTGTTTGTTTGATTCTATTACAATCACAGCTTCTTATTAGCACAAATTCTTCATAAAATATTGTAAATTAATAGGAAGCAGCACCGGGAAATATCAATATGACATAATTAGCTTTGGAATGCCTACAGCTGTTTACTTGGTGTGTGATGTTTAATTAAACACCTTTTATTCAACCACCAGAGGAGGTGAACTCCCTCCAGTCTCCTGTCCACTTCAGAGCCGGCCCAAAATTAATGTTTCAATCTTCAAACAAGTCAATGAGGCACCACACTGCAGCAGAGTCACCTGACAGAAATGTGTGCATGGATTTTATTCTGTGTGTTTTGCAAAGGTGGAGGGTGGGAGGAAGTGAAACACAGAAATGTAGTACTCTGTGTGTGTGTGTGGTTAGGCGATAATACTTCATTAAGAGGTTGATTGGTGTCAATGGAGCTCCAGCTCTTTTAACTAATCTTTACAAAGAGACCAGTGATGTATGAAATCATCTCTGCTTTCTGGCATGCAGGGAAAGATGTCGGAGAAAGACACAATTTAACTGCAGTACATAAATGTTAAAAAGAGGCTTGTGCAGTGTACAGTGACATTCACACAGAAATACAATGTGTGCACAGAGTGTAGTTTTGCTAAGAAAAACCAACTAGTGAAAAACTCACCTTGTCCCATTGTCTCTCTCTGTCCAGAGTGATGATTACCATGGATGGATTCACCAGGTAACCGTTACTATTGAAGGAGAAGTCATTATGTTCCCAGGTTACATTCATCATGTGCCTGAAAAATAACAAAGATAATCAGTGAAGTGAACTAAAAAAAACACCACACTGCATGTACTGTGTCATTCACAGTTTATACTGTACATAAGTTATTTAAAAAATAGTGAAAATGCCCACTGTGGTTTTCTAAAACATAAGGTGGTATCGTTTTCTGACCAGCAGTAAAAAAAAAACAAATAATAACTTTATTATAGTTAGTTTTTCATAAGGCAAAGGAAAGGAGCAAATTAATAAAGATATATAAAACTTAGTAATACCTGAATTAAACAATGTATTTCTTCAATAAGAAATACATTGTGAATATGGTATATGTGTTTAAAAGATTTGGCCTCTGGCCTCAAAAAAGAAATCAGTAAAACAATCTTCCTCCATTTGTAAAAAACGTTTTCACAGTGGAGACACAAGGTGTCCTGACACCTGGTGTACTGTGTAGGAAACAGTTATCTGTCTCCTTTGATTCTATTGTTTCATCACTCACGTCCTGTTATATTACACCTGTGGCGCTCCTCTCTCACCTCATCCGTCACTCCAGCAGAGGTGATGAAAGCCTGCTGCGATGAGAATAGCCTTCAGGCTGGTCTGTGTGAAAAGCCTTTTTAATCTGGTAATCTGGGATAATCCCATTAACAGGTGAGCTGACTCTTTATCAAAAGCTTCCTTGAAAAAAATATTTCCAATCAAGTGTGTATAGTCAGAGAACTGAGCGGGATGTTAATGTTTGATCTGGGTGGACTGAGTATAAAGCTAATAGGAAGTGCTTTGTTCTGTCTCCCCGACCTTCACGTTACTGAGAAGAGCTGGTGCTACTCAAATCATGCCTGCTGGGTTTAGAAAGTCTAAAAAGAGGTTTGAACAATATCAAAGCATGAGATAATGTTCACCATGTTAACTTTTTCATGGACAGTTTGGGTTTACAAAAAGAAAAGCTGTCTCCCCTACGGCTGTGAAGACTATCTGAAAAATTACTTGTGACATCAGAGGAAGAAAGGTGATGTTTCATAATGCAAGACGAGTGTCTGATGATGCTTGTGCCCTGTGCACAGTTTAGGAGAGTCACAGTAGCCATAAAATGTGCTGCACAACATCAAACACGTGGAAAGTCATGAATAAACAACTGTTGTTGACCTCTTGCAAACCTGAGCCTTTACTGTTATAATATATCAAAGATTAAACAGACTAGGTTTTCTCGAAGTGATGCCTGAACATCAGACATTATTTTGTATGTCCTAAACAATGCAAAAGAAATCTGTAGAAATGTACATTGAGATGCTAATAGAAGAAGCATATTTGACTGATGGATTACTGATTGATTTTCCCTATAATTTCCACTATATGAAGCAAAGTAGTATGTTTTTTTCCGCCATCATATTATTTTTCCCTTCATGTTTACTCTTCAGTGTAAAATAAAAAAAAAAGTAAAGGCACATCTCCATCACCATCTTGTCTGAATGAACTGCACCTATACACTGTGATGAGACAAGCTGCAGGTTCTGGTAGTTGGGGAGGCTCGGTTAAAACATGGCAGTTTGAGATAATACATCGTACACGGGTAATAAAAATCACACGGCATCTGCCGCCAGCATTAATGAGGGGGCTGAGGAGCAGAGTTACACAGTCAGCTGTTATTTATTTTGTCCTTGATCATTCAGAAACTTTATTTAACCATATTTTTTAAGAACCACAGAAGCAACAGATCTGATAATAATATTTTGTAGGCTAACAGTAGTTTTTAAGTTCACTGGGCAAATATCTATTATCCTTGTGTAAGGTATAAGGTCAGTGTGTTTAGGTCTTTGCATGGAAAAGAACAAGTACTGTGGTTTAACTGGATGTTGGCCCATATTGTACTATTGCAGTAATAGTTTGTTATGTTGTGTAGATTTATAATACTCAGGGATTCAATTTTAAATTGAAGAATGATCCTTAGCGTCTACTTTATGGCTAAACAATAAACGAGACACCATGAAGTATACATGAGACAGCATTTCATTATGAGGGTTCACATCTTGTTTACTATTTGCACCATTAACAGCAAGTAGGTACAAAGTTGTTTGCCTGGGAAGACCCTCCAGACTGTTAGGCACTTTTGTAACTCACTCTTGTGATGTGAGTGCTGCTTTCAAATCACCCTAGTGACCAGTTTTTTTTTTTAATATGAGTGCAGTCTTTCCCAGTAAAACAAATATTGGCCACTAGATGTTCTTATCCTCTTTTAAGATCCCTTTAACTAAAGAGTGCCTCAGAAACAATCAGATAATGACCAAGTGTACCAGGTGTCTGACAGAAACACATAAGTCCAGTCTTTAAAAGGAATCAGGAAAGTCATTTCTAATGTGCTGGTTCCTTAATGTCTTAACACGTCAGCCTCCCTGCTTCACAGCTCTTGCAGAGTTGATTTTTATAGTTATTATCATATAGTTGATAAAGGCGTCATTTATAAAAATATTCAAACCGTATTGTAATTCAGTACCGTGTAGAAGTCACTTTGGCAGAAATTACACAGTCTTTATAGGTAAGTCTCTACAAGCTTCTCACATTTGGATTTGGGAAGATTATCCCATTCTTCTTGACAGATCCTCTTAAACTCTGTCAGATTGGATGGGAAGCATCTGTGAACTTTCTTCTTCAGGCCTTTCCACAGATGTTCTATGGGGCTTAAGTGTTGCCTTTGACTGGGCCACGCAAGGACAGTCAGAGGCTTGTCCTGAAGCCACTACAGCGCTGTCCCGGCTGCATGCTTTAGACGATTGTTGTGCTAAAAGGTGAACCATCACCTTCATCTCATGTCTTATGTACTCAGGAGCAGGTTTTTTCAAGCACCCTTCTGTATTTGGCTGCATTCATATTTTCATCCTTTCTCAAAACTGCCAATTCTACCAAACCAATAAATTTCTTTTTGTCTTTCATTACTTCACCACCTGAGATGCTGCTGGTCACTGGGCACTAAAAAAGTAAGTGTGAGTTTCTGACTTGTTAGAAAAGTGACTTTGATCATCTGAAACCTAAAGTTTCAGATATGCCTTTATACCTTTGCCATGTTATGTGCCACACCACAAAATGTTAGGATGTTTGTTGGACCTATGCAGTTTATGTGTGTTTATGTGCTTTTCTCAAACTGTGAAAACTTTTTCAAGCAAATTCTGAAATTGTGCTTTCTGTCTTAGAGAATAAAACTTAAATAAAGAACAGCTAGAAGGTAAATAACAATCCAGTTAAATTCCTATTCAAACCTAGGAGCCCCAACATCTAAGTTTACCTGAACAGAGTGTCATTAGCAGCTGATGGCTTGATGGGGTTGTTACAATCACTGTGGCCCTCAGGAATGAAGCCTCTATGTTTCCGAAAGCTCTGCACACCTTTCACCACAATGGCCACGCCATCCCGCACCCGCTTCCTCAGGCTCATCCTCCACCTGTCTGTGATGATGCTGATGAGCCCCACAGGAAAGCTATCAGGCGGGGGGATGTCTGGATTTCCAACAGTGAGGCTAGGGATTATCCAGATGTAGCCTGGCCCCACCAGTCCAGCTTCAGCTGCCATGGAAAACAGGTACTGGGCCTCCTCGTGGGAGCAGTAGACCAACATAACCTGGGCGTCAATCTGCTGCAACAGCCTTCGTGCTCGGATGTCGTTGATGCTGTCTGCAGACATATCAAAGGTCAAGACGTCCTGAAGTTCCCATATGAAGTAGCTGGTGTCAGTGAAGGACTTGATGTAATCCACGTAGGATTCATATCCTGGGTAAAGGCTGGTAATAACCACGAAGCTGTCCCAGTTATACTCCTCCATCACCTTGAACATGCCGGTGATCTGCTGCTCGATGGAGGAGCCCAGCTGGAGGAAGTTGGAGCCTTCACCCTGCATGAAGGAGAAAACGTGGCATTAAGAGTATGGAAAATATATAAAGATGATCAGTTAACCCACCGCCGCAATTTACAGCCAACAAACGGACAGTGTTAAAACACACACAATTCAGTCTGTGGAATAATAGCTCCAGGGGACCTTCTTTATACCTCTGATGGTAAACACACATCATTTATAGTCAGAGAAGATGCACAGAGAAATGGTTTGTCCAGTCAGTCGGGTCTGTCACACAGCTTTGAGCTAAGTGGTCCTGTTTTATTTTGCTCTTCTACCGATTCATCACTAAAATCCACGTCTCACTGGCCGCAAGTGCAATGTGAGAGGAATGAGCACAGCTTCTCAGTTAACAGTATTTTAACTATACTGCATACAAAATACTTTATTGCATCTAACGGTTAGTCATACTTTTCCTTTGAAATTTTAATTTAAGCAACAGTGAGGTGGTAGTTACAATTGGCACTAAATTGTGAAATTCTCCATAGCTGAAGACATACTGTGAAATCACTTATAGTGTAAAAGTGTTTAAAGATATTTGAAGTTTTCAACAAAGAAGTGGTTTTGTGTTGATCATCTATATAACATGTATATAAATCTGTTGAGGTGACAATTACTCGAATACTCGCGTTTTTGGGGGTATTGAACATGTACGCTAGCATCATCCTCCAGTTGCAGCTCTTGGTGTCCTGCAAACATGAATGAGGATAGCACAACGTAATGCTGCGCTTCTTCAAGAGTTGCACAATGATACCGTACCAAATATCGTAAATCAAATTCTGATCATAAAAAGAGTCAAATCACTGTTTTTAAAAATGTTTTCCAACTCATTCTTTAATTTTTTTGTGTGCGTGTGTCTTAGGGTTGGGGTTTGAGGTAAATTGTCTTTGACACTTTGAGACGGGATACTTTTTCTTCCACCTGAAATAAAGCTAAGCCTTAGACTTTCTGGTGGAATAAACAGACTACTTATCACATTTTTTTTTTATTACAACCTAATAAAGTGTAATATTTAAATGGATACCTTGGTATTTCCTAATACAAGAATAATGAATAATGAATGAATAAGCATTCAGTGGTTGGTGAATTGTCATGAAAACCTGTAATTATTAGTTTAATTAAATGTAATGTCTTCTACAAATGTAGAAACCCGTGAAACTTAATTATATAAGAATGTAATTTAGTAATGTAAAGAGTGACTAATTGGTCAGCAGTTCCTTCAATCGTGATTTCACCTCTTGACAGTAATTATAGCAAGGTAATTACGCTGGTTGCATTACAATGTGATACTGATGGATGGATGCTGCTGTAGATGTAGACCTATTTTATTTAATAGGGATTATTGATTATTCAGCAAGTTCCAGTTTCTCTCGCTCATTATCAGTGTGCTGAATCAAACAAACATCATCAGCTGTAATAACATTAAATTAGTGCGAGTAATCAGTAGAAGGTTATAAGATTTTTTTGAATAAGGTTAATTTTTCTTTTTGCACAAAATTAAGACCACTAATTAAATTTGTTCTGAAAGTACCTCTAATCTTTTTAAAGTAAAAATAAATGTTTTGACTCTCGAGTGATCTCATTAAATAAGCTCTTTGCCTCCGTCAGGCTGATAGATATGTGGCCTCCTCCTGACCCTCTTTCTCTGAGGAATAACACTCCAGTTCTGGGGAGCGGGTTCTCAGGGCTCAGAAAATGGAGAGTCCAGTGTCCTGAGATGGCAACAGGCCTGTGATCCTTTTCAGCCTGTCTCCCCGTTGTCCTTGAGAGAAGTTCAGCGGTCTTGTGATGTATGAGCATGTTACAGTTTCAGACGTCATGGCTAAACCCATTGACTTTGTGCCTTACTGTACAGTGCTCATGCCTCTGGAAATATTTTTCCTTTTCTGTTGCCTTGTTTCATTTGTCACTGCCCTTATTTCCTCAGACGTCTTTTAACGCCCAACAGTGAAGTGGGGATATATACACTGTCATGCATTGTTTCTGCAGTCTGCATTTACCATTCATTTATTCATTGAAACAGAAGTTGTCTGACATTATCTCAATTGTTCTTAAACCTATAACAGCAATGAATTTAAAGAGGGAATAATATTTATTCTTTGCAAATTGTAGCTCATTTTAATTCATTGAAAGTCCCAAACCTATATCTTTACTTTAAAATGCCTGGTCTCATATTTTACTCATTAATATTCACACAAGCGACATTCTGTTTTCAGCAAGAATTAGTTTTTGCTCAGCGAAAGGGTCTCGCTGTGGCCTGAGATGGATTAGACTGCACTGGAAGCCGGCTGGCTACAGGGATCTTACTCAGGTTAGTCACGGAAAAGCTTGAGAAGATCATATAAATCTACTCATTTTCACCTTCCCTTCACTGTCCCACAGCAAATCTGTCAGCGTTATTGCCTTATTCCTGTACGTGTTGCTGCCTATTTCAGTATCAGCGACAGCGCACACTCGGTTTGTTCCATGACAGGTGATAAGGTGTTGGCTTGTGTATGTGCAGGAATTTGTGTTTGTGTACTTATATATCTCTCTGCCTTGTACATGTTTGCCAGCCCATGCGTCTGTCAGAGTAAAGCACTCTGCAAACTATAATGTCAGCAGCTCAATTAGAAATAAGCAGACTGATAGCGAAGTCCGAATTAGCCTGGGGCATGACCACAGGCTCAGCGGCAGCTCAAAGCCTAAAGTCGTGACCACCCTGTCAGTGTGCAGAGCCTCCACAAAACTGCGTGAGGCATATGGTTGTAGGGAATGACGTGAAAGAAACAGGCACAGTTGGCTGATATGAATTCTTCACCACCAAGTCTTCAATAGGCAGACTAAAGAGTTCATTATATTTGAACAATGTCTCATCTGACCTGACACCTTTGAATGTCCATCCTCAAAGGCAGGTGAAAAAGCTTTCTGCCATCACCTCGTGCGGGCTACTTTCTTCCTGATATCTCCTTAAGTCAGACATGATTACAAGTAGGCACGCTCACGTTAAAGGTTGGCAAAGGTTGGTTTCACTAAATACAAAGAAGAATAAATCAGTGCTTCTCCAAATCCAACCTAAGTAATTAAAGACGTAGTTGGAATCGATAAGCAAAACAAATTTTTCTTTCATGATATATGATCATATAGCTCAATGTTATAAATAATACATGTTAAATTATAAACAGCATCATCTACATGGGTGTCGACCATGACACTCATGCCAATAAGCTTGTACTTCCACAGTGCTGTATAGAGAAGCTCACAGTAATAGTTTATAGTCCCAAAGAAGATTACAGCCATTGAGTGGAAGCTTAGATTATGAATTATATTGAGATTATACATTCAAAAGGGCAATATATACAGAACATATTTGTTTATAAACACAGACATGGAAAGGCTGTTAGTCTACACAGTCATTTTTTGTTTTTTAACCCTTTAACATTTTCTCTTTCTCAAATACTGACATGTCCAGTGGAACAAATGCTTCGTAGCCTGCTTTGAAACTGGTCTGAGTGGAGTAAGATGAGATGAATAAGGGATAAATGTCACTGTTTAACAGAACAGATCAAACAGTTTTCACGCACTCTAAAATGCTCTTTCGGTAGCTGAAGGTTATTTGAATGAATCAGTTGGGTGATGCCTGTTGAACTTGAAATACATCCAAGAGTCTAAAGGAAACAAGTTGTTTCAGTCAACTGCCTCAAAGAGGAAGTGAAAGAAGTATATGAACTACACTAGTAAAATTAAGAGTGATTATTTAAAACAGAAAGCGGAGGATGTTTCTCGTGGTCACATGACCAAACTATATCCATCTCCTGCTCTCTCTGTCCCTCTGGCCATGGCTGTTTGCTGCGACATATGTCTGCCTCCGCCACGCAGCAGGAAGCGCCCTGGCACCATCTTCCTGTGCTGCTGACGTCACCTAGATCCTGCGCTGCAACCAGGAACACACACAACATCCTGGTCGTCTGCCATTGCAGCTACAAAGCTGGAGAGAACCCAGATTTTTGATGCTGTGTATATTGGATGGAACACACTGGACACAATATGTATGTGAACACAAACCTTTGCATTTGACACAACAAAAATTCTGCTCTCTGAACAAATCATCAAAAATCCCCCTAATTCAAATAAGAATGAATTTAGTTAAGTATAGTGTGATTTTACGTTGAAACAAAGTCATATCGACACATATGAACATGACATGGACGACAAGCGACTGTTGAACTCTCACTTTTTTGTTTCTCTTAACATATGTTAAGATATGTTAGTGAGTCTTTTTTCATTTATATTGAGGTGCACTCACTGACATAGGGGACCTGCCAAGGACAGAATGAAAATACATTCAGAACCTGTCCTCTAGACATTATGTTTATATACCACTAATTAGTATCAGCACATATGTGATACTGTCTGGACTTTGTATTTCAGACAAGGCAGCTAAGACACTTTTTTGCCTTGCATATCGAGGTACCACAAAACTTCCAACAACTTATCTAAGTAGTCCACATCAGTAGTGGACATAGGAAACTTTATAAACGTAAATATACATTATTGTGTCTCATTTGAACTGAGTCGTGGCTTCATAACGTAATGTTATAAGTTTAGAGCACAGTTACAACTGAGGACTGCGTTAAATCATTATACATGACAATGGCTTCCTTTGACATTTTATTATTATTTAATAACATCAATTATTTTGTTAAAAGCTCCCCAAACCATCAAGTTTCACAAATATGTACTTTCTTTATTACCACTGGATACAGTGTATAGTTTTTGCACTCTAAGATGTTTTGAAACCAAAAAAAAAAAGCAGCTATAGTTGTAGGTAAACTGGATGATGCTTCCTTAACAGGTTGTGTTTGCTCCCACAAACAGTAATCAGTTTCTGGCAGACAGTCACTTTTTTGGCATAACAGCAGCACACGTGGTGCTGCATGGAGCGGTGTTCATAAACGCGGAGAGCTGTCTACATCAGGGTTTCTAAACGCCGTCTGGCAAAATGAAAATTAATGTTAAACATCAAACGGTGAGAAAAAGCAGGCAAATTATGACCTCTCTGATTTTCAATACTGTAGCACTTCATTATCTTAAAAAGAACATGACCTGAGAACATTATTCATGCAGGAAACATTTTTCTTACCACAACATAAATGATAAAGCAGAAAAAAGTGCAGTACAATGCAACTTTTCTCATAGTAGTTCATGTATAAAGTATGTGATTTTCTTATTTAATACTGTTTAATGTAACATTGCTGAAATGTAATTATAAATGTAATAAATCACCAGGCTGCCATGACTTAGCTGCACATATAAGTGGCAATACGCTGAAGTCATGCTGCATATATATGTACCGAGTCATGCACCGTCTTGCTGACACCTTTGTATGATTGTTCTTTACACGCTCTGCCTCAGACTAGAACGTTGCACTGTAAATATGCCTCTGGTTTCGAAATGCAGGTGTTAGTCGACACAAGTGAGATCAGGACATAGTGAAGGCTGACAGAGAAAAAAAAGAAACTGCTCTAGTTTTAAAAAAAAAGCCTCAGGCTCGTGTTCCTGCAAAGACAATCAGTGTCTGACTTAGATTCTGTTGGCTTGCAGTAGTGTGGCTTAGAGGATGTGATGTTTCAGATTGCAGAATCAATGCTTCAAAGATCACTTTTAATTTTTATGGCCTGGATATTGAACTAGATGTGTAAAAACAGAAAAACCTTTTGGGAAGTTGCAACAACCCTGATGAGGGTATAATTATTAGCCAGTGGGGTAATCATAGAGGTGGCAGATCAGAAAAACATCGATTCAGTGTGAAAGCAATGACAGCTGACCTACTTTGTTATGTAGGTTACAGGACTTTGTACTTGTACCTTTGTGCTCTGGAGAACAAGCAAACTACATGTGAGTTTCAGCTATTTGTGTCAGCCATGGTTACTGCAGTTGATTATGCACTGTGGGAATTTATTGATCTGCTATAGTACATACTTTCATATCTTGTCCATTTAAAAACTGATATCAGCTTTTTATTCTTATAAAGTCTTACCTTATGGCTGCATAAATAAGCAATGTTTCTAGTGGAGTTAATTAATATTAAAGTTTTCACCTTAACATTAGTTTCTTTACTTGCTGAACATTTGTCATTATTGTCTTTTTTGTCTCACTGCGATAGAGAATGACAAGGAAAGTGTTACGTGAGTTTTGATGTTGCCAGTCTGAGGACAGAAATTTTTTATCTTATTAGCTAATTTTATCACTGTCAGAAGGACCTAACTCTGTGCTCTTGGTGATACATGAAAAATGAATGAGCTCCATCACCTTGTTGACTACTTTTGATAGCGTCCCATAAATCAATCGACGGGTGGCAGTCTTGATTATCGGGGAAACGACTCAAAGAAGGTTGAACCAAATTAATCTCTCCAGTACAAAGCTGTCATGTGCAGATTGTTACATTTAAATATTATTAAATATTAACTCATGACACATTAACTCATAGATAGGTGTCTATCATTCAAATTTGAGAAAGCCTTTGTTTTTGAGAGCATCAGAGTGAAGACATAACTATGTACTGTGTACTTATAAACACAGGTAACTGCAATGTCAGGTCTCATTTTGGATAATAAAATGAATGCGCTCTTATTGATGTTTAAGACCTGTATTTTTATCCTCTATTTCAAACTGTAATTGCAAAATGCATTATTACTTTGCACTTTATTTTCCACTTGTAAAAATCTGGATTTATGATATCTAATTATTCTGGATAGAATAATCCCAGAAGTAAAATACCACTACTGCTGCTCTCTTGGTGTGATGTAATCTATAATGCTTCATTAGACGTTAAGCAGATATCCTGACAGACACATATTTCTTATTTCCACCTGCTAATGGGAATTCTCTCTCAACAGCATTTCACTGTGGGCGCAGCAATCTTTTATCCAAATTTATGCACACACTTCTATAGTACACTTATCGATAATTTGTACAAAGTACATGTATAAATTATTCCAAAGTGTTTCAAAGTAAAAAAATATAGGGACTTTTGACTGTGGTCCTGGAGATTGAACGTCTCTAACAACTACATCTCACTTAAACTCTTAAACTTTTCCTTAAGCGTTTTATTCAACTGCTTGCAGGAACTTTGCTTGAAAGAATTTAGTTTTTGTCCAACAAATGTCAAATATGGATTTTGCTTTTCCACATCATTTTTGTTTGCTTATTGTTTGTCTGGGTTGGCTGCTGAACACTGCTCAGACTTAAATGTCAGAGGTTCCCATCAGCAAGTGAACACACCTGCTAGGAACAGACCAACTTCGTTATTATGCAAAAGTAACGTAACTTATTTACCATTTAACATTCCTCACAAGCTTTGAGATGTGTCGTTTGATGGTTGTTGTGCACTAACGAAACAAGAACCAGCAGCTGTTCTGACAACACTGAAATGGTAATCAGCAATCAACTTTTGGAAAATGAATAAACGGACCAAAGTCTGCAAAAACATATATGAAGCATTTACTGCATGGTGGCCTGTTATTTGCCTAAAAAACATGAGGCAGTAACATGCATCAACAAAAAGGCCTGGTACCTCAGCGGGTAGCAGATTACTGGGAATATTCAAATTCATAATGCATGCAGTTAATGTTTGGTGAGACACTTTTATTGCATCCACTACACAGCAGAGCTTAATGAATTCAGCTGCTTTCACTGGCTGATTACTGATGAAAAACATTTAATTTAAAATATAAAATTCAATTAACTGTCAGGTTTTGTCATTATGTTTATTTCTGATTCATGTTTATTTTGTTATTTATTATGATTAAGTTGCTGTCACCATCCTCAAGAATTGTTATAGTGTAAATGAACAGCAGGAAGCATTAAATGCTGAATGACATTTCTTTTATTACCCTTGAGAAGCCACGCTGATGGCAAGATAACCCAGGATGTTTTCTAAAATGATGCAACTGAGAGAAGCTGTGTATAGGTGTGAATATAAAAAAAGAAAAAAGACTGCATTCTTATTTATGTGTCCTTGTTTCTGACCGAATGGAAAATGCTGAGAGAATAACAATGCAGAAAAATGATAACAGATAGATTAAAGATAGCTGCAACATATTTAAATGCAACATAAATAGCTTGATGCCTGCATACGTTGTTGAATATTTGACATGTAAAAAATGTAAAATAAATAAAACAGGCTTAACCTTTTTTTCAATAGTTTTAATTTGAAATGAAAACAATCCAGATATGAGCAAAGTAAAAGACAAAAGTGCAGCATTAACCACTCAGTAATTACATTTTCATACACTAACAACCAGATTTCACCCATTTTTCATTAATATGTTGAAAAAATGCTTTGGAGTCAATGAGCGCCTGAAGTCTGGAACCCATGGACATGACCCATGACGTGACATGACAGGCATGAATGTGAATCCTGTTTTACTTTTACGTAGTGGTTGATGTGCTATCAACATGTTTAAAATAAAAAAAACAAAAAAAATGTTTTAAGATCATTTCAGGAAAAAAATAGAGGGAAGACGAAACGAAAAGAATTATGCAGAGAACATTTATTCAAATTTTGAGAGAGATACTGAAGCTGAAAACGTGTTGGCTGTGAACAACGTGGAGCAATGAAGGTTATGATAGTTGCAAGAATATAAAAATACTTTCATCTCTGTCTATATGTATACAGTATCTATTCTGCTACTAATAGGAAATTTATAGGTGCACATCTCAGAGGGCATGCAACACTTGTGGTATTATGCATTCTTCTGTTTTTGGACACTTTTAATTTCTTATTTTAATTGTGTATGTGTATAAATGTCTAGTGATAATACATTAGTTCTTTTACACTTTTACACATTTTGAGTTGTATAAAATTTTGTTTTGGTTTAAACAGAATCGTGTATTAAAACTATGAGCAAAATTTACTACAAGAACAGTTGACAGAATGATGTTGCAGGGGTTCAAAGTGTACCTGTCAATCTGTCAGTTTGCAGGACCATGACAAATTATCTGATAAACTGGTGCAGCTCTTCAATTCTGAGCACGATTCATTTGTGATATTTATTAATCATTAAATAATTTTTAAAATAAGAGGGCCTGTTCATCCACGTAATGTTCAGTATGGCTGACAGACTCAGTTTAAAGTAATTTGTTGAATATCTTACAGAGCAAACCTCTAGTTCATTGAACAAAAACAAGCTCATGATGCGAAAGTAATATCAAACTGAAATCAATCTGCTGTTTTAGTGTGCACACATTTGAGCTATATGTACTTAACTCAAAAATCTTAATTTGGTGTTTATGCTCCACTAGATTTATTTGATAGCTCTAAAACTTTATTTTAAGTAAAGGTTTGACATCCACCAGAAAAAAAGTAAATGAACTATCTTATAGTTTTCTGGTTTTCCACCTAAATTGTTCAATAAATGTGATCTGACCTTCACCAAGGCCACAAATAAAAAACAAAACAATATTTCTAAGATGATATTTCACAGTCATAAGTTTTCATGTCTTTGTTGAACACACCCATTAAACAAAGTGAATGTGGAAAACGTAAGTGAAGCACTGGATGTAAAATACTACTACTGCGCTTGATGCCAACTGAACTCCAGGGTTGGCAAACCTGGAGTCCAGTCAATGAAATGTAAGTGGAGGCGTGGTTTAGTGATAGTGTGACTTATAAAATAGACCAAAATAGCCTCAGTGTGCTAATATGTTTGTTTATATGTATGACTTTGGTGATGATCAGACCACATTTTATAACCAATTTATGCAGAAAACCAGGAATTGTTATTATTATAATTTTTTTTATAAAATGGGATAATTTAGTGTTTTGAACTGTGGCATGTGGTTGTTAGTATTTAGTAAATGAAAGATCTGATACTTCTTACATTGTGAATGAGTAGTATCTGCAAAGAGTCTAACCCTAAACTGTTTAAGACACGATGGGACCTGCTTCATCAACAATACACAGGTTTTGCATCAGATGAGCTGCAGTTTTATTGATCTTGAGATATTATAACTTGCCTCTTCAGCTCAGCATTTACCCCAAAGCTCAGAGCCTACAGTTGTTGTAGGCCAGGATGACTGGTGTTGAATGAAAGGTTATTGGCTTGACCAGTCTAATAATTTGTCATTCAGCCTATAGATATAAGAAAATGACATGTAATTTACCACCAGCGATGGACAGTAGAGGTGTCTCTATTTCTGCTATGGCTAATTATCTGTATTTATTTTGCGATTGCTTGTGTTCATTACTTTATGCAGATTGCTGTTTAGCAGCAGACGCAGGTAGGTTGTAGGTTGTTCACTGCGAATGACTTCAGTAGGAAACTACCTGAAGATTTAACTGGCTTCTCGGGTGTCCAAGTAGCTTTGTTTATTCAGTGCATTTCTCTGAAAGACTCATATTATTCAATTGTTCCTATATTACATATAACAAGAAAGCAAGGGTTTAAATGTGTATTACATTGCAATACTTTGATCAGTTTCCAACTAAATAATATCATCAGCACTGACCTTGTATGGCAGAACAACAGCAGATCCTCCACTGATGCCCACGATGGGCACAGCTGTTTGAGTGGAAATGAAGTCCAAGATCTGTGCCACAGCCTCTGAGCCAACATTGTCTTCAAACACTACACCATGGACACGGTTGGTGGTGAGGGTGTCGCAGATGCGGGTGAGCAAGGCCCGTGGATTAGTGTTGTTGACCAGCACGGTGATGGGGTTCACTTCCAGCGGTAGGTCCATGAAGTTTTCCCTGCTTAATCGACCCTTAATCTCCGTCTGGTAGGCCGAGCCACTGAATACCACCGCCACGTTTACGGAAGGCGTGGGAATCCCAAATGGTCTACCTGAACAGCAGGAGACAGTGCAGAACAACAGCAGCAGCAGCAGCAGCAGCGGCGGCGGCCACCACGGGGAGTCGCTCAAGCAGCCTGGACGAATGCCCATCTCAGTCACCTACTGCCTAGACGAGGGATGAGGGTAGAGGGAGGGGTCACAACAGAAGATTGACATATTAGATGTGGGGGACAGATCATTGTCTTTTTCTGAAATGTTGTGATAAAGCTCAGTGTTTGCAGCTGGCTGGCTAGACAAAGTTCCTTTTGTTATGAGCTGGCTTATTCTCATTAATGACCTCTTACAGTAGCATCAAGTCTGCTCCGTGTGCTAGTCTGTCTGCCACACCTAACAAAGTGTAAGAACTCCTTAACAGAACCGGAGTAGTATTTTTAGAGTGTGTCAGTGTGCGACATGAAGCTGTGGCCAGGCTGTTGCGTCTTAGGGAGGCAGCTGCCGCCCTGCTGCTGTTGCGTTCTGTGATCCAACCCAACAGATGGTGTCCAGTGTTTAATGCAACAAATGGAGAAGAAGAGAATTTATAATTTTTCTCTTGTGACATCACTTTTGGAGCTGTTGCTTAATTTTTCAGCTACCAAAATACTCAAACTTAGTCTGTCAAAGATACAGATGCATGGTTTTGGGTATGATGGTTATTTGACAGTCATAGTTTAATTATTGAGTTTTGTAAGTATTTTCTTGTCTAGATAAAACTGACATTTTAATTATTGAAACAGCAAAGTCTGTATTTATAAAGGAATTGAAAGTCAGCCTTTGGACAAATCCAAGCTCTTTGTGCAACATTGCATCACTAATACATTGGATATCTCCCAGTAACTCTTAGCCATACCATCTTAATTCCTTCCAAAAAGGTAATTGCTTTGCTTTCTACCCTCCAGAAGGTAATGGATGAAAAATGCCCCAGTGGAGCTCTGTGAAGTGGTTACACTAAAGTGTTTAACATTCACATTGTAGCCAGACAGCAGTTTGTGTTTAGTTGTCAGACAGACTTAGGCTCTTTGTCAAATCTGTCACAGTAGTGTTTGTGGCCCTGAGGGAGTGTTGCACACTAGTCCCCTGTCACAGAGATCTGATCCACCATGTGATGGAATCCCAGTGGGGTGAATATATTATAATCCTTTGGTAATCCCTGCCAGGCGTCATGGCCTACGGCTTGATTGTAGTGTATAAACTTATCAAGAGATTTGGCTACTGCACAAGGCTCAGTGCAGCTGTGTGCCACAGTTCTCACTATGTTCTACTTCTTGGATGGAACATGAGCAGTGAACAGAAAACATGACAGCACATGCTGACATGCTTAACTCATACGTCCCTAGAATATTTATTATCGGTTTGCTCTTCCAGTCAAGTCACACACTGAAATCCAAATGAAAGGCATCACATACATGGGACGCTGTACATACAATGTACTACATGTGATTTTCTAGGTAGGTGCTGCCTCATAAATCATATCATAAATTGATTAGTCCACACCATGAGAGGACACCTATCACATTGCTTTCAATGACATTAGTCATGTTTCAGCGGTGACTGCAGTGGAATAGTTTGGGGTTAATGTCTTTTGACAGGAAGCCATCAAAGATGACCGAAATGCTTTAAAGCTCCGACCTCTCGTGTGTTTAATCAAGGCAGGCAAACAGCTCAGGCAGATATGTGAAGGTTGAATCGTGTTGTGGTGGATACAGAATGAAACCAAACAAGACAATGAGTCATCAATAACTTGTGACAAGGCTTTGGATTAGCAGCGTGCTTCCTAATTGCAAGGCAAGGAAATGACAGGACAAACAGGAAAAGAACAAGCTAAGCAGAGCTTATGCTGTACCTTATCCAATGTTTAGATTCTGGACAACACAGCTATCTAAGCTTTGTGACACAACTGAATTGCAGATTGGCACTGTAGATTTGCTGGGCAGTGATCTCTGAAACTCTAAAAGTCAAATGAATCTGTTAACTGCGCTACAATACTGAAAGGGGCTTTTCATGTGTGGTTGGGAACAATCCCCCGAAACATTGCAGTGTGTACAGGAGCTGAAGGCTTTAGTTGGATGTTGGGGATCCAAAGTCACGGTGGACAGTCATTGGTCTGAGAGATTTTACAAACTGATGCATGACCGGTTTCATCCAATGCTGAAGTTTTAGGATGCACAGTCTGCCTCTGAAGCCTGGTTATAACACGCACCAGCTACATATTGTAGTGTGAGCTATCAGCAAGAGACAGGTTGTTGTTTGCATCATTACGCTACTGACAGATTGAATTTAGCATGAGTCATACACTACTGTACCTGGTGACCCAGTGAGAGGAATCAGGTGCTGTTGCAACATGTTTAATACACACAGACTGCACAATCTCCCACCTTCTCTTCTGGGCTCTCAAGAAAATCAGTACTAGTATAGAGGGACATAGAAAAGTTATAATAGATATGATATATATCTATATCAAATTCTTCCACTGGAAACTTAATTTACAAGTAACGGTAAGCCCATGCATACACTGTTGTACTGTCCGTGACAAAAACAAGACCCCCCTCTTTTGATGAAGATATATTTAATTAAATTAAATAAACTCAAGTTTAATCAGTTGCATTTCATTCAATGCAATTCATCAAAAGAGTCATAACTGAAAAGAGGTGGACATATATATACTTTTGTTGCAGACCATCATTACATTTGTATTGAATGAGTACGAACTGTAAAATTGCAATGACAAATTAAGAACACATGGAGAGAGCAGAACAAACGCAGACTCTCTGTGCCGCTATGAATTAAACCTTCTTCTTTGACCTTCTTTATATATATTACCTATATGTGTGTGTAAAGAATGATGAATGATATGAAGCATTATTAATCTATGTGCACACGGCTAATTGAGTGGTGAATTTAAGACACTACTAAATTCATGTATTTGTAAATCTGACTCCGAGTCACAACTTCACCGACCTCAAACCTCCAGAGAGCAAGCGATCTGAAAATGGACCACCTTTCAGTACAGTGTGACCTGAAGCATACCGCCACTGAAGGGAGAGTGTGGAAACAAGTCTCTCACTGTCCTTGAGTGACCCACCTGAAGCCCAGATTTAAACCCCATAGAACATCTGTGGAGAAACCTGACGATGACTGATCACCCATCAAGTCTGACAGAGATTGAGAGGATCTGCCAAACTGCTAATTTAAGGAGCTGAATGCTTTTGTAAATGAGATATTTACGTATGTACCAAGCGTACTGAGTTTGGCCAAGTGCCAAATGTTGAGAAAGAGTCCTGGTAGTTTCAAACTTTTTCCATTTACAAGTATTACGGTGATTGTACTCCATGGAATACAGGAAGCTTTAAAATGGTTTTATATGCTTTTTTAAATCACAAATCCAGTTTGTGATTTTCACTTTGACATTAGGGGTTATTGATCATAAATTTTAAAATGAAATCCACAACACAGTGAGTAAAAAGTGTAGCTCATGTAAACATGGCAGTAAGAATTATATTAACACTGACACTATTCACCAAACTAAATTTCCTCTCAACTTGCCTTATATCTCCTACTCCTCTTCCTTATATCTCCTACTCCTCTTGGGCTATAATGTCCTGTATTTAAAGGTCACCAAACATTTTTGATATTATTCATGATGTGCTATAAGACCTTTCAGATTAAGAAGTTACAGTAAGTGTAGAACTTTTCTAGCTCTTATCTTTGATCTTTTTGTCTGTCCTCTCACTGAAAATAGTCATTTGTCAGATTAAATGCCTAAAATACAACATGCTTGCAGTATGTTTATTAATTTACAAAGCCTGAATCCAGGATTTAGCAACTCTTCAGATGTGTTTAGCAGCTATTTTTCAAACTACTTTTCTTGAGAAAAGGTGCTAAAATTGTCAGTGAGTGTTCTGTGCTGTCTGTTTCTGTAAGGCAGTGCACACGTTCAGTTGACCAGTCAGCAGGGAACCAGTGATCAGAAAGAAGCTGTGAATAGGTTGAACCAATTATTTATCCCCCTTGTTTGTCCTGGTTAATTTTAAGAAACTAGATCTGTGTCTTATTGACAAAGTATGGCGTGTCATACTGAGGAGAATCAGACAGCGTCACCACAGACAGCTGAAATCTTGTACTAAGCATGAATGGGCAAATATTCCACTTGGTAAAGTGCAATAGTTCATTTCCTCACCTACCAAACACAAAAATTACAAAAAAGTGTAATTATAAAAGGAAATGTGATGAAACACAGAAGTTAACATGTTTCTCTCCCAACTTTGTTCAGTGTGTTGCAGATATCAAAACCTAAATTTGTTATTAACCAAATACAAGTAAGATGGTCAACAAAAACACTGCACACATGTCCGTTATACTTTTGTCAGATAAATTAAGCTGAATTAATAAATCACAGCTTTTCTGGACTTGTTCAAACTATGAACTAATTATTGATTGTTAACATGTCCTTTGGAATGAAGTGGTACATTTTTGATGGATTTGTGCTTCTAAACCACATTAGTAATAAAGTAACTAGAGTAAACTCAACCAAAGAAGAAGGCAGAATTCAGTGCAGCTTATTTTGCTTTTGCAGGGTTGAAAGGGTCTGCGTCGTGTTGCAACATGCATAGTGTGCTGTGCTTGTTTTCACCCCATCTAACAAATATTTGGGATGAACTGCCAGTATTGGGGTATTTAAAATTTACATCTGCACACACTAGATTTTAATAATCAACATCACTGCTTTCAGAGCTTGAGAGATGTTTGTGCAGCACCATTTAGTAACTGGACTTCTCGAGACCTCTTTTACTTCCAATTATACTTAATTTGGCAAAACATGATTACAACAGCCACATGTAGTTTTCCTTTCACCTGAATATGTTTAACTCAGCTCTGATGGCATATAATCTTTTAAAATCTGCAGGCATTTAACTAATCTGTAGATTAATGAGCATTATAAGTATGGTTTGAGCAAAAAGAGGTGACGAGCAAAAATAATCTGCATCTGAAAATATCCATAGTTTGACACAGCTGACATGTGTCCACTGGTGTGATTCCATCTCAGTTCAAACATATTCTGTGTATTCTGCAGTACACCCAGAGCTTCACTTCAACACATCGCCTGCTAAAGAAACTCACGGCCAGATTAAGTGTTGCTTTTGTTCTTGTTTCTTAGGCCCAGATGTAACAAACGCTGCCCTAAAAACAAGTCGGATCAAACAGCCGCAGCAGGTTGCAGCTTCATTTTGCTTGTCATTTGTGTCGGCAGTGTGCATCTCACTCATCTTCACTTACTTATGCAACTGCGGGAAAATCATGACAATAACATAAGGTCACAGTTAGCAGAGGGCAATTAAGTATTCTGCTGTGTTTTCAGAGGATTGACAGTTCTGCAAACTCTCCAGCTGTGAAATGGACTTATAAGAGTCACAGTTAACCAAACACAGGTTGAAGTTATATCACTTTTATGAGTTTTGAAAATGTAAAACTGAGTTAACTAAGTGAAGCTTACTGTTAAATGTTTAGCAAACGTACTTTCAACATACTTATTTTAACCTCGCTTCTTCATTTTATTTTGTCTGTTGATGCAGTTCTTATGTCATCATGTCGTTGAAATGACGTCTCCTAACAACTGGCAACTTTGGGAGCGGGTTTTAGCTACTTTCCACTGAAAATAGTTGGCAGCAAAGACTCAGTTTAGATAAATAAAGGAATATCTTTAATGAAATAATTTGTGGCACAACAGAAAGGATACACTGGACCAATGAGCCAATTTAAATCAAAACTGCAGAATATGTATATACATGCAAGTAACACCTAGGACAACATTTATGTAAGTTGTGGTGAACAAAATCACAGTGTTTCAGTGCATAGGGTAACTCACATTTGGCTTAAATTAACTTGTTTTATCCAATCAGCTTGTTCACATTTGATTTATTTAGACAAATACTTGAGGTACAGGAAATGTGTTTGTCCCGTTGGCCACCTCTAAACCTGCCTGTTGATTAATGGCTCTATTTTTTATGTTACACGTTTCTGTATCATGACTTTGTGATAAATGGTGTCATTTATCGTATAAACAAGTATAAGACCAAACCAGTCTAGCAGCATTTCCTACTGAGTCGCAACCGAAGTGAAAGGAGCAGTGGAGGCTTTGTAGTACAAGTGTCTAGTGATTTATCTATTTCTGGTGACCCCTGGAGACAGAAGCACATCAAACAGATTCACTCGATGATATTAGTTCCTGTCACAGACCCCCTGCTTCTACTTATGCCAATGGCGTTGCAGACGTAGTAAGGGTAATATACGCACACTTCTACACTAACTATACAAGACAATTGATTGATCTGCCACGGGATGAAAACCTGTGCGGCTGAAATCCCACTAAATCTGATGTGATCTTTACTGCTGTCTCTGAATAAGGGCAGGGTATAAGTGGATGGGGTCTTTAAATATCCTGTAAATTTTCACATACTGTAAGTGGAATCAGTTGAAGGGCATTCAGGTTCTACCTGGGGTTGCTGGGCACTGAAGGATCTAAACGTTTAGGAAGGAAGTGGAGCTGAAGTGAGCAGTTGGATTTTCTGACTCTGTAGTATCAGATGGCTGTGATCAGCAAGTTTTAAATATCACAGCAGATGGAAAGCTATATCATTGTGCCTACAGCTCTGTCTTTGAAATGCCATCTAGTGCTAAAGCAAAGCCTGCCAGCATGAGAGGTGTAATCTTGATTCCGTCACACATCAGCATGAGTCTCTTCTGTAGTTTTACAGTAAGACAAGCAGCAACATCTCAGTAGTTTGATGAAGCAGTAAACAAATCAACACAGTTCAAACTAAATAATTTATTGCAAGGACACAGGTTCATGTGCTGGCTGTTCACTGGACAGATGTTTAATACACATCTCTTTTTTTTTTTTTGTTTGGTTTGTCACATTTATTGTGAATGCGACACTCCGTCTGACAACGTTCGCTTTGTCAGCACTCGTAGCGCGATTGAACAGATTGTATGTGCAAGTGTTTGTGGGGTAATAATCTTTGCAAGACGGCAGATTACAGTGGAGATCTGAATATAATCCATTTTGCCATAACAGATGGGCGAATGTTTACCTGAAGCTTAAAGATCTTAAAGCAGTGCCGTGGTATCAGTATCTCCACTGTGACCTTGGTCTGACCTGGCTTTAAACCCATGGTGGCAGTTGACACACAGGGTCATGGAGGATTCCTCTGTCAGTCCTTGGTGGCTTTACTCACTTGGCTTTACTCTTTTACTCTCCAACTGTGTGTCTGCACTATATGTGGAGCAGGGATCAGCCTGGTTAAGCTGAAAGCGTGGCTGCCTGTGCAGAACCAGTTGCCCCTCCCTCCACCCCTGCCACTGATCCAGCTGTCACCAGCCTGCTCTCACAGTTGACTCAGTGACTGGCCACCCATGCAACTGACCTCTGACATACTCACACACGTACACATGCTTTAATCCACATGTGAGCGTACCACTTTGTTTTAATCTGTCCTCTTTTTGTGTGCGATAGCGTTGTTCTTGTTGTGCTTTAAATTGCATGACCATGATTTTTCCCTCTGTCTTTTTTTGCTAATGTGTTTAAAGCAGGACTATATGAGATAAACCCAACTAAACTCAGTTTAAAGAGCCAGTTCTCCCAAATCACATACATCAAAAAACAAATCTCACTCACTCTTAATGTGTGTGTTGCCCTAAAGTATTGATTTTATGTGCTGAATTTTTGAAATACCAACCTTTCAACACTATTAGTGTCTGTTAAAGAAATAATTGAAAAATGGCTTATTGAGTTGTCACAGCAATGTGTTTTCATGTGATTTACTAGAAACTGCTGGTGTCAGAATTATCCAGAAAACCTGCCAAAGTTTTTATAGATGTAATTTCTTCATCAGAAAGTATTTCCACTGGAAAATGTTCACACAAATACAAGATACTTATGAAAGGTTTTCAAAACAATCTTTTTTCCAAAGAACAAGGAGAAGGAGGGCAGACTGATCCTCAACGTCTCAAATAACAATCTATCATGCACATCACAATAAATCCAACATTTTAACCACCATTCACAAAATGATGTTTCGTCACCTCTTAGATACATATAGAGAGAAGTAAAGCACTTCAAGCAACAGTCACGTATCACTAGTTTAAAAAGTTATTACAACAGTTACACACTTCCACGTCAAGCAGACGCAGAGCAACATCATCAACTCACTGATGTCTGTCTGCCATTTGGTTCTGACCAACTTAAGGTACCAACACATTGTAGGATTCGTCTCTGAACGAGCCAGTGTCATCCCATTCAGCGTAGACTTCAAAAGTATCGATCAGTTAAAACAAAGGTTTACATGATAGAAATGTTTCAATAAAGAGAAATAAAAGAAAAAGAAAAGTAGAATGGACTTTAGTGCAATTAAACAGGTTCCAGTAAAAGTGAAAATTATTCTATGTCTAGTGTCAGGAGTTGTGCCTTTTTTTAGAGCGTCTTTCTAGGTCGGTTTAGCATTTTGTCTGTGTTTGTTAGGTGACAAAGGAGGTGACAAAGGGACAGGTGAGGGAGGGAGCAGACATGTGAGGAGAAAGCCAGAATAAACCATAAGTGCGTCACGATCACAAGCTGCCTCTGACAACTGAGCCACCAGGATGCCCTGTGTCACTTTCTGTTAGACTGCTGTGCAGAGTATCCAGCCTGATTTCTTAAGATTCATCACGCAAAGTTAAACTGCTCTTTCTCTTCAGACCCTGAGACCTATCTCACTGTCCCCCACCTCAGTGTACAGCCATCATTTTTAAGGTTATCGTTGTCATCATCCTTCATGGATAAGCTCCCCACCGTGTCACCGCTCAGGGCTAATTATGAAAAATTAAGCCGCACACTTGCAGCTGTGAATAGAAAGCAATTACGCTAATCAATTTCCCATATTACAAATTGCATATGCAGCCACCCGTGCCACACATGCATAAACACTTCGCTTGGTGTCAGTATCCACAAGAGGCAGAAGAACGACAAGGAAGGAGCGGAGATACTTGCCCCCCCCCAGCCCACGGCATGTCAGTTTTCCTTCTCAACAGGGACAGGACGTTAGATGGGATGCAAGTGGCGCTGCGCCATGAATATAAATGGGCCTGGAATCTCTGTTGTGCCCATGAGCGCAGCCATAAACTTTGGGAGGGAAAGCCACACAGTCTGCTAGACTTATTCTGCCTGGGCTTTAAGATCTCATCAGATAGCCTGGATAGTATGAGAGCACCCAGAGGACTTCTGCTCTGGCAGTATTATAATACGTGTGTGTGCTCAAACATGTATATGTCTCAATAAAGTGGTGGGAAACAGATCACATGGTGATGCAGCATCACCTGTTCCTGAGCGTAGTTTGCTACTCCTCCTATCTCATGACCTTGGATAGATTGCTATGACATTCTGCAACCTCCGTCCCTCCCCTGCAGTAAACGTTTCACTGCCCTGGATGCTAGTGATTGGCTGTCAATCAACACAATATCCATCTCAAACAGCTGCCTATGGGAAGTGTGTCCACTTGTTTGCCCAGTCATTATTTCCTTTCTTTTGTTTTTCCTGTCCTATCTCCACTTTACGTTTTCATGAAATTATGACTTTTTTCAGTCTGTAAAAAGTCAGATAAAAATAGGCAAAGTTCACCCAACAAGACCAAGTGATGACTCAACATTTGCACAACTGAAAGATCATTTATCTAAATTGATTATAAGTATTCAGTTTTTTCATTAGAACTACAACCATCTTTTTATCTATTTATCCTAAACAACATACATAAAAAAACACATATAACAACACATAGCAGTTGTATTACTAATTAATCAATGATGTGTTGGCCGAACCAAATTAGTTAAATCAATTTAAATCACAGAGACGTTTAACAACACAAATATTTATGAAGATCAAAAATATCATAGACCATAAGTGTAATTTATAGGAGAGTTAAGAGGCACAATCTCTGAGCGATTTATCAATGCTAAGTACAAATTACTTTACTATAACACAGCCGACTGATACAGTAATTAAGTCAAGACTCAATCATGGGGCTCGTGTGACATACTGACTTTTAACTACACAATTACAGGCAGTGTCTGCCCAGCGTGTGTGTGTGTGTGTGTGTGTCACTGGAGTTGCTGTGCACTGAAACCACTTGTCTGCACTTTGAGCAGTTGTTGACTAGTTCTACATAATATGAGCCTTCGTCTTTAGATTTAAAAGACGTTAACGTGTAAAAGACTACAGCTTGTAAATGCTGATCATTACACATACGGGCAGAGGCAACTGGCTTTTCGTTGTGATGTTGCTTGGTTTTGCAGCCATGCACCTTGCGTGGAGCTCAACAGATTCAAAGAGTGCCTAGCTATTCCGACACAGTGTGAGCAACAGCTGGACGAAGGCCAATCGAGATCATCTTGATTCCAGCAGAAACTGAAGCACAGAGGTGTTTACTTTAGTTTTTCTTTTTTTTTTTTTTTGAGGATGAACATTGCTATTTCCTGTGTGAACCTGTCACGTGGATGTAATGTTAACACTGGGAGCATCTGTTCACACCAGCTCAGTGCTGTTACATGGTATGAATAGTATCCTGCTGCTCAACACTCTCATTGGATCAGTTGTGACTGGTGGACTACTCTGATGGAAAACCTTGTGACAAGAAAACATCGGTAATTTCTATGTCATATTCATATTCTTCCGCTGACCGTGTTCTGTAATATGTCAATGAAGGTCCCCTAATGTGAAAAAGTACAGGTGTGTGCATCATTTTGTGTGAGCTGAGCATCTGTTCCTCCTGTTGACATCTTTTACTGTAGGTCTTTATGCTTATGATCATCACTGGATCAGCACAAAGCGAAATCAGAAATAATTTTTCATTATATAATTTAAAAAAATATCTATTAAGTAAATGTAATGTCTGTTTTTTATTTCCTTCTCTGAATTTTTTTTAAAGTAGCAACCAGTTAATAAAGACACAGTATTCAGCAGCTGCTACAACATATTACTATATTTTGTAAAACTATCTGGGACAAAACTGAGCTGTCAGTTCACCGGTTCAGGTCTGGGTAAAGGGGCAAAAAAAAAAGTCCTGTTCTTCATTCATACAGCCAAAGTGCCATTTCAAAAATCACAGTAACCTCTGAGCCGCTGTTCTGTAGCAGCTCAGTGTCCCCTGCAGCAGCAGCAGCAGCGGCAGCAGCAGCATCCCAGTTCTGACGAGCAGGTATCAAAGCCCCTCTCAGCTGCTCTAACTGTTTACAATGACGCATCGATCCACTCTGCTTAATCCCCCCCTCCCGGCCGCTCGGTGAGTTAAAGCAACAGTTTCAGCCACCACACACACATAGAACAGGCACAAAAGCCAAACACAGCGTGCAACCTGATCCCCCTCAACAAGGAGCCTGTGGAGACATGCTTTTCATCTGATCCTCTGCACTCTGATAATATCTCTTCTGACAATTAGAAGGGAGGTCAGGAAGGAAGAGGAGAAAGGTGTGATGCTACTTAAAAAAAAACAAAAAAACTATAACAGACCTTCAAGCAGAGCGAAAGAGGCATGGAAAGCATTACCCTACTTAATCACACTCAGTTTTAAAAGTGAGAAAAATAACATTTTGGAACAAATCTTCACCATAAGCAGACAGGTAAATGTTAAGCTAAATGAAATGATGACACATGTACAACACTAAGTGACAGATGAAGGTGATCCGTTACCTGTGTTGGCAATCCACATCCAGCCCTGGCTCGTCACCACTCATCCCGTGTCTGCGGCTGTTTCTGTCCTGTTCACGTCTCTCTCCCCCCCCCACCCCTCCTCTCCTTTCTCTTTTGTCTTTCTCTCCCCTTTGGCCGTCTTTTCCTCTTCCTCTCCCTCCTTTCGTCCTATCCTTCCTCTCTTTCTCTTCCTCTCCCTGTACTTGTTTGAGTCTATTTCAGTAGCAGCAACAGAGGAGCCCGCTGCGACGGTGGCATGGTTTTCAGCACTTTGGCAGAAGGTCACATTATCACTCGCTGGTAAAAAGGAGGGGGGGGTGGGGGGAGAAGGAGGCAAGGGGGGTAGGAGGAGGAGAGTAGACGGAGTGATGGTGGGAGATTAAAGTGAGGAGTTGCTGAAGGAAGAGGAAAAAGAGCAACAAAGCGTATGAACAAATTGTGGCTGTCCACAGTAGCTCCTCTTGGCTAAGTGCTCCTGTTCAGGATAAAAGTTGAAACAGCGTTCTCAGGTGAGATGTCCCAGAATGCTTTGAGCAGAAGCCTGTGAATGAGCACCTTTGTGTGTAACGCAATTGCTTTTTAAGGTCTTCAGCAGCTGCTCATCTCTGGGGGGGAAAAAAAGATTATTCCTTTCCTGGCTTGAGATTGAGACTTCAGAAAAGCTTCAGAAACTTACACCGTGTTATATATCAGGACGAAACAAATCCGCAACATTCAGCTCCTCAGTCTTCTCCCTCACTGTCCGGTTCATAAAGACACAGATGTACTCCATCTTTGGTTGAAACACCTGTCTACACCATCAGTCCCATCGGTCACAGATTGTGCAGGGTGACCCTCATCTTCCCTTCCCAGCCTGCCTCCTAGCCCTCCTCTCAAGTAAGTGACACTCTTGTGGCCGCTCCATCAAAATAAGACTCGAAAGAAATGATCCAGTCGCCCCGGACGATGCTGTCAGTGGCCGGCGACAGATGGCTGGAGCAGGGGGACAGATGTGAGTCAGCCGCTGGAGTTTGAAATATCTTCTGAAATGTCCTTTTTCTACTTGGATCCGCCCCCTGGCCCCTCTTGGAAACACACCATGTTTTCTTCTTCTAGTTTTCAGCTAACTGCACTTCCCAATGTCCCAACTGTCTTTTTTTTCTTTTCTTACCTGCGCCCCTCCTTTCCCCATTAGCAGAGCTTTCACTCTGGCTTCACTGACCGGCTGTAATCCTAACTCCTACACTCCGTGTCACAGGAAGGGCTTGTGAGCTCTAATCATTATGTAGTAAGGGTTTATCCTCCTCTCATTCTCCCTCCCTCTTCGCTGCTTCCCTCCCTCCACCCATTCCGTTTATTTCTCTCCCTCTGCTGTTGGATCACCGGGCCGCCCCACAACTCTCAACACAGTCTCTCCTACAACCATCACAGCGTATTGCATCTCCTCACCTCACACTTTCCTGAGATTCATTCATTTGTCAACGCTTGCTTCTATATTTTTTGGCTCCATGTGTTCTGTGTTGTGCTGCAGCTCACATCAACAGGTTTGTCCTTGAAATGCTCTTTGTCACCTTTTTCTTTCTCATCCACACATGTCTTTGCACTCGTCTCTTGAAGTATATGTACATACCGTATGCATGGACATCTACTGTATGTGTGTGCATGTACAATAATCATAAACTGTACTATACGTATACCATTTGTCATATGTTGGTTTGCATTATAACCTAAGGGATTTTAACTAATCAATTACAGACGTGGACAAATGTATTGGTTCCCTTCAATGAACAAAAAGAAGAACTCCCTAATCCAGAAACATTGTGACTTGACAGTCTGCCTGTTCTTATGTTTGAAAAGGAACAGTTGAACAGTTGAATCCTCCTGGGTCTTCATCCGTGTAGCCCACTGTTGCACAAAAAAGCAACAGATGATGCCTCTGGTGTGCTTTGACCTTGGAGGTCAGCATGTATCTCTTAGGAAGTTTGCTTTGCCTTCTGTTTAATCTGGGGTCAATTTTTCTCTTGACCTAGAAGTTGACGAAGGTCCCATTCACCTTAAACTTCTTAATAACATCTGCAGCTGAAAGTCTCAGAAACATCAAGCTGCTTGGGGATTGTGTATAGTTTCCTTTCTGATGTCCTCAGACAACTCTCCCTTTTGCTTTTTCTGGTACTGTGAGCTACTGTTTAGTGTGGTGCACACAATGATAACAAACAGCAGAGTGTGTCACTGTTTAAATTGGCTAAATAAGTCATTTTAATTACAGGAGTAAACAGAGAAATATCACTATAATCTGGTTATTTATAGTCTTTTCTAAGGGTACCAACAAATCTCTATTTGGGAAACAGATTTTTTTTTAAAAACAAATCATTCTTTTGTTTTGGGGATAAGGTTCTGGTAAAAACAACGCTTCAAAAAGAAATTGTATATCTGAAATATATATACAATATATAGAAATTATATTTTCCCAATTATACCTAGATGTAGGCAGAGGTGGGTAGTAATGAGGTACATGTACTCCGTTACATTTACTTATGTACGTTTAAAAAAAAAATTACTTCTAAGAGTAGTATTACTGCACCATACTTTTTACTTTCACTTGAGTAGAGTTGTGAAGAAGAAACTTTACTCTTACTTACTTTTTTTAACCATTTATTCTACCAGAGAGATGTCGTCAAGTTGTGACATTCACGAACGAACCGAATCTAGAGAACAAATTAAAACCAAGGACCTGCTTAAATAATAACAAGCTACATATAAGCAGACTTATGTCTGAGTTAACACCTTGTTTTTATCTCTTTTACCATTTCTCCCTTGTTTACTTTTTGGCGTCAAGAGGATATACCATGACTGCTGGTGGTTTTTTCAAAATAAAACTTCCCTTTTAATAGGAAATTGCAAAATAAAAGCTATGTGACGTAGCAGACAGTGAATGAAGAAACACGAGAAATGTCACAGTTCAAAAATACATATGTTACCTACTGTAAGTGTTTTATTGTTAGATTAGAAAATGTATGGTCATTTGTTATTTTGTAAAGATGTTATTTATTTTTACTCATTACTTACTACAGAGTGTAGCCTTTTGTTAATAAAAATGTCTTTCAGCTTGAGAAAAATTATCACTGACTCTGTGAGATTCAGACAATTCACATCACATTTGCAGAAGTAATTTATTAAATATTGACTCATTTGCATGATATATTATTGTTTTTATTTCTTATCCAATATAAATGTTGAAAATGTTTTTTAGCTTTAAAGTTTGTATTGTATTTAGTTATGTATTTTCAAGTTTACTGTACATTGAGATTGAAATAAATGTAGAGTATGCACAAAAAACAACCCTGTCAAACAAAATTATGTATACAACTAAGCTGCAATCCCAATTACGTTTTGCTGGAGACCTGAGTTTAAGACCAAAGTCCCTCATGAGTTTGGGTTTAGGCAAGAAAAGTACTGAGGTTATTTAGAGAAAAGATTGTGTTTTGGTTTCATTTTTAATGCAGACGTTGCAGAAGTTTTTGTCTACTAGCCCACAGTCTTTCCCAGACCCTAAACCCTAAACCACTGTCCTTATGCCTGAACCCAACCTGTGGACATTTCACTGATACGTTCAGTATAAAAATAAATATTCAAGGAAAATATTTTATTTTCACACTAACCTATTTTATTTCTTGTTGTCCTAATGGTAAATTAGTAAATTGTTAGTCTGTTTTCAAGAAAGCATTTGTAAAATTAGTTTAAAATTAGTTTAAAATGTACATAGTACATTTTAAAGATATGCCTCTCTATGATACACATTTCAATACCAATGCAACTAATTGAAAGAGAGGTGTTCAAGAAACACCCAACATGCTAAAAATGTTAAAGAGGTATTATGCAGTAATTATTAAATTGTTCAGCTATTGCACTGATGCTAAGGTACAACCAGAGCTTTGACTTTGGCTGACCTTGGTCATCATCCTGCAAAACATCTCTCTGCTCAGCACACAACCTCAGCGTTGCTGTGTTGCATCTGCAGTACAGTTGAAATGCTTGGAAGGTACAAAAGCTAAACTGAGACAGACTTCACTTTAACAGATCAGAGCAGGCTGTCTGCAGGTGACTCATGTCTGCCTTCTGCTTTCTCAAATTCACCACAAACTTGCAGCCTGAAGCTATTTTAGCTATAAATTCCTCTGTGGGTCAGGGCATGAGCGCTGCATAGAGTACAAAGTGGAGAAGTGCACCTACTGCTTTACAAACGTAATGTTTCCACAACATTGTTGCTGTGAACTGTGATGTTCATTAAGCACAAATTAATGTTGGTAGCATCAATTTCTACCAATCAGCCACAATGTTACCACAAATCGGTGGTGTTAATGTGTTAAAACAGGGCTGAGTACAGGCAGTCTGACTGGTCTGCAGCTGCAGTGTTTGGATGTTGGTTTTGAGTGACATCAATCATGGCCAACATTAAATTTTTACCACGGTGACCCCTGTCCACCACAACATTAAAACTACCAGTTGGTGTTAATGTTGGGACTGATCAGTGCATGCATTCCCAGCTCACATTTGCATATATTTCATTGCCAAGCTGCAAACAGTCTCCCTCCCAAAGACACTTGCAAACTGCAGCAGAGGACAGAAAGTCGTTAATCTTCATTTTTTCCCCTGTGGATGAATCCCTCAAAAATGAATCCTTTCTTTCAGGCAGGAGGACATCAGTGGGATTTTATGAGCCTGTCAGGCCTGGACTGAGAGAAACGTTAGCAAGACCATATATTTGTTTCTCTGTAGCTGATGGTGGAGGCTGGGCCACATGACCTCGATACATCGTGGGACAATAATAAATGTCCACAAATGCCTTGCTTGTGATCAACAGCTCATAGAGTTAGCTTTCTGGGATCGATAAGGCAAACAGAGGGAACTGTAAAGCAAGAGATAATTACGTGTCGGATGGTGTTAGATGGGTTTTTGGGTTCGGCCCTGTTATATAAAATGACAGGAAGTTCGAGCAGTTGAGGGGGTGCATTACAGTCTTCCACAGTGTCTTTATGATGCTGCCTCTGGAGGTGCTGCTGTAGGAAATTGTACAAATAGTGGTTTTAAATATTTTCTGTTCATCATTAAAGTTGGAAACAAACTAGGGAGCCTGAATGTGTTAAGATTTAGCACTCTGTATACTGTATTCTGTGATGGTTTTGTGCGATTTCAGATCATAAATAATATTCTACATTCCCAACAGTAAGCCCACAAACTAATACATTTGTGATAACTCAGTAAACTGATATGTGAGTATGATAATATGTAAGAAGCATTACTGACAGACACTTATTTGAACCTGAGCAGGACTTTGACAGAGCCTTGATAAGACTGATCTCAAACAGGCACAGTCTGCGTAGTGCTGCTGTAGACTGGCATTCATAGTAAACTATAAGGCTTCGGCCGAGCAGGTGGGCTGAGCATGGAGGAAGTAACACATGTCAGGAGCAGCAGCAGAGGGATAGGCAAACATATGCTCTCTCTCTGTGGCCTGGCCTTACCGCTTCATTGGACAATATGGCAAAAAAGCACATCTGACCCAAAATAATATCCTCACAGACGGCAAACCAAACGTCATCTCGCCATGGCACAAACATGCTCATCTCGTTTCTATCTGGCTTTGGTTGGAGCTATTTTCAGAAGTGGTCCTGTGACTGAAGCAGGGGAAAACTGTGAGGTAAAATGCCAAAGTCGGCTAGTTTAGAGCCCAAGAGGCAGGCTGAATTTATCCCTGTCATCTTCAAGTATTGACCAGTACCATCTCAGCTTACACCCTAAAACCTGGGCTTCTCTGTTGCACAGCAAGGCTTTTAGTGCTTTCTGTGTATCTTAATCCAACCCTGGTCCTTGTGACAATGAAGTATAAATCCTACACAACAAATAAGAATTCTCATACACGCTGAGTGGTGATGTATGGCAATAATTTTGGTTTGTCCTCTTTCCAAACATGAACTTCGTGCTCATATCTTCCCAGTCTCCACAGGATTAGGCAATACATATATTTGCAGTAGCAGAAACCAACAAGGAACAAGGACGGTTTTCAATGACAAAAAATCATGAAATCAAAATCATAACAGTAACAACAAAGAGATAATTACTGGATGTGCATGCAAATGCTGTACTTTGAGTGATCCTTGCAGAAAAATGCTGACAATACTGAAACTTTGAAGGATTATAACATGATGTATCCAGATTTGGAGATTTTCTTGCTTTCAGATCAGTTGGAGGATCACACGCTCTGTAATCTTGGAGTTACTGTAAGTCTGATACAAACATCAATCCTCAGCTACAGTTTGTACTTTAGAGAATATTATCTGACAAAGTCATATTCTTAAAGCTGAAACCTCATTCACGCGTTGAACTCTGGTCATCTGTGATGTTAATCTTCTTGTTGCCACATCATTTTAATGGCTTATATTCATCTCGAGGCTGTGCATTATGGTGTTGCTATTCTCTGCAAACCGTTTTTCAGTTTGTCAGTGAGGCGGGAACCTCAGCTGGCAGGATGTGCCGCTTTGAATGCTGAGTCCAATGGGTGTCTTCAGGCTATCTGGTACTTTCGTCCAGCAGCCAGTGATGGCTCTGTGGTTTCGGTCTGGGTTTGACTGCCGCAACCTGCCATGCCATTAAGCATCTGTGCTCTCTGGGAACTCATGTCAAGCAGAAATTTGTTGCTTGACGGGTGATGCAGTCACTGAAACCACTCAACTTTACTGCTGAGGCCACTGGTCCATTTTTTTCAGTGACATATGTCACCAACAAACTAGAAAACAAAAATGACCCAAACATACAGAAAATGAGACTATTTTTATAGCACTTGTCTGTTATACAGACAATATCACATAGTTACTACCTGCAGCTGATCTTAGCTCAGCTCTAAACTCAAACTCAGTGTTACCACAGCTGACATTAGTAATATGGGAGTTTAAAGTTTGAAGTTTAAAATCTATAGCCATACACCAGTAAGCCACAACATTGACACCACCTACTGGTTTTACTGTTCTGGTGGACAAGAGTAATAATTAAATTTTATTTACATAGCACCATATCACAACATAAGTCATCTCAAGGAACTTTACAGTGTTAGGTTTAAGACCTTACAAAATATAAATATATAATATTGTAGAAAATCCAACATTTCCACTTGAGCAGCACTAGGTGGCAGGGGAGAGGAAAACTCCCTTAACGGAAGAGACCGTTGCAATGCTGGATCTCCTCAGTGAATTATGTGAAAAGCCCCTATAAGTAAATGGGGCCAACGAAATATCCACAAATACACTTTGTTTAACTAAAAACAATTTATTGTATCATTATCTCTTCTAAGATAGACCTAAGATTATATTTACAATTCTATATTTTTGGTAAATAATATTTAATTTGAAGGCTATAAGAGGCTTTTAGACAAACAAGCAATTAGTTTTCACGAGTATGATTTTAAGGACATAAAAGTTGGGGGGCAGCTGTAGTGGCAAGGCTCTACAGCAGTGGGGCAGCTGCCCCCTCTTGCCCTCCTGTAGACCTGCCCCTGGAGGGCGGTCATCTGCCTCCACTGGTTGGGGTGAGTGGACAGAGGAGAGAGAAAGAACAGCAGATAACAGAGATCAACACAACAACAAGGAGCAGCAGAGGAGGCACTAGGCAGGTTGGTAGGACCAGTGACTACAGCTCCAAGCCGAGGATACAGAGACAGAGAGAGGAGGAAGCACAACTAGGGGAGAGAAAAGACACAAAGTTAATAACATACTTGTAGAAATACATGGACAAAACTTGAGATCACATCTTTGTGGTGATTCTGTTTTTTTAAATGCACAAAGTGATGCAATACAAACCCCCCCAAAAATGTCTTATTGTGTCTAATTATTCAGTTACAGATACATTTTTTATATATTTAGGTAAGAGCAGATAGTCAAACTTGTGTTATGAACCGGAGTCTGTGGGAACACATTAAATTCAGTGGGCATGTTCACTGTGGTACATGCTCTATAAATCAAAATTAAAAACATGACTTCAGACTCTGCAGGGTTAAACAAACAAATCTGGAAAGAACTGGCTGATCTTTACCCTCCAGTGTAATGATAAAAGCTACAAGAGGACTATTAGCTCACAGCCTGAGCGTTATTCACTGGAGCCTTTTTTTTTTCTCCTGTGTGTGCTGTGACAGACTCAGAGGTCTGATTGAGGACGCTCTCCGCAGGCAAGCATCACTTGTTAGCACCGTCACCAGGACTTCACACACATGGGGTGGCTGAGAAGTGTGTCCTCAGCACCCATCCACACAGCTGCTCTCATTACTAGTGTGTTTGCGCCCTCTAAAGGCCTCTCAAAGACTCAACCTGACACCATTCAACACTCTTTAGATTTTGCAGTTAGAAAAAATTGGAAAAGCGGGTGTAAAAACATGTATTTGTAAAGTGTCAAATAAACTTCCATTGTCTTCCAGCATTAACCATTTTTTGGCTTTGGTATCAGAGAGGCGCTGTTGCCAACCAATCATATAATCCACAGGGTGAATAAAAATGGATTTGACTGGAACAGGTGCTCAGTAAGACTTCTTAAACCAACAGGCAGGATTGTCTGCATCACAGATTCTCAGATGGAAATCCTCATTTCTCACAGGTGATACTGTACTTTCGCCGTCATGAGCATCTTTAACATTACCAATTTAATTTCAATTAAGACCAAAGATTCAGTATTGAATAAAACATATATTACATTACTCATAATGTGCTTCAGCTGTGTCCTCCAGCACATATTGAGTCAGGTAATCAGATGCCTCTCGATAATGATTTTTCGTAGAGAGGAACAGCATAACTGCACTTGTTTGTGGAGGATGGAGTCCGTCAGAGTGAGCGAGTGTTTTCCTGGCACGGCATCCTCTCCTCCCTCTGTCTCCAGAGGCCTAGGACAACAGACGGGTCACAGCGAAGCCACATTTTAAATCCGGTGTGCAGATGGACACCAGTAGTGGTTCTAAATCCTGAGTGCCTTGGCACACAGTGAATGCAGAGAGAGGGGAGAGCAGGGTTGGACAAATACATATCAGGTCGATATTGTACTTTATATAGCTTATAAGAGTTTACCTTTGTGTCTGAGCAGAGTCAAGTTTCACAGTGGAAATTGATCAGTTATACTGTTAATAAAGTGGGCTTTAAATTGGCTATTCCGTTTTGTGCCACAATGAGTGCTTTTACTGTAGTTGTTATATACACAGTAATATGCATATGTACAGTGGCTTGCGAAAGCATCCGGCCCCCTTGAACTTTTCCACATTTTGTCACATTACAGCCACAAACATGAATCAATTCTATTGGAAT